>JBBBDQ010001752.1:227500-592500 GCA_037127315.1 Ascarosepion bandense | reverse complement strand
TTTGTCTATGTGTATGGATATATATAGAGATTGGTGTGTATATATAGATATTTGTCTATGTGTATGGATATATATATAAGTTAGTGTGTATATATAGATGTTGTCTATGTGTATGGATATATATAGAGAGATGGTGTGTATATATAGATATTTGTCTATGTGTATGGATATATATAGAGATTGGTGTGTATATATAGATATTTATTATGTGTATGGATATATATAGAGATTGGTGTGTATATATAGATATTTGTCTATGTGTATGGATATATATAGAGATTGGTGTGTATATATAGATATTTGTCTATGTGTATGGATATATATAGAGATTGGTGTGTATATATAGATATTTGTCTATGTGTATGGTATATATAGAGATTGGTGTGTATATATAGATATTTGTCTATGTGTATGGATATATATAGAGATTGGTGTGTATATATAGATATTTGTCTATGTGTATGGATATATATATAGAGATTGGTGTGTATATATAGATATTTGTCTATGTGTATGGATATATATAGAGATTGTGTATATATAGATATTTGTCTATGTGTATGGATATATATAGAGATTGGTGTGTATATAGATATTTGTCTATGTGTATGGATATATATAGAGATTGGTGTGTATATATAGATATTTGTCTATGTATGTGGATATATATATAGAGATTGGTGTGTATATATGAATATTTGTCTATGTGTATGGATATATATATAGAGATTAGGGTGTGTATATATAGATATTTGTCTATGTGTATGGATATATATATAGAGATTGGTGTGTATATATAGATATTTGTCTATGTGTATAGGTATATATAAGGGTGGTGTGTATATATAGATATTTGTCAGTTTATGTGTATATATATTTATTTATAGATTGGTCTGTATATATAGATATTTTTCTGTGTGTATGTATATATATATATAGATTGGTGTGTATATATAGATATTTGTCTGTGTATATATATATATATATATATATATATATATATATATATATATTTATGGCATTAGAATTCATTAATCTAAAGTCAACTCTATGGCTCAGATAAATTGTGAACCTTCATAGCCCGAACACACCAGCAGGAGCTCCAGACGCTACTTGAACACGTGGACTCAATAAACCCATATATATATATATATATAGATTGGTGTATATATATATAGATATTTGTCTGTATATATATATATATATATATAGATATATAGATATGTGTCTGTATATATATATACATATAAAAATGTGATTATATATAGATATGTGTCTGTATATATATATATACATATAAAAATGTGATTATATATAGATATGTGTCTGAATATATATATACATATAAAAATGTGATTATATATAGATATGTGTCTGAATATATATATACATATAAAAATGTGACTATATATAGATATGTGTCTGTATATATATATATAAAAACATATAAAAATGTGACTATAAAAATATAGATATGTGTCTGTATATATATATATATATATACAATTAAAAATGTGATTATATATAGATATGTGTCTGTATATATATATATATACATATAAAAATGTGATTATATATAGATATGTGTGTGTATATATATATATATACATATAAAAATGTGATTATATATAGATATGTGTCTGTATATATATATACATATAAAAATGTGATTATATATAGATATATATCTTTATATATATATCTATATATAATCACATTTTTATATGTATATATATACAGACACATCTATAATCACATCTATTTATATATATATATATATATATATATATATATATATAGAAATATATAGAAATAAATGTGATTATAAATAGATGTGTCTGTATATATATATAGGTAGAAATAGATGCGTGTGTATATATAGATATATGTCTATATAAATATGTATAGAAATACATGTTTGTCTATATGTATATATGTGTCTGTATATATATATAAATAGATGTGTGTATATGTAAATGTGTCTGTATATATATATCTAGAAATAAATGTGTGTATATATAGGTATGTGTCTGTATATATATAGAAATAGATGTGTATGTAGGTATAAATATGTGTCTATATATATATATATATATATATATATATATATATAGAAAAATAGATGTGTGTGTAGATATAGATATGTGCCTCTATATATACAGAGAGAGAAATAGATATATGTGTAGATATAGATATGTGTCTATATATATATAGAGAGAGAAATAGATGTGTGTGTAGATATAGATACGTGTGTCTATATATATAGAGAGAGAAAGATGTGTGTGTAGATATAGATGTGTGTCTATATATATAGAGAGAGAGAATATACGTGTGTGTAGATATAGATATGTGTCTATATATATATAGAGAGAAATAGATGTGTGTGTAGATATAGATATGTGTCTATATATATATAGAGAGAAATAGATGTGTGTGTAGATAGTAGATATATGTCTATATATAGAGAGAGAAATAGATGTGTGTGTAGATATAGATATGTGTCTATATATATAGAGAGAGAAATAGATGTGTGTGTAGATATAGATATGTGTCTATATATATAGAGAGAGAAATAGATGTGTGTGTAGATATAGATATGTGTCTATATATATAGAGAGAGAAATAGATGTGTGTGTAGATATATATATGTGTCTATATATATATATAGAGAGAGAAATAGATGTGTGTGTAGATATAGATATGTGTCTATATATATAGAGAGAGACAGTAGATGTGTGTGTAGATATAGATATGTGTCTATATATATATATATATATAGAAATAGATGTGTGTGTATAGATATGTGTCTATATATATATATAGAAATAGATGTGTGTGTGTATATATATATGTCTATATATATATATATATATAAAGGATGTGTGTGTGTAGATATAGATATGTGTCTATATATATATATATATAGAAATAGATGTGTGTGTAGATATAGATATGTGTCTATATATATATATATAGAAATAGATGTGTGTGTAGATATAGATATGTGTCTATATATATATATATAGAAATAGATGTGTGTGTAGATATAGATATGTGTCTATATATATATATAGAATATGTGTGTAGATATAGATATGTGTCTATATATATATAGAAATAGATGTGTGTGTAGATATAGATATGTGTCTATATATATATATAGAAATAGATGTGTGTGTAGATATAGATATGTGTCTATATATATATAGAAATAGATGTGTGTGTAGATATAGATATGTATATATATATATATATAAATAGATGTGTGTGTAGATATAGATATGTGTCTATATATATATATATATAGAAATAGATGTGTGTGTGTATATATAGATATGTGTCTATATATATATATATAGAAATAGATGTATGTGTGTGTATATATAGATATGTGTCTATATATATATAGAAATATGTATGTGTGTATATAGATGTGTCTATATATATATAGAAATAGATGTATGTGTGTGTATATATAGATATGTGTCTATATATATATAGAAATAGATGTATGTGTGTGTATATATAGATATGTGTCTATATATATATAGAAATAGATGTATGTGTGTGTGTGTGTATATATGTAGATATGTGTTCATATATATATAGAAATAGATGTATGTGTGTGTGTATATATAGATATGTGTCTACATACATTATAGAAATAGATGTATGTGTGTGTATATATAGATATATGTCTATATATACATATATAGAAATAGATGTGTGTGTATATATAGATATGTGTCTATATATATATATATATAGAAATAGATGTGTGTATATATATATATATATATATATATATATATAGAAATAGATGTGTGTATATATAGATATGTGTCTATATATATATATAGAGAAATAGATGTGTGTGTATATATGTATATGTGTCTATATATATATATATATATATAATAGATGTGTGTGTATATATAGATATGTCTATATATATATATATAGATAGAAATAGATGTGTGTGTATATATAGATATGTGTCTATATATATATATATATATAGAAACAGATGTGTGTATATATAGATATGTGTCTATATATATATATATATATATATATATATAGAAATAGATGTGTGTGTATATATAGATATGTGTCTATATATATATATATATATAGAAATAGATGTGTGTATATATATACATATGTGTCTATATATATATTGAGAGAAATAGATGTGTGTGTGTATATATAGATATGTGTCTATATATATATATATATAGAGAAATAGATGTGTGTGTATATATAGATATTTGTTTGTAAACACATATATATATAGAAATACATATGTGTGTATATAAAGATATGTGTCTGTGGGTATATATATCTATATATATAGATGTGTTTGTTTATGTATAATGATGTGTGTGTATATATATATATTCATGTGTGCATATTTATATATATATATAAATAGATATGTGTGTGCGTATATATATAGGTATGTGTCAGTGTGTATATATATATCTATATAGATTTGAGTATATATATATATAAATATTATGTATCTGTGTTTATATATGTTTGTGTGTGTGTGTATATATATATATATATATATATATATATATATATTTATATTTCTGTTTATATTTGTGTGTCTGTTTATATATATATATATATATATATATATACAAACTTATTTATCAATTTAACTTTTTCTATGTGTGTCTGTGTTTATCCGTTACCTATAGACTCCGAAACGGCTGAACCAATTTTCTTGGACATTTACACAGTTGTACTATAACCGTCTGCAAGTGATCTTAGCTAGATTTTGTGTTGAGGTACCCCCGATAAATATCGAAAATCGATAATCTAGAAAAATCGGGTTATAGAAGGAGTGTTCCGATTTTAATCAAATTTGATACACTCATAAACATAGACATAAGAAACGATATTCAGAAGTTTCAAAGTTGCAGTTCTTATAATAGTGCAGAAAATTTTATATCTATACCAGGAAATCAAAATTTCACTTACATCCATTCATTTTTCTTTCAGTCTACGGTTTCGCTTTAACTGGAAACAACTATTGCTTTTTAGTCTTTCGTGCCAACGTCCAAAGAGTCTAAGCTACAGGACCTTGATTTAGTTTTAAAACTTTCATTACACCCGAGCAACGCCGGGCTATACTGGTCTATATATATATATATATATATATATATATATATATATATAAATAAAATCAAAGTCAGTCAATGGAATCAGGAATGTCAAACATTTTTCAACCGAATTTAAAATGATAACGTCGAAAAAAAAATAAAAGATAAATGAAATAACATAAAATATCAGAAAAAATGAAACAATCGGAAAGATAAACATAATTATCAAAATTAAAGTCAGATATTAAAATATGATCTTAAGGCATTTGTTTTCAAATACAAATAAAATCTATTAATTATTATATAACACTGAACAATGTATAAAATGGACAAGAACGAACAATTGATAAAGTGAACAACATCCATAACAAAAACAATTCCCAGGACCCATTTGTCATTGCAATGAGAACGCTTGATACTCCAGAATCATCAGATCTTGTGAGTCTTTTTGTTTTGTACAATCTCACGGCTCACAGTTTTATTGATATGAAAGATATTAGATTGTATAGAGATGATTGTCTCATAGTTATTCATAATTCTACATTTAACTCTCTGGCCCCTCGTGTTGAATACTGGTTATCACGGCACCATATATTTAACCCTTTCCGTCCACGGGTTGTTATCCTGGTCTCAGGACCGTTTATCTAGCACTACCGCTCCACGGGCCTATTCTGGTCAATGTGCACCAGACCTAACTCTTCCACCCTGTCCCCTCTTCCTCCGGCGTCTTTTCCTTTGGGTTGAGGTGTCTATTCGGTCTTAACCGAACTCAAGGTGTTGGCCGTAGGGCCCTTTGCATCCGTAGGTCAGTCAACAGCTCACTGGTTTTTATCTGATTTCTGCCCATGTTTTGCTTATTAGATCCAGAAAGCACAATTTTTTTGTTCACGGTCGACTTAAGATGTAAACACGGCTGGGGGATCCGGTGTTAAACATTTAGAATACAGCAAAAAGAAATAGAAAAAAAAAATAATGTCCGAAGAAATCTGAACAAACAACTGTTCGATGGCACTTTTAATGACTTTTATGTACATGACAAGAATAGAAAAAGGTTACAGAAAGTAAAGTTTTTTAGCATAACAACTCACATAGTCTAGACACAGAGAGAGAGAGAGAGAGAGAGAGCAAGAGTGTGTGTGTGTGGGGGGGGGGGTTAACTTGTTAAATCGTCTCAGAAGATATATATATATATATATATATATATATATATATATATATATATATACTCTTTTTAACAATGTTCTCCAGACTCTTTTGACGGAGTCACTTTTGTCAAATAAAACGCTGGGTCCACGATGCCTTTCAAAGATGATGGTACAAACGACGGCTGATGCAATTCTGATATTGCCGGGCAATAAGAACATTGTTTCATATACTCAGTGGTTTTTCACTGCGACCGCTACGACGACGATATTTCCCAAAATTCTTGGGTGATTTTTAAATTTCAACAATCTGCAACAAATTCACGGCGACGCTTAAACTTTTCAAATCATAAATCTCCTTGTCGGGAACTACTCAATCCGACCTCTTCACAAAACATCAGTTTCATACAATCATTTCATAATCTTCTTCTTCCTCTTCCTTGTCTTTCCGTCGTCACCACCTGAAAACAATAGGGCCAAATGCAAGTAAAATATAAAATACATTTTACTCTCCTTTTTCATACAAAGACATTTTCGGTTAGGAGGTTGATTGGTTCGAATTGTCAGCAACCTTACTCTAGCGGAGGGTGACACAATTGTATGCTTACACGGTTCTGGTCTCTCTTGTCAGCACCTAACTCATCGGGAAGTCCCAATGGCTCACAACCGTACGCTTCCACGGTCGTTGTCCGACTCTGTCAACTTCAGCATTACGACGCGCTTATATAGGAAACCGGCGGGTTATAAGCCTGGTCATCCACGCGCTTAACACGAGTGTCTGTTGCTTCAGCCAAAAATCATATAACCTCCAAAGGGCCTCTCGCTTACTCAGCGCTATTTCAATATTTCAAATATTGTTTTCATTCATTTCCACCGTTCTCCGATGAACCAAATTAAACGACAAAATTAAACTTACGCTAGATCAGATTTAACCATTAGTAAACAAGATATATTTCGATGTTCAGTCTACTATAAAATTCTTTTTATCAAAAATTATTTCGTTCATTTCCATTGTTCTCTGATGACCCAAATATAACGGCCTAACTTTTGTTTAGATCAGATTTCTTTACCGGTAAACAGTTACGCTTGTTTATTTAACTGTTCTATTTACTCCAATTTTTGACAAAAAAAAAACAAAAAAAAAAAACAAATAAATAAATAATATTGCTACGTTTTCTGGAAGTCAGAAATTTGTTTTAAAAATAATACTTAAATAAAAATTAAAAAGAAAGACTATATATGATTAGACTAATCCAACTCTTTCCGAATCTCCTATACTGTCTTCTACTCGAAAGATAAATCGCACTTCATATTTTTGTTAATCATATCACTCCAAGCAAGGTGATAACGCCACTGATGCGCAGGGGGCTACGTAAGAGTAAAAAGATTGGAAAAGATTAAGCCGGAAACCGCATCCTAAACAGGAAACAAGGGATGAGCCTCTTCACCTGTTCAATAGAAGAGGCTCATCCCTTGTTTCCTATTTAGGATGCGGTTTCCGGCTTTCTCTTTTCCAATCTTTTTGCTCTTACTACAATAATAATGATGTTATTTATTAATACACCAAGTTATGTAGTCATTTTGCTGTGTAACAATATTTGCCAAGAGTTCAGTTTCTTGAATGTAATAAGAAATGTTTAGTTTTTTTTTTTTTTTTTTTTTTGTTTTTTTTACGTGCACACTTGAATAATAGTAAACTTCCGTGCGTCGATTCCTTCTTCTCTTTCTTTCTGCAGCCGGACATCTTTGAGGAAGGAAGGAAATAAGGTGAGAGAGGTAGAGCCAATTTTTATGGTCTGCTTTTTTGACAGCCCGTTCCGACCGTTCGGCTATATGTGCATGCTCTTTCTTTCTTTCTTTCTTTCTTAAAATTTGGATGGGGTAGAAAAGAGAAAATGAGGGAGCAAAAAATGCGTTCAGCCACCACTCTAGAACCGTCTAATCTCCTTAGAAAGTTTAGATTCCTTCTGAAACATCCTTTACTTCTTTATTTAATTTTTTCTTCTTATTTCTTTTCCTCTTTCTCTCCTATCTTTTTATTCATTTTATTTTTTTCCTTCGTAATTATTTATTTATCCTATTCTACGAATTACGTAACACCTGTTATTTTATATGCCTTTATGTACCTGCGCGTTTTTTTTACATATGTGTTTGTGTATTGCGTTGTCTGGTTTGGGAATAGGATCTCTGAAACTTTTTTTTCATAAGCCAAAGATGAACATGATTACAAGTTCTAATATATCTAAAAGACACGTTTATCCACATCTGAAACAGGATTCCCTCTCCTAGTTGTGTGCCTATGTGCGCGTCCACAGGTCTGTGCGTACCATTGTGAAACGTTTTTTGACATATGGATCATTACTCGAATACATTTACATGTGGTTTCTTTTTTCATTCAAAGAGAAATCACAATTCTGCATAAATGTGGCAACAAATGAATATCAATTGTAATTAATTACTGATTAATATTATTAATTTGATATGTACTGATAATTGGGGTATGGTGCTATATATATATATATATATATATATATGTGTAGGAACAAACACCATTTACTTGCTACCTAGGTAGTCTGCTTTACCTGAAAAAACCGGCAGGGTCGAAACCTAAGTGGTGTGTGTTCTGTTCTTTGACATATTCAGTTCACTTGTTTTGATTGTGCATTGAGCACGTTTTTTATCTAAATTCTTCTGCTCTAACCACCATACATTTTAACGGTATATATATATATCCGCTAATATTCTTGGTAAAGCAGACCAATTCCTTTGTTTTTGTTGTTCACTGAAGACATTTAGGTTTAAGATCAAAAGATGAATATGAGACAAGAGTTCAAAATTTCAGCTTTCATTTCTGATATTTTCGAGTGAGATGTTTTAAATAGCTTAGAACATAACGCCATTTATATAAGATCTCCTTATTTTGGAGTTAGCAAAATTAAGGGAACAGTTAGTCTTAAAGTAAATAACATTTAATAATTAATAAACATATCGATATCCTAAGGTGTATATATATATATATATAAACATAATGAGATAGGGAGATATTTATCTTTGCTGGAAAATGCCTGAGGTATTTTGTAATCTATTTCGTATTAGTTTTCTATTAATTTAACCATTAATAATTAACTATTAATTTTTCTATTAATTTAACTGTACTCTTACTGAGAAATATGAAAATTACAAAAATGTATCAAAATTTGAAAAAAACAGACAAATGGGATAACATACGTTATCATGTAAATATACAGAGAGAGAGAGAGAGGACTATCCTGTCATTTTCGACGTATGGCTATCAAGTAGCTCAGTTCCCATAACCAATAGCCAGACTATACTCGCATATCAGTTGATTAGAGTGATGAAGGCTTGTGCAGAACTACTCATTTTAGAAGAGTCGAATACAGACGACCCTCTACGGGCTTTGAATTAATTGTCCTCTTCCTAGACCATTCGCCACCTAGTATAGAACTAGTTCTTTATTTGTTCATAGGGAGAAAAGATGGATTCATACATTTCCTAAGGATATTTACACGTAAATTAATGTAACAAATTCGACTGGAATTTGAACTCGGCCCCTCCAATTCCTCAATCCGAGCCATTATCCATTACTCCACCATACATTATATTGTTGTTTCTTGCTTTCCAGCATGTTGAAAATCTTCTGTAGTTCCTGTCTTTAAAAAATCAGGCGAATCTTCTCATTATCATCCTATAATCTTTTATCTTTTTTCATTTTTTTTTTAACAAAGTACTTGACGCTCTAATTAACTCTGAATTGGTTACGTATCTCACTTTGCACGACGACCTTCATTCAGATAAAATAATATAGATTTCGTTTATGAGGTCAATTGTTCATCGTTATTACTGAATTTGTCCAAGGTCATTGTTTTAGATTTTCTGAAGTCATTTGATCTAGGGTTTGACATGCTGACATTCTCCACTAGTTCATGGGTTTTTTTTAATCATATTACCACGAGCAAGGCGGTAATGCCACTGATGTGCAGGGGGCTACATAAGAGTAAAAAGATTATGTAGAAGAGAGTGAAGAGGAAGCCGAACCAGTTGGAAAGGATCAAGAGAAGGATGGAAATACAGGTGTGATGACAGTTGCAAAGGTGGAGAGAAAGGAAAGGATATACGGGGTGGTGAAAGAACTAGTGGTTAATAGATGAGTATTGACATTGCATTTAAATTCCTGGAGGTTGTAGCCGTCAGGAAAGCAAGAATATGGAAGCGAGTTCCACAGGCGGGAAGTGCGAGAGAAGAAGCTGCAGGAGTAGAATTGTCTTCTGCATTTGGTTAATCTAACTGTGAATGGGTGGGACCCAGTTGACAATCTGGTTGCACGAGTAAACACCTGTTGCAGAGGCACCAGTGACTTAAGTTCGTTGGAGCAGAAGCCATGAAAGTATTTATAGAACAGACAAAGGGAGGCCACATCTCGTCGGTGGGGAAGTGACTGTAGTCGAGCCGCCAAGTCGGTACCTATCACATTACTGATTCTCCTTTGGAGCCTGTCGAGAACACTGAGATGAACAGCAGGGGCACATGACCATATATGGCAGCAGTATTACAGTATCCTATGTTTGATGTTTGATTAGTTTTTCTATGGTTTATCAGAGTCCTTTGCAGAGTACTGAATGCCAGAAAAAATTTAGATTGCAATATATTTTTTTACATAACCGTTTAGTGATACAAGAATTACTAACGAACCAATAACTGAGAAGAGATGGGATACATTCATTTCTTTTCTAAGGGTATTTGTGCGTAAGTGAACATAACGGTCTCAACGTGAAATGGAATTCGGTTATCTGATTAAGAATTCCGAGTCATTATTCATTACACCACCCGCACATCCAAGCTTACAACAGCTGGTATTTCCCTGCGCCCCTGTTGTTAATCTAAGTGTTCTCGACAGGTACTAACCAATCTTGGCGTTGCTTAGTTTTTGTGATCGTACATGAAGGATATTTAAACATAATATGGCCGTAAGCCCGAATATTTGACAATACAATCTTTCTAAAAATCCTACATTGTTTATCCTCTCCAACGGCCTTCTCGATGTCATCAGTTCCCAACTGTCTACTTATACTAATGACACAACTATTTACTCCTGTCTTAATAGTAAGTCCGATGAGTATAAACGAAACTGCTATCATTTAGTTGTTGGTTGTTTTGTTTTCATGGCATATCAACCTCGGCAGGTCATTTAATGCCAACTAAATCTTATTTATTTATTGCTGGTAATACCTTTTTCTTTCAACAATTTATTGTTTTTATATAAGTTTTGTGTCTAGTAATACTTATTTTCTTTTCGAATATCAAGATTCATTGGGATTTGTTTTTAAGGGTCCCCAAGTCCTACCCTGTTATTTAACCCATAACTGGAGGGAAGGGACGGATTAATACCTTTCCCAAGGGTACCAGTGCTTAAGTGAATGCAGGGTATTCAACTGGAATTCGAACTCGGCTCACCGATTTTTCTTTCCGAACCGATATCCACTGCAACACAACGCACATCAGTCGCTAAACGCTTCCAGCACCTGGTATTCCCAAGCGGTCACCCATCTAAGTACTGACCAGGCTTAACCGGTGATCGAGGCTACCATTTAGTCATCATAGAAAGCCTTTTTCCCTGTGATCAGAATGGCTGATGCTAACCTTCAGAAGAGCAACACATTGCGCCTTCGTGGAGTGATTATATTGAATCATTTATTAGATCTACAGCTAAAAAGTTACTTCACTGTGTCGTGCTAGATAATTTTTATCGTCAAAATCCATCTTTCACATCTCATAAATCTACCATTCGTCCGTGTATTGAATATTGCTACCACATGTGGTCAGGCGCTTTTTTCATACAACTGGAACATAGTTCAAAGAATCGAAACTTATTTATAAATGGAACTTTTTGTGTGTATGTATATGTGTGCTTGTGTGTGTCCGTTACCTATAGATTCCGAAACGGCTGAACCGATTTTCTTGAAAATTTACACAGTTGTACTATAAGCGTCTGCGAGTGTTCTTAGCTAGGTTTTGTGTCGAGGTACTCCTGATAAATATCGAAAAACGATAATCGAAAAAATCGGGTTATAGAAGGAGTGGTCTGATTTTAATCAAATTTGATACACTCATAGACATAAACATAGAGATTCAGAAGTTTCAAGGTTGCAGTTCTTACAATAGTGCAGAAAATCGAAAATATATATAAGGCAAGATGTTTGTGTGTATGTGTGTCTGTTTATCTACCTGTATGTCTGTATTTTTTTATTTTTTTCGGCCCTTTTATTTTAGTTTTTGTTTCGGGTTTGGCTTTAAGTAGGTATAATTGTAGTTTTTAGTCTCAGCCATGATACCATTTAATCAGAGAACTTGTTTAGCCTTCAAAATTCAGTTTACGACGAAAAAAACATTTCATATCGATACCAGGAAAATTTGACTTACATCCATTCATTTTTCTTTCAGTCTACGGTTTCGCTTTAACTGGAAACAACTATTGTTTTTAGTTTTTCGTGCCAACGTCCAAAAAGTCTGAGCTCCATGGATTAATGGATTAATTTTAAAGCTTTCATTACACCCGAGCAACGCCGGGCTATACTGCTAGTTGTTTATAATGTTATAACCAGACATCTCGACTTCAGTCACTTTTTTACCTTGACGTGGCCTCACTCTGTCTTTTCTATAAATATTTTCATGGTAATTGTTCTAATGAGCTTTCCTCCTTAGTACCTCGACCGCATGAATTTAAGCATACTACTAAATTGGTAACTTGGTTTTAGCCTATCTAGATGCAACCGTAAGTTCTATTTTAATAGTTTCTTTCCTCGTACTTCTCCCTTGTGAAGTATCCTCCAGTATTTTGCTTTCCTACCACCTAAAATGTTCGGAAAGTTAAATATGACACTAATCGCAGTCTTGTCTTTTTTTTTTTTAAGCTATTCTTTTATTTTTTTTCTCCTCACTACAGTCTTTTCATTCTCTTTCACTCTCAATAATTGTGTCTTGATGGTATTATCGCCCTACTTGTGGTGAAATGATATATTATTGTATCAGAAGTAGTAATACTTATCGGAGAACGACTTGGAGTTTCGGTATTTCTTCCATGACAGGACTCAGACAAGAACGATTAAATTAGAATTAATTACAGAATGTCTTTGTATATTTTTATGCTTTATCGGCAAAAATTAATGAAATAATGTTGTTTTTTGAGATTTATTTCTTTGAAGCACTTTGTTGTATTCCAATAAAAATCGGGTATTTTTTGTAACTTCTACCTTATCATATGCCATAACAATTTTATGTTATCTGCAAGATGCCAACCCCTCCGACGATGCAGGAACAATGCATCCACTTCTGCGTCACAACTTCATCGCCTCACATTACAGTCACCCGTATCGCCCGTCTCCGTTCTTCCACTTGTACATACATCATTCTCGTTTATTGGCAAAATTGACCAAGCGTAAATCCAGTTTTACAAATACAACAAAAACCAATATTTACTTCGCATTTTTTTTTTTACCAAGATTTTCTAAAATAATTATTTCATAAAGGATTTCGGTCATTCATGAATAAGTCCTGAAATTTTTATCAAAATCTGATCATTATTTGATTTTTGCAAGATTTCCAAATTAATGCGTTTTTCATCGGCAAAAAGTGACTTGCGTAATATTACTTTTGCCGTAATAAACCCCTATAAAATTTGTATCACTCACAGACGAAAAAAAAAAAACAAGATTTTCTACCAAAATTTCGAACGTGTTGGAAAGAATTTAAAATTTTTTTAAAATAGTTAAAAATACTTTGATCTATCCTCTTAATGATAACATAAACATTTTGCCGATAAAACTTTGTTTTTATTTAGTTTGGACCCATTTTTTCTTTATACTGTGTTGTTTTTTCAGCGATTTAGAGAAGTTACCTATATATCACTAGATGATACCTATTGTCGCTATTCATATTTATATTTTAAAGATTGAGTAAAGAGTCCTTCCTTTCTTACAGTCACATTTAATTGTTTGTAATTATATTTTATTCATTTGTCATTATTCGTATATTTTCTAATACTTGCCCAATATTTTAGAGAAACACAGGTTGACAAGCGACAATCTTTTGAAAGTCATTTAAAAATTATCTGATATGGGAGAATCGAGTTCGAACTCCAGTTGAATTCGTTGCATTCACTTACGAGCAATTAACCCTGGGAAAGGTATTAATCCCTCTCTTTCCTCCAGTTGTAGGTTAAATAACAAGACAGATTGGATTTTATAGCCTTGGTTGGCAACCAGTCTACTGCAGAACGTAATGGCAACCTACTGCGGGAAAATCTTCTACCCAGTTAGTCGTGTCTCGAAAGAGAATTGATCGCCCAAGTTTGTACCACGTATGGCACTTAACTGACTCTCGTGGAGTAGTGATTAGCTATCGTCTACTATTCAGTGAGTTTCATTATCAGTGGATGCCCGATTCTTGCGTTAGAATAATCTGAGCTGAATAAATATCCGGATTGTTTCGTAGCTGAAGTAGATGCGTAATTTTTACTTGCATGGTTGCATTGGTCAGCGTTTGATCCTAACAGCAAGTATTGGTTTAAAGCAGTGGTTTCCGAATGGTGCGCGCGGAAGAGGATAGCCGGTGAGCCGGACTGATTGAAAAAATCCGTATGCCAAAGATAAATACAATTTCAAAATTTAAAATATTATTATAGATTACTTATAATTGCATGCATGAGTCCCAGTATAAATAAATATAAATAATTATTAACCCATTTTATTATTGTGATTTTTTTTTTTTGTATTATATCAAGTATTAAGAATATAGTAACTATCGTCCGCAAATTAGAGGAGAAAGTTATCAATGATAATGTTCTGGTTTTGAATCCGCAGTTATCTCTCTTTAACTTTCTCTATTTTTTTTATTTTTTTATTTTTAAATGTACTTTTATCACTTAAAATTTGGTGTAGCACGAATAAACTTTCATTCTAAAAATGCAGATCAGAGAAAAAATGTTTGGCAACTACTGGCTTAAAGATATACAATTGTCATTACTTGGATGGCTTACGCGACACAACCTTTGTACTTTTAAGTCTCTCCATTTAGCATTGTGCCATGCTAAGCTAAGATCGAAATAGATGAACGGGATTCCTGAGAGAAAATATCAAAAATCTAAATCGACTTTAATGTCCATCATAAACCTTTGATCTCAGAAGAGTTGATCTGGAAATACCCCAATAAGTACTGGATTCATTTGCGATACCAAAGTAAGCTTTGTATTCGGTGTTACCTCAGAATGTCAAAAGACGTCGTGGGTTAACGTAGAAAGTAACTTTACATTCAAGTGTATAATCGTGCCTCAAAGCATATCGGTAGGTGCACTATTAGAAACAAGCAGAGAACACAGCTGAATTTAAGATGTGTACACACAAGACAACCGGTAACAGATCATTCTATAAACTCTCCACCTACGAGCAGAGAGAACAGAATCCTGCACATCATTCCAAGAAGAAAATCGAATATTCAAATAAAAAAACCGAAACCACATACCCTCGATTTGTCTCTCGTTACTTTGACGGAGTCCAAAAATAAATAATAAATTATTTGACGTATGAACAATATTCTTGTATTCTTATCAGATGTTACTAACATAACATGACAAAATTATTTCAGTCGGTACAAAATATTCCATGTTCGATCTCCTGTGCTGAAGGAGATCCAAATATAAAATGCCAATAAAAATCCAAATATAAAATGCCAATAAATTTTTCTTTTTTTTTTCTTTTTTTTTTTAATCATTTCACCCCAAACAAGGCATTCCACTGCCCACTATAGTTCATGGAGCTACATAGGGGAAGGTAAAGGAGAGGAGTGGTTAGGTGTAGGAAATGTCAGAAGGAAGGTGATAGATGGGTAAGGATACCGAGGATGAGGGTTGGGCAGATGGGAAGAGTGTTTGAAAGAATGGGAGCGAGTTAGTGTGTTAGGAGGTGTCTATTGACCTTACATTTAAACTTCTGGAGATTGTAGCTGTCGGAGAAGCAATCATGTGGAAGGGAATTCCACAGTCGGGAAGTGCGAGAAAAGAAACTGTTGGAGTAGAAGTTGCGGTTGCATTTTATCGGTTTCACTGTAAAAGGGTGGGATCTAGTTTCTCGTGCAAATTCGTATCTAGTGGGCAGCAGTGATCTAAGTTCATTGGAGCAGAAGCCGTGAAAGTATTTATAGAAGAGGCACAGGGAAGCCACGTCACGCCGGTGAGAGAGAGACTGCAGGCGGTCTGCAAAGTTGGTATCGATCACATTGCACACCCTCCGCTGTACCTTGTCGAGAAGCCCGAGGAGAATAGCAGGAGCACCCGACCAGATATGGCAGCAGTATTCAATGCACGGGCGGATGGTAGATTTATATATGTGCAAGATAGATTCAGACGGAAAAAAACTTCCGGGCCCTGCACAGCAGCGGATTTAGCAATGGATTCGATATAGTCATTCCAATTGAGGTTCGCTGTAAGTGTGAGACCAAGGAGGCGTAGTGTTTTACTCTCTGGGGGGCAAGCCTGGTCCATGCTAATGGGAGGTAGGTGCGATTGTCTATGATGGTTAATTGATAGTAGCTTCGTCTTAGAAGCATTAAAATTTAAGAGCCATTTCTTACTCCAGTCCACTACGGATTGGAGATCCTTTCCAAGCTCGGCTGCAAGGTTAGCTTTGTCGCCTACACCAGATTTTTGGTCGAGGCGAGAGTAAACTGTGGTGTCATCGGCGTACATACCTTCTTGGGATCTTATGGAATCAGGGAGATCATTGATTCTCCTTGTTGAATAAGTCAGTATTATTTCTTGGTCATACAGAACATAGATACTGAAGCGGCATAGATAATGAAGAATCATAGATAACAGGCAGAATGTTATAGATTAGTTGAGTCTGGCACAGGAACACCAACCAAAGACTAATATATCGAGAGACAGATAAGAGTAATCTGTTTCGGTCAGATTATTGCCACTAAAGTAATTCAAGGTGATATAATTTTGTTTGAGTATTTATCGTTTCACAAAATTTAAAATGAATGCAAATATGCTGTGTATGAAATTAGAGACCAGAAAGCGATTTTTTCATGCAATAACCAACATGCTGCCAAGAAGATGTTTATATTTATTTTCCACTAAAACCTGAAGTAAAATCCATTCATTTAACATGCTCATCTTTTTCACCGAATATTAACTTCAAGACGAAAGTCAAATCCCATAACTAATCTTTCTTTCTACCCATGTATAATCTCTAGTTCTGTAGTTGTATCAACAAAATATATACAAAACAAATCTGCACATAATCATTGTACTATTTTATCCTTAGCTCCCCATTGTTATTTTTGCTTACCTTTTTAGATATTATCAGTGTTCAGCATACCGAATGTTTGCCGAAAATGCTGGAATATAGAGAAAACTAAGACAATAATCTGATTACAATAATGGATACATCACACCGGAAAAAAAGCAATCTAGACTGTAGCTCAATAGACTGACACTTTCCCGTTAAGCTTGAAGGAAGAAACCCTGTATTCCCCAAACATATAATCTTTATTTTCAAATTTAAAAGTTGAATTTCATTCGGATTAGTTGAATTAAACACAGACATAAAATCTAAACGTTTTCTTTATTCTCCCTCCATATTCTTTAAATAACAAGCGTATTGTTTTCTGCATTCAAATGTAAATCATTTTCACATTAATGAGTCAACATTGCCTGATGACTAGGTAAAACCTCGAAACATAGAAATATCGGTGTCGCAATGTTAATTAAATTAATTTTAAATAAAAAAAACAAATTTAATTATAATTATATTATGCTCTACGATATATGTTGCATTGAGTAGTTTTTTAAAAAAAAAGTAAATGCCGGAGAAATCGGATCGGACTTTTAAAACTGTTGGTTCCTTTCAACTGGATATATATATATAGTTTCGATCCCGGCTGAAGGCAAATGGCTGTTTAGTCGCATTGATGAGCGGTGACACACTGAAACAGGCTTGTATGTGGATGACTAATATATATGATTAATGTACACAAGTTTGTCACTTAACTAAGCAGAGTCATGCTGACTTCGAAATTTCGTGGGTGCACCATTACGATGTCCTTACTCGTTAGGACTTAATTTCAAATTGCTGTTGTGTCTCGGTTTTTTTATTTACATGTAGCGTGGGGTAATTTGATATTTTTGTATGCGAGCAATTCTACATGTGGTTAATTGCTTTTGTTGCGTTGACTTCTTTTTAATGTATTGTTTGCAGGTGGTTGATTTTCTTTGATTGGCAAAAATGAAAACAACCACCTGCAAATAATACAACATTAAAAAGAAATCAACAGCAAAAGCAATTGAAAAATGTTGGCTGAGGTTTTTTTTCTTTTCATCACAGTTAATATAAATAAGAAAAACGCATGCTTTATGATTATTTCTTGGGTATGAGCTGAAACACCATTGGAATATAAAGTTTAATATTAATGTATATTTAACAATTTGAACAGGTGAAGAGGTTCATCCTTTGTTCCCTGTTTAGGATGTGGTTTCCGGCTATTTTCCATTCATTTTACTCTTTTCTTTTTTCTTTTTCAATTGGAGTAGATAGGCTAAACTATCGCCCGGTTCACACTCCACCCACGTTTATTGAACAGGTGAAGAGGCTCATCCCTTGTTCCCTGTTTAGGATGTGGTTTTCGGCTTTCTCTTTTCTAGTCTTTTTACTCTTTTCTTTTTTTCTTTTTCAACTGGAGTAGATAGACTAAACTATCGCCCGGTTCGTAGCCCCCTGCACATCAGTGGCGTTACCGCCTTGCTCGGGGTAATATGATAAAAAAAAAAAGATATGTGTAAATTTTGTTCATGAGGCTCTCAAACATCTGAACTTTATCACGTGTGGCTCTTACACTAAGTTTGGCCACTCCTGCTATATACAATGCTCGATATCGAGAGGCAGATGATTTTTATAGTAACCAATAAAATTAAATGTGCATTTATCCTCATTCAACCTCAATTCTAGGTGGGTATTGCGACCTGTTAGAAATACCTTCATCCTCTTCTGTATTGAAACTTCTTGGTCACTTTAATATCTGTCATCGGGACCATTGTTTCTCTACCGCCCCCGTGATGTCTGGGTACATCTTTTACTGGAACGTCCCTCTAACCTCTTGATGATTTGTAACAGCGTTTCGAGATTCTTAGGTCATCCATACACCAGATATACCCATACCATCTCAGCGGTGCTTCCTCAAGGACTGTTAGGATATTCTTGACGTCCAGTTCTTGTCTGATGTTATTATTCCTCATTTCGTTCCGATCCGTCACTCCCTTAATCAATCTAAGCTGTCTGCACACTACTATTGGATGACGTTGTCAATTTCAGCGCCAAATAAAATTAAACGTTCATTTATAAGGGAACTATTATCTTTACTACTATATATATAGATAAGTAAAATTTCATCGAATATTATTGAACGGTTTGATATTTTCAACAATTATTTAATCTTGGACTGATAGATTGAGATAAAAGTTCCTAATGCAAGCTTCTGCATAATGTTCGGATAATCATAAAAGAAACTTTAAAATTGATTCAGTTTTGTGTAATTAGGCGACGACTATAAGTCGTTTATAAGTCGTAGGAATAATTCTGAAACAACTCTAATTGGATGCAGATGAACTTGGAAAACCTGTAAAGAAGTGAATATAGTGGCGAAATGATAACACGCGCGAACTAATGATTAACACGAGATTTAATTTCACTCCAATAATAACACTTAAATTACTAAAATATGTGAACCAACTATTTTCAAATACTTATAATTAGCAATTAGCCGATGTTTTGTCAACAATTCTAATAAACAATATGACGAATAGTGTAAATAAGCAATCTAATAAATAGTGCTTATTATTTTGTGGTCAATTCTCAAGGAATAAGAAACTGTATAATTTTTCTTATAATCATATCGCCCCAAGCAAGGCATTTTACTGCCACTGTTTTGGAGGGGCTTACATAGAAGGAAAGTTATGAGAAAGAGTGATAGGTTATAGGGGGTGTCAAGAAGTGGGTAAGAGAAGGATGAGAATGAAGTGGACAGAGAAAGGAGCATGAGAGAGAGAGACGCAGGTTAGTGAGGTAGATGACTATTGACTTTACATTTAAATTCTTGGAGATTGAAATTCACTTTCATATGCTTAGGTTTTATTCCAGTTTTAATAATCACTTTTTAAAACTAAAAACATTGCCGATGGAGTGAACGTAGATAAAATAATAGTGGTGTCAAAGGAAAACCTGTACTTTTGACACTCCTTTCCTTTACATTCTTCAAGGTCTATGTTTTGCCCTCAAATGTTTCAAATAAGAGATTGTGTATTTTACAGTCGTGTAATGAATGATAATTCTTCACAGAGATGCCTTAACATATTTCAAATAAATTCATTGTCTGTTTTTACTTTTAGCATAAAAATCTATTACGTAATTTTATTTTCTTTCACTAATGCTTGTCCAATACAAGATCCAAGAACCACTCAAGTTAAACGGTTACTGAAAGAGGTTTCTACATGATCAGTCAGAGAGAGGTGGTAAGAAACGCAGTTTATAGAGATATGTAGGAAATATAACTTTTTCCATTAAAATGTTTATAATATTATTAAGAGAAGAGATCAAAGTAACTTTTATTTACTTTTTAATCCCTTCTAACATGTTTGAAATTTTGGCTGAAAATTTTGTTTTGATTTGAGTTAGCGGGTTACGAAAACGTTACGACTGTTTACAATGGAAAACGTAGTGATTACATCACCCACTTTTTTCCGGTGACAAACACATTAATTTGGAAATTCTCGCAAAAATCAAATAATTGTCGGATTTTAATGAAATTTTCAGTACTCATTCACAAATAAATTAAATTATTTTCTAAATTATTATTTATTTTTTTAAATCTTGGTAAAAATATATGCTTTTACATCTGTTACCCCCCCCCCCACTCCACGTAAATTCATGAAATTTTAATAAATCTTAATTGGTTGCAAATTACTTTTATTAGTTAAACGCAGGACTCATTGTGAAATATAACTCATCTATTTATTTTTATTTTAAATTTTGGAACAGTATCCGAAAATCTACTCCGAAGAGTAAAATAAAAAATGCAATAAAACTCTGATATTATCTAATTTGATAAGCTTTTAATTGCTTGAGTAAAATTTTAGAACATTATAGTCTGAAGAAAAATAAATTTCGATAACTAATGAAATTTTAGAAGAATTGTTTTAATTTTTTTTTATTATAACAATTTATAAAGTTTTAAAAATATTTTTAATACCATTCTGCAGCCAAATATGGCTGCAGAATGGTATTAAAAATATTTTAAAATAAAATATTTTAATAAAATATTTTATTTTTAAAATATTTTTAAAATAAAATATTTTAAAATAATTCTAAAAAAATTTTGTAAGTAAACATGTTATTTTTATTAAGTACGATGTTCCATAGGAGTCATAACAAGTTTCTATATGGGTCATATTGATTTTAGAAGTTAACTGGTGTTTTAAATTATTTCTCTTACATGGAAAACCACAGAAAACCGTATTCATTCTGACTTTAGTGTGTTTGTTCGCCATACATTTTTTGACAGCTTCCGGCTGTCATTAAATCATTCGTCACCTCAGATAAGATGACTACCGTAGTTAAGAAAAGCTTTTATCGTACATTTCAGGCAGTAAGCAATATCTAACTGTTTTAAATCAGACTAAGATGAGTTTCAACTTAAAAAATTGACTTAAATAACGTGTCAGCGAGGTATATTTTATTTTTATCGCGATTTGTAAAACCGAAATTTGGCTACTGTTTATGAAATGTGTCGATCAATCAAAAATGGCGGAAAAATTGAATATTTTTTAATCAGAAAAATGTTTGATTCCAATCAGTATAATGTAATTTCGGTTTAGAATACACTGTATTATGCTTACTGGAATTACTGAATTTAATCTCTTGGCTTTCAATTAAAGCTAATTTTAAAGCTTAAAGAAAATTTATTTTTAAAATTTCAATTAAAATTCAGGTATCGGAAATGACCATAGGTACCTACACTGTAGGCTGTAGGACAAAGTAGCGAAAATTGGCAAGAATCTGTTCGAATGGAACTTTCGTTTTAATAATGGAATACGAAGGGAATGGG
The DNA here is from genome assembly GCA_037127315.1 of Ascarosepion bandense. NCBI lineage: Eukaryota > Metazoa > Mollusca > Cephalopoda > Sepiida > Sepiidae > Ascarosepion > Ascarosepion bandense. The sequence continues at coordinate 570,074 of JBBBDQ010001752.1, read as the reverse complement.
GGATAATTCTTACCAGTATTCGTGGGTGGCATGTTTAAATATGAATATAATAATTCATTACCCAAAAGGCTGCGTAGAGGCTTTCGAATATCAAAACTGGGAACTCCAGAATATGTAAGAAGTGCTGCATTTTTGGTTTGATCTTGATCTTGTAAAAAAAAACTTATAACAGTGAAAGTCACTGTTCTTACTGGAATGGTACAGGGTACCAACAATTTTTCCCGTAATTGATTATCTATATATATATATATATATATATATATATATATATATATATATATATATATATATATTCTACTTTAGACCTAGAGTGAACTTGTATAAATAGATGTTCAGAGTAAAGGGATTTCCTAGAGAGACCAAGCGTTCATCGTGACGGGCGAAAATTCAGGTTCTGCTCGGTTGTAAGCCAATTATTCCACCATTGAGCTCAATCAGAGAAGAGATCGGATGCCGAGTTCTGGCCATCTAGATTGTTGGAAGTGCATCCATAACTCTTGCATCCTATTCATAGATATTCACTAAAGGTCTGCGTAAATTTTTAGGCACATCGTTAATATGAAGTAGAAAGCGTGTAGAAATAATAAGAGACCCTTTTTGGAACGCCTGAATCAGGTGTTTTCAGAAGAATAGCCATTAACAATGACATTCAGGGACCTATGTGTTAGGAAGGGCTTGATAACCGAAAATAATCTTCCAGTGATTCCAACACCCTAGGCTACACCATCTCAAAAGCCTTCAATATATCTAAGGCGATCATGGTATGTTTATTGTCTCACCAACTCTGTGCGTAATGCCAGTTAAGACTTCAGCAGTGAACGTAGAACAAAATTCATATTATTTGTCCCCGTTGAACTGATCAACAATCTTTTGGCTTCAAAGAGCTTGCTAATGATACCATGGAGACTAATGGCTTAGTATTGCTACGGAGATGAGCGCTCACTCACATTCTATTTAGTTTAATACTCAGCACACCAAGAACATACTAAGAACTGTTACTTAGGTGCTTATGCGCAAAAAAAGGTTAAACATTGGAGACGAAACCAAATTGCTGAGCTCATTCTTTTTTCATTTTTATCCTTTAAGCAGGTTCATTCTCATCTCTACAAAACGTATAGAAGGTTTCTAGGATTTATTAAGACTAGTGTTCTCCAGAATTTTCTTCATCTAAATAAAGACTTCCAGACAAGAATGATGGAATGACAATGGCCCGTGTAATGATTCTGTCTCTCATCAAAATTACAGAATGTAATTTGGTTCTGTAAATGTTCAAATCTTGAACAATATAACAACCAATGTCTTTTAAGGATTTCTCATCGTTTATATTATGATAAATTTACTTTATATAATTTTTTAAATATTTCACTCTCAAGCAGGGTAATAAAGCAACTAAGACAAGGGAGTATTGAATGTAAAATTTATGAAAAGAAAAACCTTATTAAGGGGAGAAAACAATAAAAGAACAAGAATTAAGAAGACGGAATATAATGATTGACATTGCATTTAAGTTTTTCAAGATCAAATTTATCTGGAAAGAAAGAAACCGAGAGTTCCACCAGCGAGAAATGCGAAAGAAGTAACTATTGTTATGGGGCCTACCTTTTTTGGATTATAATGAACTCTTCCTATAATTATGAATACCAGGAGAATATACCTCTCGAGATGGAGTTGTCCCCGCCCTTCGGGCTGGGGTCACCAAATTAAGACCGAATAAGACCAGTTTAAGACCAGTTTAGACCGGTTTTGAACCTATCCACCGCGGTGGATAGGTAATGTTTTGACCAGTACCTGGGCGTACGCGCTCAAGTTCCCCACATTAAAAAAAAAACCTTGTGTCACATCTCTTTCAAGTGGGGGGAGAAGGGTAAATATTGGAGTTGAGTTTGGTTGAGTCACCTCGGTCTAATACTTGGCAGTCAGACAGACGTGCAACACTCTTGTATTTGTTTTCCGTTTAATATATCTGGGCCTATTCTGGGTCCACAACAACTGTTAACATAGAACTTCCAGTTACATCTAACCATTTCAATTCAAAAAATTGAATTGCCACCAATCTAGTCCTGCGCTAAAATTCATAAAGTCTATGTCCAATAATGATGTGTTCATCCAAATAGTTATGTAAGTATTTAGAGAAAAGGCAGAGAGAAGTTACATTTTCCACGGAGGGAAAGTTACTGAAACCGAAACGCCAGTTAAGACCAATGATCTGTTAAGGTTATTGGCGAGATACCTTGTCATTCTTGCGACTATTCTTACGAAAAACTGACTTAGTATTATTTTGTTTTAACATATAACACTAATTTTGAAAAATAGTTTCCGAAAGTTGTATAGATCGCCAAAGTGAAGCATAAAAGTATAGAATTTCTTTTGAATTTTGCCTTACACACACGCACATTAATTTTGACCACCAAGTATCTTCTACTTCCTGTTTGCTAGAAACGCCACCTAGTATCTTATAATCTAGGGATACGGGAATTATCTGATATTGAAAGGGAGATTAACTGAATGAGAACTACCGTCTTGCTCTTATGACAATTTATAATCAGCACTCTTCACATATTTAAATTAGACTACTACTGAAGAGTGTATCATTGGTTACTACCAGTTGGTTACTTACCTCATAGAGATTTCTTGTGGGGTAGACATGACAAATTAAGACAAGCTTAGACATGTCAGACAAGCTTTGTACCCTGTTACCGCATCATCGAGAGCTAGGTAATTTTTTACCAGTGTCCCGAGCGTATGTGCTCGTGTTTCCCACATTAAAAACCGACCTTGTACCACAACTGGCTACAATGAGAAAGCAGAGTACTTACTTCCAGAGCAAAATGAGCCAACATCTATTTTGTTCCAGTCGATAACTGCACAGTTACATAATTCAGCAACGATGGAAAGAAAACTGCGGTTTCTCGTTCGTGGTCAATTTTTAACAGTCAAAAAACTGTAACATGAAACAGAAAACTGTTAGTAAAAAGTCGTAATTAGGTAGCAGATTTGACAGTGTAAGAGCTAATGAAATGAGAGGTGATATTATAGTTGAGCAACTATGTTTCAGTTAACATTTACATAGAGAAAGTAATGTCAATTGAAATAGTAGATAGACTGTTGGCGCTCGTTTAATCTGTTAATAACTATGAATACTTTTTCTATAGTAAAAGAAATATTAGGAAATCAAAGTAAAGTCGTTCATAAATATTAACGCAGTTTCGCAGAGCTTTTTCAACAGTAAGACTACAGGCCGTGATCTTTTTGCGCAGATGTTTTGCTTTTGCAATTTGAAAGAATACAAGTCTAAATCGTTTATATACGAGTGGGCCCGCACCGTCAAAAATGATGGCAAAATATTTATATCGATATGCCATCTAAAATGACGAAAACACACACACACACACACACACACACATATATATATATATATATATTGATGTGCCTGCTATTGTGTATTTTACATTAAGACATAAAAAATCAAAATATCCAAAGGACAGGATGGAAATATATATAACGGTCTTTATTATAATAGAGAAGAAATGTATATTCTTCACTACACGACGAATATTTAACCCCACAACTGCAGTCAAAACATTATGAAAGTATAAAAATTACAGTAAATTACCAGCAATATATTTTCATAGTAAACATTTTCCAGTAATATGTTTTTGTAAAAAAAAAAAGTACATAAATAAATTTTAAAAAAATAAATCTAAAAAAAATACTAGCAACACATTTTAGTAAAATAAATTATTAATGCTCCCAAGAAAATTAAATTTAGGCATTAAATGACCCATGATTAGTTGATATTCTGCTAAACAAACAATGAATAAACGAGTCAGAACGTCTGCGGATCAATGTTCTTGGTTCGAATCAACAAATATTCACGATCAGTCTGTGCGCAAACTGAACATGATCTTTCAGTTCCTTGCTAGAAAAATTAATGTTTCTGAAAATGTCGAATCAACCGGGATATAATTAAATCCGAACATTGTTTACTGCCTCTGAATTGTGACTATGGGTGAGAATAATTGATGAATTATTTCGAACGAGTTGTACTCATGGGCGATTCAGACAAAATGATTGGTTCGGGAATTTCCGCACTTATATTCATGCATTCAAATCTTATTTTTAGCTGCAATATTTTAAGTAAGAAATTTCTTCTTTTTTTTTTTTTTTTTTTTTTTTTTTTTTTACTTTACTAGAATATATTGTCCTGTTCTTTTCCATGTTTAATAACTTGTCCTGTTCTTTTCCAGGTTTAATATAATATTAAGAATATTACTTTACATGTGCGCATTTTTCCATGTAATCTATGGTTTTTCCAGCCATTGATATAAATTTAATATAAATTTAATGCTGAAAACCGCATTCAAAAATATTAAAAAGAAAAAATTTATATGCAATTGATTAAAAGACAATAAAAAATTGATTACTTATAATTAATTTTGATTATCAATTCTGATAAAATAAGAGATAAGCAAAGTTTGATTGACAAAAATGACAAAAGATATCATCAGAATTTAAACCGGATGCAAAAATATTAAACATAAAAAAGTTCTAAAGAATAAGATGTATTATTAGAAGCGTTAGTCACTCACTTATGTACTTAGTCTCCCTTTTCGGACTTCACATATTTTGATATAACTTTTTTCTACTGAACCAAAATTTTTAAAAACTTTCAAAATTTAGCTAAGAAGGTGTCGTATTTAACGCTGTAAACTGTTTGAAATTTGGTTCAGAACTAAATTAGTGGCGAAGCTTGAAAGCTGCCTAGATTCACTCAATATCGAACTTTAAAAAAAATCTTCTGTGATTGAATGATTAATTATATTCTGATTTTAATTTGCAGAAACGATATTCTCAATTTGTTTGTATCACTGGATAAAGGATTTTCTTGCAAACAAAGATCTCTATTTACTTACTCCTTTAAAAGGTGGTATAAATTGACTGACTTCCATAAAACCTTGACACAACACTTGACTTTAAATGCAATATTTTCTACTCATATTTATATTACAGTTGATCTTTATTCAAATCTATTTGTCTATCAATTTTCTTAACATTTACCTCTTATAAATGAATGAATATATATTATACTGAACGAATTTGCTTATCTCTCTCTCTCCTTATCCTTTCTCTCTCTCTCTCTCCTTATCCTTTCTCTCTCTCTCTCCTTATCCTTTCTCTCTCTCTTTCTCCTTATCCTCTCTCTCTCTTTCTCCTTATCCTCTCTCTCTTTCTTTCTCCTTATCCTCTCTCTCTCTTTCTCCTTATCCTCTCTCTCTCTTTCTCCTTATCCTCTCTCTCTCTTTCTCCTTATCCTCTCTCTCTCTCTCTTTCTCTTTATCCTCTCTATCTCTTTCTCTCCTTGTCCTCTTTCTCTCTTTCTCTCCTTGTCCTCTTTCTCTCTTTCTCTTTCCTTGTCCTCTTTCTCTTTCTTTCTTTATCCTCTCTATCTCTTTCTCTCCTTGTCCTCTTTCTCTCTTTCTCTCCTTGTCCTCTTTCTCTCTTTCTCTCCTTGTCCTCTCTATTTCGCTCTCACGCACGTTTATTTCAGACTGTCAGGCCAATCGTGTATATCTCAGTCTGTATCAGTCTCTCATGTATAAATCCACGTAAAGAGGATCAAGGTTTTACGGTTTTTAGTTCCCTGGCATTTACTTTTTTATAAAAAGCACTCACTACAATATTGTAGAGCATAATATAATCATATAATTATGAATTAAAAGTACATTGCGACACTAAAATTTCTATATTTCGAGTTTTCTATCTCGTCATTTAATCTTAATTTTTAATTTTTATTGCTTCTCACTCTATCCTATTACCTTTGATATATTCATTCTTGTATCAAAAATGTCCTTTCTGCTTACTCCATATCTTTACCTCTTCTCATAGAAAACAAAAAAGAGATGAAGAAAGAAAAAACATTTTATATTTTTATTCAAACTTAAAGGGGCTTTTGAGTAAATTTACTTCTTTTATCAGTACGTATTTAATTTCAATTTTTCAAAACCTTTAATTTATAAATAACATTTTTATTTTTTATTTTGATTTACTTCCTACTATCATTAGCCCATCTTTCTAATATCTATTTATTTATTATAAAAAATTTTATATACCAATTTACTAAATTATTTTACTTATTTTAATATCTCGTCAATTATTAATTTCCTTAAGCAAATTATTGGGTATATGCAAGTTAATATAAAGTTTTTTTTGTTTTTTTTTTAGACAACAAAATATGTAATTGTAGAAACCCTATAGATTGCTCGTTAGAAATAAAGGTGCCTTACAGAATCAATTGTCTATTAATGTGAAATATCTTTAGTGGAAAACCCTAGTAATGTTACGATTTATCTAGGTAGTACTAAGAAAACGGATTTATCAACACACGTCTTAATTTAATAATAATAAGTACAGAAATAGACCATCCCTATCGAAATATCATTAGTATCTAAAGGAAACAAATAAAACACCCACATTAAAGTGGAAAATTCTAAAAGAAGCTAGAACATGTAAGCCTTTAAACGACCCATGCCCGTTGTGTCTATACGAAAAAATTATATATTATTAAATCACTTAAGAATGAAAATCTATCAAACAAACCTAATGAAATAAATGTCATATATAAATATTGCAAAATGTTCACCTTAGAATATGGACAAAAAACAAATTTATATTAATATGCATCTTCATCTCTTTCCTGTTTTCTATGACAAGAGGTCAAATATGGAGACAGCAGAAAGAACATTTTTGGTACAAGCATGGATACATCAAAAGTAATAGGATATAGTGAGAAGCAATAAAAATAGGTTAAAAGCAAGTTGACACTTTGACTGTTAGGGAGGAAAAAAGAAAAAAGTATATACTCCCTAAATATAGAAACTCCTGGCCAAATTTCAAAGTGAATCTTTATTCTGATTAGTAAAAAGGAACGCGCACATAAATTTTATATCGTCCCACATACATAAATAGCAAACCGATTGTTTTTTGTATTTAAATGTAAATCATTTTCACAACCAACATCCAACATTGCTTGATGACGAGATAAAAATCTTGAAACGTAGAAATTTCCGTGTCACAATGTACTTTTAATTTATATATATATATATATATATATATATATATATATATATATATATATATATATATATAGGCGAAGAGGATCCAAGGTTTTACGATTTTGTGTTCCCTGGCATTTGTTTTTTATATAAACAGTGCTCAATACAAAAATATTGTAGAGCTTAATATAATCATGTAATTATGAATTAAATGTACATTGCAACACGGATATAATAAAAAGTGTGAGAAGCCGTGAACGTTTTCTTTAAAATGTATATTTATTGTTTTTGTTATTATACATGTTATGATACATTAAGTGTCCATAATGGTATTTGTGACGCTACACGTGTTTTCGAGTAAAAGCTTTTACGTAACGCCACAAATTTATTCGCCTGAAGAGAGTCAATTTTTGACTCGAAGCACGTGTAGCGTCACAAATACCATTATGGACACTTAATGTATCATAACATGTATAATAAGAAAAACAATAAATATACACTTTAAAGAAAACGTTCACGGCTTCTCACACTTTTTATTTTATACGAATTTCTCTTTTTGGAACAACCCTATTTCTGAAACAGTAACAGAAAGTTGCTGCCCTATACACTATTGGGTGCAACGGGTGAGATGATATAGATTTCAGTACAACAAAAATAGGTCAACCTAAATTAAAAGAGCAAACCAACTAAAAAAGCAATTAAGTGGAAACCCACTCAAGCGTGCAAAACGATAAAAATGCATTAAAATGAAATCAAACACCCGCTCAATAAAAATACAGAAAACCAACCAATCGCTAGTAAGATCACTCCCACAAAATATCAAATCACACCAAGCTCCATATAAGTAAGAAAAAAAATCCGGATCAGATGAGTGAAGGTTTCATAATGATGTCCTCATTAAACTTCGAATTCAACATGAACCTGTTCAGTTCAAATGACAAATTTTTTGCGTTAAACACACACACACACACACACATATCTCTCTCTCTCTCTCTCCCTCCCTATATATATATATTCAAAACATATCTCCCCGACTCAGTTTCACAGAAAAAAAACCTTAGCTTAAGCTTATCCACCAAAAAGACCATTAGTAGACTATTTTGTTATTTTTCAAAACATAACATTTTTGTCTTTCTCATATATATATATATATATATATATATATTCGGCAAAGGAGAGCTCAGGTTCAGATTCTTCCGGAGATCACATGTTTCTATTTAAAAAGATTGCTCGAATGATCAGGCTGGTAGACAAATAAAATATACTGTTTAATAAATATCCGAAGTGTCTATATCAATCTTGGCCTGAAACTGTAGTATCGATTCTAATGTCCACACTGAGTATATCTATAATTATCTTTGATATTGAGCAATACTCCCTCATAAATATCGCAAATATTAAAATAATATTTGTCTTTACCATTTTTGCATGACAAGGAAAGAAATTGACAGGATGTTCAATTGGTGATTATGGATTTGTTACGAGAAAACTGTCTTCAGCAGCTCGACTTTAACTCAGTGTAGCGGAAGGGAAAGCATTCGCCTTCGCTCGATGGGATTCTTGATTTTGAATTGGGAAAAACCTCCTACTTAGCGCTAATGGAACTTGTTTATATAACGTGTTAGAAAAAAAATCTCCTTCAGTGCAGCCGACTAGTGATTTTTCTCTCTGACATTCGCTTTCAAGTTACAAATATGATGCAGCAAATAATGGAGATGGGTTTGGAAGTTTCGTTTATAATTAGTATATTCCAAAAATGTATTCTTTTTAGCCTACAACTTGTTTCGTTCAGTGCAACTCTCTTTGGCTGATTACCTCTTCCAATAAGTTTGTGGTGTCGAAACAAAACCGTAATATCTCTTTTATGATGAAATACGCCATTTATGAGAAAGGAAGTTTAATGTTATAGAAAGCGATAGAAAATATTTTAATGAGTAAATAAATTTCCATGAATTTATACTAATATAAGATTTTTTTTTAATCATATCACCCCGAGTAAGCCGGTAACGCCACTGAAGCGCACGGGGCTACGTAAGAGTGAAAAGAATGGAGAAGAGAAAGCCGGATACCACATCCTAAGCAGGGAACAAGGAATGAGCCTCTTCACCTGTTAAATAGACGTGGGTGGAGTGTGAACCGGGCGATAGTTTATTCTATCTACTCCAATTGAGGAAAAATAAATAAATAAAAGAGTGAAAAGAATGGAGAAGAGAAAGCCGGATACCACATCCTAAGCAGGGAACAAGGAATGAGCCTCTTCACCTGTTAAATAGACGTGGGTGGAGTGTGAGCCGGGCGATAGTTTATTCTATCTACTCCAATTGAGAAAAATAAATAAATAAATAAAAGAGTGAAAAGAATGGAGAAGAGAAAGCAGTTTATAAGCTGTTTGCAAAAGCTAATCCTTGTATACCATATATATTCCAGAAGGATTATGAGCAGACTTTATGATAGAGAGATTTTTATTTATGAATATCATCTTTTTGTCATCCTTCATCTGATTGTTAGTTCAAGCACAATATGTATTGCCATAAAAATTACGCGTATTTTCTTACTCAAAGTATTGTCGACGTTTGAATTATTACGGAAATTAAATTGATATTAAAATGTTTGGAAATTAATTACGCATTTCACCCCGATTAGTTATGAGTGAACCAACTAATACAGAACCGAGGTTGAATCGTAGAAAACAGTGTCTGAAATTAATATACGCTTTCTTCTATCCGACAGTGTCCACCTAATAAATTTGGGTTACATGAGCTTTCGCTCGAGAACTGAACACAACATTCCACTATCTGCGGCAGGTTTTAACCAGGAATGCCAATTTTTCATTTTCGCATGAAAAATGGGTTTTGCATGTCAACAAAAAATGAAAAAGATCGGGGTTATCACAAAATAAGAAAATCTGGCCAACACCAAAATCATTACTCCATCTGTAGAAGACCTTGGTTTGTGTTTTTGGGAATATGAAAAATGTCGTCCATTAAGTGTTATTAAAACATGGAATGGTTATTACGTTTATTTGCCAACAAGACGACCGTGTAAACGAAGCATCACATCAGTTTTCCTGCTTTATAAACAGAAAAGGCGTTATTTTCCCGGATGATCACACAAGAACAGTCAACAAAACAAGGTTGTTAGGATGAAAGGCTATTCAGCATTCTGTAAGTTTATCAGATTTAACACTTACAGCTTTTCATTTGTTTCCATCACTAGAATATTAGCAGAAGCTTCAGAAACAAAGTTGGTAAGTCATTCAAACTTTCTCTCAGGGGAAAAAAGCATTTCTTTAAGCGTAGAATCAAAAGTTTGATTTCCCATTGAACTGTAATCATTGAAAATGAAAACGGTTACATTATTTAATAAATCATATTGAAATTAATTTAGTATGCTATTGTTTACGCGCAAATACCCTTGGGAAAGGTATTAATCTGGCTCTTCCTTCCAGCTATGGGTTAAATAGCAGGACAGATTGGGTTCTATAGCCTTGGTCGGCAACCAGTCTACCGCAGAAAGCAATGGCAACCTACTGCGGGATAATCTTCTGCCCAGTCAGTCATGTCTCTTTCGAGACATGATCGCCCAAGCGTGTTTCACGTATGGCACTTAACTGACTGATTGTTTTTATATACTTTCTTCTAAAACGTAATTACTTTCCAAACACCTTAATATTTCCTTCGCTTCAAACTTGCTTTCAGAGTCAAGAATGGTCTGCACGATCTTCTGAGAATACTTTAACTATTTCTGCTTATCATGGCATCGAAATTTGATCATCTATCCTTGCAAAATCACGAAATAATAATTAATTTCGAAGTACACCGCCGCTATATGGAAGCCGACATATTTATTGTAATTCCTCAATAGTTGTACATCTCTACGAATAATTGGTACTAATAAATTCAATTGTAAATAGACGCTCTTATTTAAGTGACTAGTTCTGTCCGGTTTATTTAGAAGAGGCTAGGTATACAACAGTATCTATATAAAAAAAAGATTGTCTGTTGTGCTTTTAATTATTATGAATTTTATGTATTTCTCGAAAGAAAGCTTCGGAACGTTTACGGATGCAAAAAGATACCCATGTCAATGGATTTATCATTGAATAAAACGTATTTTATTAAAGATATACGAACGGTAGTAATTTCGAGTGAAGATGTTTGCCATTTTAAATAAGAATAGATTTGATTGCTGAATAGAATAACGAGTGGATACAACCAGTTGTAAGATATATTTTTAAGTATTTTACTCCTAAGTAAGGAAATAAAGTTACTAAGATGCGACGCGTGTGATAAAATATGAGAAAAGATTATTAAGGAGGAATAGCTATAAAAGAACAGGAATGAAAAAACCGACATTGTATTTAAATTTTTGAAGAACAACGTTGACGGGAAAGTAAAAACGCAGGACAACTGAAAAGTGCAAGATAAGAAACCATTATCATAGAACATAAGGTTACACGAAGCCATTTCACTGTAAAATGATGAGACCTTCTCGCCAATCTAGTTCTGTGCTTAAATTTATAAAGTCGGGCTACCAAAGAAGAAAGTTCATAAGAACAATTACCATGAAAGTATTTATAGAAAAGGCAGGGAGAAGTTATGTTAAGGCAGTTGGAAAGTTAATGGAGCCGATATGCCAGGTCAGAACCATTAACTTTGCAGATCATTCTTTGTATTTTATCAAGAATCTGTAAATACACAGCAGAAATACCAGACCAGATGTGGCAGCTCTATTCAGTGCATAGACGAATTTATAAATATGTAAAATAGATTTTGGTGAGAAAAATTGTTGGACCTTTCATGGGCCTTTTTTAATTAATCTACAAATATTAGAATTTTGCTGATAAATTTAGTTTTATACTATTATATATAATGCTGAAGAAATATATGTAGGGAGAGGGTGTACTAATATCCATTGATAGTGGGAGCTTTGAAGTTTCTTCAAATGAAACTATGACACTGAATGCACAATTAACTATGTCCGTTTGACAAAGCATATTTTCTTGCCATATATATATATATATATATGTATATATCCAAGTATAGGGTAGGTATGGATGGAATAAAATGAGTCTTGCCTTTAGACAGTTTTACATTGAAAAAGAATTAAACATTACTTTTAAAATATTAATTCTAAATGATTTGTATTAAGCTTTTCAATGATCCATTTGTAAATAAAGTCCTTATTTAATATATTAATAACCGAAGACTCTGAGTAACTGGAAGATTTTTTTTTTAAATTTTGAATCTTTAATTAGCAAAGAAAAAAATGAAAACAGTTCTTATAAAAATCTATTATTATTATTCATCGATTTTTTTCTTCTTCGGAATATATCCTAAAATTAATAATTGATCTATAATAAAATATATATATATATATATATATATATATATATATATAGCGTAGTTCTAATGAGTTATTGATTTTACTATTCCAAACAGATTTTTGGAAAATTTGTCTCGTAATTAAAAACAAAATTGCATTATTTACATTCCCCAATAAGTCATGCATTTTACTAATAAAATATGGTATAGATATTGTATTTCTAGAAGTTTTATTCAATAATTGGAGTGTGGGGGGGAGATAAAAATATTTTTACCAAGATTTTCTAAAAATAATAATTACATAATTTCATTCATTTGCGAATAAGAACAGAAAGTTTCATTAAAATCAGACAATTAGTTGATATTTGAAAGAATTTTCAAATTAATGTATCTTTCAACATCACAAAACGACTTGCCTAATATTAAGTTTTTCTTAGTAGTTACATTACGCAAACATGGCGTGAATCGCTGATGGAAAACAAAAAAAATTTTAATTGAAATTTCGAACGTGTTAGAAAGGAATAATTTGTTTTTTTTTTAGATAATGACAACAAAATTTAATATTTCCTCTTAATAATAGGATAAACATTTTGATGATAAAACTTTGTTTTTATTAAGTTTGAGCCCTTTTAACATCATGCTATGCAATTCGACAATTGCTTGGAGGTACCTGCATAAAAATAAACGAAATAATACTAATTACTTCTTCAATTAAAATTTCCAACAAAAACAAATTTATCACAAGTAGCTGCGTTTCAGTATCCAACACAAAATTGACAACAGCATTCCTCATACACACACGCACATGCACGTAAATATAAAATACCAACCAAATACAAAATCATCGCAAAATCTTGGTACATTTCAATACGGATATGATATCTACAGTTTTCCTCCCACATGTACACATATAAAATAACGTTACCGTTCAGCATACACCTAAACAGACAAGCGTTTCTACATAAACACACGCATACACTATTATACATTTTACCCTCCAAAATATTCCTCACACATATATTTAAAATATATTCATTGCTTTAATACACGTGGCATATATTTGACCATTAAGAGCTAACCCCAAACCATAACATAACAATATACTGTCTCTTCCATTTTTCATTTTTTTCTCGGTCTTGGAAGAAGCTTTATTAAAAAGTGAAACATGTTAGTTTAAGATGCATTTTCTATTCATTCTTTTTTTATTCTATCATCTTGTCATCCATATATTCAACTGATATATATATATATATATATATATATATATATATATAAAACGTTTTTTCCTTTTTCTTTTCCCCTTTTCTTTTTTACTTTCTTCCTTTTCCTTCTCTTTTTCGATACCATTAATTCCGTTTTTTACACACACACACACACACACACAAACAAACAAACAAATAATTGTATTTTACCATAATGACTTGGTATCGCTGATGAGACGAGTGTTAAATTCACTCGTTAAATTGGCCATTCGTTTTTTTTTAAAAATTGATTTTTTATGTAATACATATATATTCAAACATGCACACACACACACACACACACACACACACACACACACATATATATATATATATATATATGTATATGTTCAAGAAAATTATATGTATAGGCATGTATGAATATTATATCTATTTCTATGTATACGTATCACTGGTTGAGATGGATAAAATGTTTTCTAAATTAAGCACAAATGAAAATATCTCTGACGTCTGATTTTAACAGATATATTTATCTAATTTACACAAAAATATCTTGAAATACAAAAAGATTAAATTTATTCAATAAAATCGTCATTGACTTCAACTATGGCCTCTAGACGAATCTTCTGTATCTCTTCTGGATGGTTTCCAGAAGTTGGTAAATGCTGCCATAATTCTTGCCTTCAGTGCATCTTTGGTGTTACAAGAAATTTTTTTGGTTTCTCGTTCAACTGCGCCCCACACATAATAATCAAGGGGGTTGCAGTCTGGGAAGTTATGTGGCCAGATGTAAGGGGTGATGTGATCGCAGAAATTGTCTGACAGCCATAATTGGGTTCTTCTGCTTGTATAGCATGTGTCAGTCCTGTTACCAGACATAATTCTGCAGCCAAACTCTTGACCCAGGGCATGACTACCTTCTCAAGGTACTTGATGTAGGCCTCCGTGTTGAGTCTGGAACCCTCTAAAATGATGAATGAAGGCATAACATTGCCATAACTAGAATCACTCGACAATTTTCGTAATCACCATTAGACTCATCCAACTCTTTCTGAATCCTTTGCACTGTTCTCGGATTGACATCCAAACAGTCTGAAATGTTCGTATTAAAGATTCTGGCGCGAATAACAAATATCGCGAGGAGTAAATTGCGTCATGGTGTTCTTTTTACACAGACGGTGCCCAACTGACCCTATTATAATATGCAGTCAACAAAATCAAAAACTTAAAACGCGCATGCGCAATATTAATAATATAAAATAGCGATAGTTTACCTATTGCAACTGGTTTATATATATATATAATGTGTGTGTGTGTGTATCTGGGTGTGAGTCTATTAGTAGCAGTACTAACAAAATAAATTGCTTCATATATTTATAATATGTATGTATTTATATGACTAGATACTTATAAGTACACGCACATATATCGATGTGAATTGGTATACCAAGAACATAAATAGGTTTTGTCGTTTCATTTAATGTAAATATTTATATATGTTGACTTGGCTGACCACAAACAATAGTTTATTTTTGATATTTTCTTTTCTTTTCTTTTAATGCCATAGGTAATCATAAATCTTTCGGGTCATAGGTAATCATAGCGATGCACCCATTTGTTTTCTTCATTATCTGTAATTTGCCATGAGTCTTCGAGGAGAGAGTGGAGTGATAGCTTGTTGTCTTTTCTGCAGAACTTAATTGTTTTCATTATTTTAGACTGGTTGCTACCTAAGGCTAGAGAATCTCGTCTACTCTATTAAATGGATCCATGTCTTCACCAAGGGCATTAATGCGAGTGTGAGCGCAACAGACTAGACCAGAACTTTGATCTCGGCTTACTAATTACATTTTCCACATAAATAACCATTACATCTAATTAAAACTTAATCCCGAACCTTATGAACCTCCACAGGGTGCCTTTTTCATAGTCTAAGCACAAATCTACTTAAATCAAACTCTCTATTTTGAATAAACCTGTAATAATAATGATGATGATAACAGCACCCTCCCCTCACTCGCAACATACAGTGATATACCACCGCTCTAACCATTAAGCGAAATCTAAGAGTTTTATACAGTGAAGTTGCCGTAAAATGATTTTATTACCTTGTTTAATTTGATGCCTGGTGGCTGATTGAAAATATGTTGAAGGAGGAAAGAAATATGATACTGTTGAGACGATGATAGAGGAAACTAGACAGCTTTGAAGGCGGGCGGAGATGACAGTAATGGTGACGTCATGTTGGTCATAAGATGCCGATAATGACAATCGCATTTAATCGGTAGCATTCTTGAATCTGATTATGTATGATGATGATGATAATAATGATGATAATATCAGCTGACATCGACGATAACAAGCATGACGCGTCACTGACTGTGTTGCTATGAGTAACCATTGGCTAATCAACTGGACACCATAGTAATGATGGCCGTCGCAGTGATGGCAAATGTTATGGGAATGATTGCGATCATGTTAAATGTGTTGGTGGATGTCATAGTTGGAGGTAGAAACAAGACAATTCTATGATCAACAATGAAGAAGTTATCAAATACAGTTACAAAGCCTAAATAGCTTGGCTCAAATTTAAGAGAGAACTTAATCGTGAAAAAAAAGCGCCTCTTTCCTCAAAATTTAGCTTTGTATTTGTAAAATCCTTGATTTTTCTTTTAAATCGTATCTGCTTATAACGATGACAGTGATGAACTATATTTTGTTTTTCATAACCTGCTAAAAACGTGAGTTTTAGAAATGGCTTAGAAAGTAAAGAAATGCGCTTCCACGTCGAACGATAAGATTAAGCAAAATCAGTCAGTTAAGTGCCATACGTGAAACACTCTTGGGTGATCATGTCTCTTTCGAGACATGACTGACTGGGCAGATGATTATCCCGCAGTAGGTTGTTATTGCTTTCTGCGCTAGATTGGTTGCCAGTCAAGGCTATAGAACCCAATCTGCCCTGCTATTTAACCCATAACTGGATGGAAAGGACCTTTCCCAAGGGTATTTGTGCGTAAGTGAATGCAATGGATTCAACTGGAATTCGAACTCGGCTCCCCGATTGCTCGTTCCGAGCCGATATCCACTGCACCACAACGCACATTAAGCAAAATATTTGACAAAAAAAATAAGAAAACTAAAGAAAACTAAATTAATCTCGCTTCTAACCCGAACAAGATTTGTTGTCACATTTTCATTTAAATTCTCTCATTCATGACGTAAGCGATCATAGATCTCCACAGATTCCCTTCTTTTATTATCTATGAAGTGCTATGACATCTTGGAAATGACAGTGAAGTGCTTTCCCTTTGGTTCCATTACGCTTTCTTTAAACAACCCGCCGTCCAAATCTGCAAATCATCGTTGGCCTTGCCATTTAACCCGTACCATATATCGTAAAAGGACGCAATAAACTAGACCAGATTTTTATAACGGCTCACCATTTCTATTTTCTGAACAGATAATGTTAGATTAATCCCGTTTCTTCCCTCCAGTTGTGGGTTAAATAATAGGACGGATTGGGTTCTATAGCCTTGGCTTGCAACCAGTCTACTGCAGAAAGCAATGGCAACCTACTACGGGAAAATCTTCTGCCCTGTCAGTCATGTCTCTTTCAGGACATGATCGCCAAAACGTGTATGACGTATGGCACTCAAATGACTGAATGCTAGATTACTTCCACCGGGTATCTTTAATGTATATTAATTTATTTTATATTTTGTCTAATTTTTTTGTATATATATATATATATATATATATATATATATATATATATATATATATATGGTTAAGACAAGTATAACATTTTTCACTTAGTTGATTTATGTTATATTCAGCACTTTTTCGTCAGGAGATATTAGCAATTGTGTGCTCATTTTCTGTTTATTTCTATATTTATTTAAAATAATTTATGCGAGTTTTATTGATATTTGGTTGACTTTCTCTCTCTCTCTCTCTCTTTCTCGAATGTCATGGTTATCTTCTTTTCATAATTTTAGTTATACTCTCTTAATTTTTCTTTCTCCTTTTCGACTCCGTCTGTCAAAGATAATTTAACAATGTTATTTATGGTATCATAGATAGGATCTTTTTCTGCTAATTTTTCTCAAATATTCTGGGATTTTCTTAAGTTTGATAAAGATAGGTGTATTCAATTTTTTTTTTTTTTTTTTTTTGTTTAAACAATTAATATTTTTAGTTTTTTTGGTTGTATTAATGCTGATATATATGATGTAATCAATATGTAATGAATATGCATACACCTTGGTTCCCCCTCACAGTAATGTGATTGGCTGGTATCAGCCATAAATATATAGACGAAGTAGAGGTCTACAGTTCTTCGACTAGAGATCTAAGTCTAGAGGTCTGCGACTATTGGTCTATGTCTTTTGACTATACCTACGTCTCATGATACTGCATACGACGAGTACCGTCCATTACGTCTACGTACTAGATTGTCCTACCCGGTTGCATTTGCCTAAACCGCTTAACAGCCTCGAATGATATATATGTATATATATGCGCGCTATCTTTGTTAATTTACCTATGACGCAATCTTCTACGTCCTTACTATTATTAAATTTTCACATGTGAGTCCTTTAAATATATTTTCCATTTATCATATTAATATTTAATGACTTAATAACAATAGAAAACCGATCCCCCGCTATAATTAACCCTTCAGCATTCAACACACACGACACGAAAATATAAATGGTAGTCTGGTTAAATAGTGTTTAAGAAAGCGTGTACAAAACAGTTATATCATTGAATTCCTTTATAAAGAAAACATTGACACTCGTCGAAGTTTGCAGAACGTTTCTAGAAAATAAATTGAGGATGTAAGCCTAGTTAGGCATAAACTAATGTTTTAGCATCGCTGCTCTGAAAAAATGGATCGCCTTCACTGATGAAAATTTGTAAAAGTGCAATATATAGTAGACATGATATCAGTATGTTAGATTTCTAGTGAGGTACATAAATCACCGCAATTATTTTTCCATATTTCTGAAATGAGGTAGTATCTACACTATTTACATTATTTCGGACTATTGTCCTCATCTTTGGTGACATTTGTATGACGTTTCGGCCGTTGTAATCTCCGGCCTTCATCAGGTGCTAAGAATTTCTAACCGAACCCTTTATTACAATCACTGGGGTATATCATTTGCACAATGAATGAGAATGATATACCCCAGTGATTATAATGAAGGGTTCGGTTCGAAATTTCTGGCACCTGAAGAAGACCGCAGCGTATAACGGCCGAAACGTCGTACAAATGGAAATGGAAACAAAGATTACGACAATAATCCGAATAACGTAAATAGTGAAATCACCGCAAATATTTTTGAAAATGGACTCTGCACACTGTGTTACGTCGGAGCTTCTGAGAAGCCATGCCCAGAAAGTCCTTCTCACCACGGCTAACAGTACATCCACTGGCCGACAGTAATTGACAAAGTCTGGAGTTGAAGAAAATGTGATGTTATGTACGATAATAACGAAAAACGAGAACCTAGTAGACGAGAACTTTTTTTTTTTCATTTTTTTTTTTAATGATGTTCAAGGCTACTTTTGATAATAAATTTCGATTTGGGCTTAGTCATTTCAGGAATGAATTCTTTTGCAAACCCTGACCCTGACTTTATTTAATTATAGTTAATAAGGTCACCTTTGAACCGTTAAGAATTCTCAATGAATCTTATCGGAATAGAACGAAACAATGAAAAACGTCAGGGGGCAAATTAAAATTAGATGAATGTAATCTTTTTAAATCTTGTGAGCCAATGAATGAGTGTTGGGTGGCGCAAGCTGATTGGTTCTTTAGATTCGAATAATCTATGATAAAATAAGGTTTCATTCAGCCATCAACCTCTTGACCCATATATATGGCAATTGTTTCGGAAAAGTTGTAGAAATACCTTTATCATGTGAGACGTATAATGTAAAGTTCGTGTCTGATGGGAACAAAAGCGTTCAGAATCATCTGATAATTCTATCTAATAAAGTCCATGTGTATTATCATGAAACGTAAAGTGTGATGTGCTCTATCTTTTTTTTTCTTTTTAAATCATTTATATTAAATTTACATAACTGAATTGCGATATCTTTATTAAGTTTTGCTTTTCATGGAGTAAAAACAAAGAGGTTAGGAATTGTGGGTAAAAGTCTGTTATGTCAATTTTGTGAATGCGAAAGCTCTTTCTTACATAAAAAAATCATCATTCGAAATCCTGATATTGATCTGAGAAAGAAGCTTAACATCTAACATTTATAAGAAATAGGTAACTAGTTACTGACTTATGTAATCTTACCTGGTTTTTTAAATTTGTAAAATAGTACATTTGAGTTCACTACAATTTGCCAGAATCTTTTTTAAAAAAAACTTTTTTTCTGGAATTTTCCGAAAAAGTGTTTTTTTTTTATCATAAACTGATTGCACTCACAATCACGGGTCTAACTCAGTAGGATCACAGGGGCATCACAAGTACTGCAGCTGCGGTAGTAGAGGTGTCTTCTCGGAAAAATAGCCTGGCAGAGGCAGCCAATCTTCTACAGACTGATTTTGAAATCATGGTTTTCCATTCTAGACCAGTCGCAAACCAACACTATAGAACCCAGTCTGTCTTGCTATTTTAACTATGGTTTCTCAAGGGTTTTGGCATGTAAGTAAATGTAATGAACGCAGCTAGAATTCGAACTCGGCTCTCCGATTGCTCAATCTTAACCGCTATCAATTACTCTACCCTGTCTCCAAAAATTGCAAAAGAGCCTAGAAAAATGGTTGACTCATTTTATTACTCCAAAATTTTACTTTATTTTTTATCCATGTTTTATCTTTACAATAACCAGGTTAAACTAAAAATGGAGTATTGAGTCAATACCTGTGCTGGAACTTCTCAACTCCTTTTCACCCAGCCTTGATAAATTCCACAATCATTTACGTAGTCTTGTGAAGAGATACATTCACCACTTTGCTGCCCCTTTCTTAGAAGAACAACGTTGCAAGATTGCCTATCGCTATTTCAATGGTATATGTCCACAAGAACTCAACTCGTTTGTTTCACTTAGTCAGATCTTCACCATGCCCTTTTCCTGTAGTCGAAACAACCTTATTTTCTGTGTTAAGGAAGTCAAACTTTAACAACACTTTACCAAGAAATCACAATATATAAAGAAAGACGTCCATCATCCAAATCCATTTTAACTAACCTAACAGGTTCACAGACTAAAAAAATCATTCCTCTCGCATAAAACTGTCAGCAACATGCTTGATTTTGGGGATATTGTTCTTTAGAATGGAACTTCGCCCCTTATTCGCCAAAATCTGTAGGCAGAGGAATTTAAAATTTCTTTCATCTGACCAAAGCATGGATGACTAAAACCTTGTCTTTGTTGGGATTATGCTTAGTAAATTCTAGACTATCCTATAAGTAATTGGCTTAGAACAGTAGCGTCTTCCCTGGTAGTCGTCCAAGGAGTATGAGATACAGTTTATGGTTTTTATTTTGAGTCTCAAGAGATATTATTATGCCGTAGTCATTCACAATAGTCAAGATATCTTCAAGAGTGACATTTAGATTGTTCTTGAAGTCTCTGAGAACTTTTCTTGCGACACAAGTTGATACCTTTTTACCTCGTCTCTTGAGGATTGTTCATAGCGAAGATCTACTTGAATTTCCTTATAATGCTTTCAACTGTTAGAACTGGTACTAGAAATTTTTTGGGCTTTGTAGCATTTTGCTTAATTGTAGAGAGCCAGAGTCATTTACTTGATGTGCGTGTTAATTGTAATCACGACAATTGATTTCCTTCTTATGAGAAATACTACCTTCCATTCAGATCCGATCCTGGTGATATTGAATACCGTACTAACGTTTTTTACATTTTTGTTCAAGGAAAAGGCAACTTTTTGTTTTAAAGGAAGAAAACTGAAAACCTTTCCTGTATGGTTCATTTCCGTTCTGTAAGATATGGATATCAAATATTTTGAAAATCTCTTATGCGATCAAATTGCAAATAATACTTCATTTTTACTCTAGAAAAAAGCCTTGCCTCTAACAGAAATATTACAAAATGCCCTAATTTTGCACAAGTAGGAATAATTTAATCCTTAGTTCTGTGTGTGTGCGTCTGTGCGCACCACACACACACACACACACACACACAAAATGGTGCGCACACACACACACACACACACAAAAAAATCAGAGAGCCAAGTTCGAATTCCAGTCGACATTCGTTACATTCACTTATACGCAAATACACTTTAGAATGTCTTTATGTTTCTCTCATCTCCCCCAACCCCGGCTTTTCTTTTCTTTTTTTTAATATCAATGTGATCTCATAGTAATTAATGTAATATTCACTCGCCAAAAATATTCTTACAATCCGAAACTATTTCGGATTAAAAGAATCCACAAAATGTTGATAAACCATAGAAAGACAAATCAATCATATGTAATAGAATTTTTTTTTCTTATTTCAGCCGGTGATATAAAACGTGGTCCTCTGTCAAATTGTGTTGCCGAAGAACCAGACGGTCCACAAATAAAGACTGATGTGCCGGGTCCACGGTCGCTTGCACTAAAAAGAGAACTCAGTTTCTTACAGGTAAGTGAATGTATTTTATCTGGAGAGTTTTTTACTGTTAAAATCTGAAAAGAAAAAGATGTAAATTCTGAATCAAGGCCTGTTTCACGCGATTCTTTAAGAAATTGATCATAAGAAGAATTTGTAATTTAAAAAATAAAGTATTTGTCTATATTTCTTAGATGAGGTAGTATTTACACTATTTACATTATTCGGACTATTGTCCTCATCTTTGTTGCGTACGACGTTTCGGCCGTTGTACGCTCCGGCCTTCTTCAGGTTCTAGAAATAAAGCTTAGATAATTATTTCTTACGCTCACTTGTAACAAGGTAAAAAAATACTTGAGCAGGCAGTGATGATCGAATTTATTGACAGCATTGTTTTGTTTTGTGCTATTATTCTATTATTAACCATTGCAGTACGGTTGGTATTCTGCTTTGCGGAAAAAAGTAAATAATAAAAGTGTAATGAAGTATATTCGAACAAGACTAATCTCTTATATGTAACAATACATTTTATTCAGCTCCGGAAAATACTTGTATGCCACTGCATGTGTGTCTGTGGAGAAACGTAATGAAACGAGCTCGAATGAGTAGAAACACCCGACAAGAGGCAGCCAATATTATGTAATTAAATGTTTTCATGGTCTTGGTCACAACTCTAATTGCGTGTGATCGTAAATTCTGTGGGCAAACATAATGGCGTGACTCTGTAACGGCGATCTAACGACGGAAGACGAAGATTATGTCGGCAATCAGAGGCCGAGCGTTGCGGGTGTGTCAAATTACACAACACAGAATCTAACAGCGACGTGCATTTCGTTTTATGTTGCGTAACGACATTCTGTCGAAAACCGCACAATAAATGAAATCAACTGAAATACATAAATCTTATATATGGTGACGTACATTAATAAATATATTCATAAGAAGAGTGTACATATGTATAGTATTAACATTCAGGTATTAATAAAACAGTGCTCAATGTATGAATATATATATATATATATATATATATATAATATATATATATATATATACTAGCAGTATAGCCCGGCGTTGCTCAGGTGTAATGAAAGCTTTAAAACTAATCCATGGTCCTGGAGCTCAGACTCAGCCTAAAGAACATTTGTGTGAAGTTTGGTGAGAATCGGATACAAATTGTGGATTTGTATAAAGGATATACAGACAGATAAACAGACACACACACAAATATTTTGCCTTATATATATATATATATATATATATATATATATATATATATATATATAAATTTTCTGCACTATTGTAAGAACTGCAACCTTGAAGTTTCTGAATATCGTTTCTTATGTCTTTGTCTATGAGTGTGTCAAATTTGATTAAAATCGGACCATTCCTTCTATAACCTGATTTTTTCGATTATCGATTTTCGGTATTTATCGGGGGTATCTCGACACAAAACCTAACTAAGAACACTCGCAGACGCTTATCGTACAACTGTGTAAAATTTCAAGAAAATCAGTTCAGCCGATTCGGAGTCTATAGGTAACGGACACAGAGAGACAAAGTTCCATTTATAAATAAGTTTATATATATATATATATATATATATATATATATTATCCTACGTCTATGGCATGACTCTTGAGTTTCATGCGTTATGCAATCATCAGGTGCATATTTCAAACACTGTTTAATAGACTTGAATTTAAGTTCTCTCGATATGTTTATTGGAATTAAATCTTATAAAGTTACTGCTTTTTTAATAACAAGATTAAAAATCTAAATATTCCACGGTAACATATGGATAAAAATTTAAAATTTTAATTTAAAATTAAAATAAAAACAACGTAGACAGAAATATGCATAAATTATGTAAACGTTTGATTTAACCCACCCTTCAGTCGTAACTTCCAAACTAACAATGGTAAACTATTCCTTAATTTAATTCACAAACATTTCTACCATACACCCACAATAAAAAAAATCCTCAACAAAAACAATGTCAAATTTAGTTGTAGTTGCGTTAAAAACATAGATATTCGGATGTTAATGATGTTCAATTTTACTTTTGAAATAATTCTAACAGGTGGAAGATCAAATTTAACAACCACATGTTGTTTTTAAACAACAGTAAATACAGTAAAAGTGTTGCTTTGTTCATACATTATTGGAAATTTTAAAAGAACAGCAAGAAACTGGAATGTCGTAGCTAAATCCAAACATTACAATGGAAAAGGAGATAAATGTAATCTATGCCTTTTAAAAAACTTATCTTAAACCATATCAATAAAAAAATTGATTTATAGAAAAAGTGATTTAATGACCACATGCTGCCATATAAAAAAATAGTTATTCAAATTCTTAGACCCAGATTGATATAGATTCCTCTTTACGTTTATCTATTTCTTTCTTTCCCACACAATATTACTTTTAACAATTATGAATTAAACCCCTTTTATTTTTGCTCCTTATATTGTTTAGTTTTTTATTTTTAATTCTAAATCTTACTTAATTTTTCTTTTCATTTTCATTTTCTTTTATTTTTATTTAACATTTAAAATTTTAATTTTCCCTACATTTTTGTGTACATATAATATTTGAATATATAAATTTTTAATTTCAGGATTTACGCCCCTTTGATTTCTTCTCGCTGCATTTTAGTTTATATTTTTATTTTAAATTTTAGATTTAAATTTTAAATTTTCATTCACATGTTACCATAGAATATTTAAATTTTTAATGTTGTTATAACTTTATAAGATTTCATTCCCATGAACATCGAGTGAACTTAAATTTAAATCTATCAAACGGTCAGTTTGAAATATGCACCTGATGATTGCATAATGCATGAAACTCCGAATCGCGAATAATTTTTATTATTTATTCAAGCAATTAAAAGCTTATCAAATTAAATAATATCAGAGTTTTATTGCATTTTTTATTTTACTCGTCGGAGCAAATTTTCGGATAGAGACCAAATTTTTAAAAAATAGATGATTTATAATCCCCAATGAGTCCTGCGTTTAAATAATAAAACCATAGACCACAACAAAGTAAAATTGATTAATATTCCATGGATTTACGTGGAGGGGGTGGGTAATAGAGATAAAAAATATTTTATCAAGATTTTTTAAAAATAATAATTTCAAAAATATTTTCATTCATTTGTGAATGAGTACTGAAAGTTTCAAAATTCGACAATAATTTTATTTTTACGAGAATTTCCCAAATTGATGTTTGTCACCGGAAAAAGTGGGTGATGTAATCATTGCGTTTTCCATTCTAATCAGTCGTAACTCAAGACAAGATTTTCTGCCAAAATTTCGAACATGTTAGAAGGGATTAAATTAAAATAAAAATAATTACAAATTACTTTGAGCTTTCTTCTTAATAATAATAATATAAACATTTTGATGGGAAAAAATTCCTTTTTTTAAAGTTTGGGACCTTTTTTATTCATTTTATGCTGCTTTTTAGCAATTTAGTGAAAGTACATAATATTTCCAAAGAAAGAGGAAAGCAAGGATAAAGAAAAGATAGACGATTGATTAATGTAAAGAAGAGATAAAAAAAAGGAGAGAAAAAAGTGGAAAAAGAAAAAAAAAAGAAAAAAAGGGAAACAGAAAAAACTGAATGGAAAGCAAGAAGAGAAAAAGAAAGGACAAAGAGATACAATAAAAGGAAATACAGAATCACGAGAAATAAATGTTGACACCATTTCTCGTAATAACGTCTCAAACCACCTAACTGTTCTCTTAGAAAAACATTGAAAAAATTTAACTATGAAATTTAATTTCAAATATACTGGGATATATTTACGGTACAAAAAAAATTGTCCATCATAATTTTAAAACAATTTGAAAAAATAACTACTCTTACTATTATTTTAAAAATTATTGCTATTGCTAATTTAAAGTATATTGTTAAAATAATTAAAAATACTAAAATTAAAAAAAATATAAATATAGAAACAGGAAAAAATTGAGAAACCTAACAGAAGGAGGAAATACACAAAAACAAGGAAAGAAAAAAGAAGAAATCACGATAGAACGGATTTTAAAATAATTACAAAAAATTTTAAAAAAAGCTAAATCAAAAACGACGTATATAATTCATTCTTAGAAATGTGACAAGGGATTTTTACCCTTAAATTAAAATATATTGACTATAGAGAATATTTTTGGTGAAAAATAAATCATATATCCTAACATAAATTATATTATAACCACTAGTAGTAATTTATTCTAACTATAGTTAAAATAATAACTCCCAATAAGAAAATATAATTTATCAAAATACAATCTTAGAAATTATCTAAAATACTAGCATTACTAATAATAGTAATAAAAATAATAACAAATAAAACAATAAAGAGATAACAAATATATATATATATATATATATATATATATATATACATACACATACACACACACATATATATATATATATATGTGTGTGTGTGTGTGTGTATTTACATACATATGTATTTATATATACCAGTCTGTATCAAAAAAAATTTCTCTCAGACGTAAAGATAATAATAATGATAATAATATTCATTCCATCACAAAAGAAGACAGAAGAAATTATAATAACTATAAAAAAATATAAATAAAAATAAAAAATATAACAAGCTTTTGCTGTAAATTAATATTAACCTGACGTAGAAAATTTAGCTGTAATATGATATTAACATACATGTCAAAATTGAACATTGAAATTTAATTTAAAATATAATGGGTTATATTTACGGTACAAAATCAAATTGTGCAACATAATTTCAATACAATTTGAAAAAAAAACTACTCTTACTAGTATCCCAAAATATCCTATTAATTTTTTAAAAAATTCAGTTAAAATAATTAAATCATTAAAAAATAAAAATGAAACTTTAGAAAGATAAACATAAAAAGAGTGAGGGGCGAAATAAAAAGAAAGAGATTAAAATTAGAACAATATAGAAATAAATTTAAATTAAATTAATTTAAAATAAACATCCTATATCAAACCGACATCTATTACAATAGTATTCATTCTTAGAAACGCGACATGGGATTTCCTCTTAAATATACCGATTATAGGGTATATTTGCGGTGAAAAATAAATCATAAATCATACATCCTAATATAAATTGCAATATAACCACTAGTAATAATTTATTTAAAATAAAGTTAAAATAATATTTCCTAGTAAGAAAAACTAAATAAAACATTAAAATTATAATCTTAAAAAATCCTTAAATAATAATAATACTAATAATAAACAATAATAATAATAAAAATTTACAAAAAAGTTATAATAATAGAAAATGAAAACAGAAATTCGTAATAATATATATATATATATATATATATATATATATATATATATATATAATTCAACTAATGCAATGGAGGGGTACAATGGACGTAATAAAATGGTTTGAAAACCTTGGGGAAAAAAATAATGCCACCTTCTTACAGTTTGACATCGTGGATTTTTACCCATCGATTTCTGAAGACCTCTTCAATTTCGTCCTGGAATTCGTGGAATTCTACTCGGATATCACAAAGGATGAAATCAAAATAATTCTGAACTGTAGAAAATCAGTTCTCATCCACGACAACGAACAGTGGACAAAAAAATTCAACGGATAATATTGATTTATCTATGGGAGCCCTTGATTCTGCAGAATCTTCAGATCTGGTAGGATTATTCCTATTGTACAACCTCACTGCGCATAAAGAAATCGACACGAGCAATATAGGACTATAGAGAGATGACGGACTCATGATAATAAATCTACTGGAGGAAAGGTTGATAAAACTCCAAAATTAATTCATAAAGTCTTTAAATCCTTTGGTTTTAACGTAGTGATTAACCCCAATATCAAGCAAGTAGACTTCCTAGACATAACATTAGATTTAGTATCGAACACTTTCAAGCATGTCCCATCATCGGTAGAACGCCGCATTAACACACACTCATCCGGTAAAGAAATATTTGATAAACACAAGGTAATTTACGATAGAATCCTTAAAGAAAGCGGATATCAATCATCAAAAATTAGCTTTGTGGAAAAATTCAGGAGTTCAAAAAGCAAAAATAGAAGCAGGAAAATCATATGCTATAATCCTCCTTTTAATCAATCAGTTAACTTCAAGCTGGGACATAAGCATTTCCCTAAAAATAACCCTCTAAGCAAAATCTTCAATAAAAATACAATAAAACTAAGCTACAGCTGCTCCAATAATCTAGAAAAATAATTAAAGTACATAACAGCAAAATATTAAAAGCACACAACAAAAATAACTCCAACACTAAGACCAGTCCATTCCATAATAACAACCTCTGTAACTGTAGAAACCCTAACCAATGCCCCATGACCAATAAATGTCGAACGAAATCCCTGATATATATGTGTTCGATTTCATCCATGGAGAATTCTAACGATGAAAAATATATATCGGAAATACCATGAACGTATTTAAAAAGCGATTTTACAATCACCTCTCATCCTTCAATGACAAAGAAAAACAGAACATGACGTCTCTCTCCAAATACTTTTGGAAGTTAAAAGACGAAAATAAAACGCCTAAAGTTAAATGGAAACAAGCAAGAACAGCTAAATCTATAAAGGAACCATGTTTCCTTTGTCTTCAAGAAAAAATTGAAATCATTAAATATATGAATAGTAGCAAGCTTTTAAACCAGAGGCATGAAACCACAGTAAACTGCAAGCACATTAAAGAACTAACCTTACAATCATGCTAAAAAGTACTACAAAATCCAGAACTAAAACCCCCTAGAAATTTTTCTAAAAAATTAAAAATTCTATAGAAAGAATCGAGTTACTAAATTCTAAAGTAAGGTTTAATATTCATAATTAGATTAATTATAAAAACTGTCCTTAATACACACATTAAACTTCACCTATTACCTTAAATACAAACACACCTATTATCTATTCACCTATTACCTTAAATACAAACATTTAACCTTTCCTCCTACAAAAAATTCTACTTTTTACGCACTTATTACCTGCTTACCTATTACCTAAAATTTTTAACATTAAAATTTACCTCTTACATTAGATCTTACCGCAAACTGTGATCTAATTAAAATTTAAAATTTAATTGAAAAAATCGATTTCCTAAATCCAAAATTAAGATTAAATATACAAATTTAGAATAATTATAAAAACTCTGCTTAAATACAAAAATATTCTGGACTGAATAAGCATCCCATCCCTAACCTGCTCTTCTAAGAAATCCGAAAGGATATAGTCTAGTTACAAGATAATAAAAACTTACATTCTAGCTGCTAAAGTTAAATCTGTCTAGAAATCAGACACTCATTAATCAAACATATTCACTACCCACACAACTCTCTTCAAAATTCTATTGGCCAATCCACAGGAATTGTTCCCTTATCACTAACCCTCCTCGCCAACATCCCACACACAACTGACCAAGTATAAGAAAAGAAATAAAAAAATAAAAATTTAATAAAAAAAAATTGGTTTCCAAACTGTGATCTAATTAAATTTTAAAATTTAATAGAAAAAATATATTTCCTAAATCCAAAATTAAGATTAAATATACAAATTTAGATTAATTATAAAGACTCTGCTTAAATACAAAAATATTCTGTACAAAATAAGCATCCCACCCCTTACCGGCTCTTCTAAGAAATCCAAAGAATATAGTCTAGTCACAAGATAATAAAAACTTACATTCTAACTCCTAATGTTAAATCTGTCTAGAAATCGAAGACTCTCATTAATCAACTATTTTAACTACCCACACCACTTTCTTCAAAATTCTAACGGTCAATCCACGAGACTTGTTCCCTTATCACTAACCGCTACCAACATCCCACACACAACTGACCAAATATAAGAAAAGAGGCTTTCCATTCCTATCCACACCGGCTGATGAGACATTGAAGTTTCAATGTCGAAACAAATGTACTATTTGTAGTGGATATATAAAAAATTATGTACATGTTCTAAAACATAATTTATAATAAATATTTACAGCTCTATATATTATATATCGAGCACTGTTTTAAATTTGTGTTTTGGACGTTGTAAAAATTCTTTCTTCGTTCTGTATTCACTCGGATATATATATATATATATATATATATATATATATATATATATATATATATATATGCGCGTGTGTATCAAACAAGATTTCTATCAAACTATAATAATAATAATAATAATAATAATAATGATAATAATAATACTCGTTCTATAAAAAACGACGAAAAAAGAAACATCAAAAATACTAATAAATATAATAATTATAAAAATAAAAAACACAAAAATTATAAAAATCAAAATTAAAAATTTTAAAAATCAAAACAACTTTTGCTGTAAAATGATATTAACAACACATTCCAGAATTTTTCAAAATAAACACTTTTTAAAATTAATGTAAATTAATATGATTTACACTAATTCAAATTACAATCAGGATTTATCTATACTATTTTAAATCTTTTTTTGTGTCTGCATTTAAATATTAATTCATTCGTGTGTATATATATATATATTTTATATATGCATATATACAGAATTAGGTGTAATGTAGCTTAGCGAAAATTTGATTCTTTAACAATCTTCTAGCGTTCTACTCTGAGTAAGAAAATGACTGACAATCTCTCTTATGTGCCGTGTCTCTTTAGGACGTAGGCGATCATGGCTCACCACAATTTCTTGTTCCTTGCAGCTCCAAATAAATTCTGTCCTTTCGTTATTTCTAAACCCAGTTCCGCCATCCATTTTCTAAAACTCATCAAGTTTGAGTCATGCGTTATTTTCTTCTGTTCCGTTTTGCTCTCAATCCGTCTTGTGAGTAACAGCTTTAATGGAATTAGTTTTAACAATTTATTATGAAAGTTCAGTTTTTAGCGTCCTTGAGTCGTTTATTGATCTGGCATATTTTATTGTGTTGAATAGAGATGCATATTTATGCAATAGGCAATTATGGAGATATTATTGTGCTCGCGTGATATTATCTTCCGAAGAAACGATAGTGCAGTGATAGAACCACATCTCATGCAATACGTGTGCTCGCTAGGATTAAGAGAGGAGAAACGAAACACTTGTCATTATGAAATCCTGTAATTGAAGAGAAGCAAAAGAAAAGGTGAGGATTTAATCCATTTTATTTTATATTGCTTTATACAACGCCAGCTAGTTGGCGTTAAGAGAAGTTCCTTGGCGAACAAGGAGTATTTTTATAGGATTTAACGTTGGAAAACATTTTTTACTCTGTCTATGCAATCTAGGCTTCGAGCACGTTACTGGGTAGGTAAGTTTGCCTTTAGGACTTTTTTCTCTTTCTTTTTCATAATTGTTTTTATTTCAGAATATCTGCATAAGAATTTTAGGTTTTGGCAAGTTGTCCGTTAGTTTCAACAACGGTTTTTGTTTAATATATAATTTATTTCTCCTAAACTGATACCGGATGCAATTGACAATCTAACTAATTGCAACTTTATAACTTCCTGCTAAATGAACTTGTAAACAACTACTCTTAAAGTAAGCGACGACTTCCGTTAATACCTGTTTACCTGAGCCAGTTTTATTACAACTCTATCTCATTTTGTAAAAAATTGCTTTGTGTTATTTTCCTTTTAAGAAAGACTTACGTTTTCAACCGATATCCGAAATAGTGTAAAGTAAATAAGCAATTATAATTAATTCATGCAGAAAAATCTTTTGAACTTTCCCTGGCTCAAAAATTAAACTTATATGTCTGACTAACTCACTTTCAAATTTTGAGGCTAGTTCATTGCTGGGGCTGATGTAATGCTTCAAATAACACAGTATGATTTGTACTGAAAATATCCTGCAAACCTGAGTGTCCTTGCAAAATTAAAGTCATGCTTTTTTTTCAATCATTGCATCACTAAAAATCGTAATGAAAATAAGATGCAATGTTATTTTGAGGTCTGGGAAAGTGTGTTCGCACATAGATTAATATCAATATTTTTCGCCTAACTACATGTCGGCTTTCGAAAAGTTTTCATGGGAACGCTTTCAGACAACGCGGGAATATCTGTATCCGGTTTCACTTACTGAACACCCAGATTGAAATGATTAGTCTAGACATGGTTTTTAAGACCAGCGCACGCTAACCACTAAACTACAAGCATTGTTATTTCAACAGAACTATCTAATAAAGATAATGATAATTATTTAATTTGCCATAAAAGTCGATTCACAATAATCCGTTCTGGGAAAATAATGAAATTGATAGATTTCGAAAGAAAATTCAATTAAGTTTAAAACCAAGAGAGTTTTATTGTGCGCCCAGTAAGAATCTAAACCACTTACAACGGCTTACGAGAAAGATAAGTATTGTTGTTCGGCATATGCTCTCAATACTCGTTCGATTTGATCAAATAAGACCATAATTATGAAGCACCAAATGAGGAAAATAAATCATAATAATTACAAAATTTGATCCTCAAATTAAGAAGTTCAATTTTAAATTAGGAAATTGCAACGTGAATCTAAAATAAAAGCTGAATTTTTAAATCCACTCGAGGAATGCAAGTGCGTTGTGAAGACTGATATGAAATCCCGGGACATTTGAAACATTTGATTACTTCACCATCAGCCTGGAGTTACTCAGAGCACAGATTATGCTACGTCAAAGAAGCAATCGACGAAGCGATGTCTGTAAATACCCCAGCTTTTTTGCTCCAACTTCGATGCAACAAAACCTCCAAATGGAGGACAATGTTTAAAATAGTTAATTTCTAATCATTCGTCTGTTATTACATTGTGCATTTGTTTATAAACTAATGCTGTATCATTTTACACTAATGAAACGTTAATTTGAAATTCAGTATTTTAATTTTAATTTCTTTTCTGATTTGAAGTTGATTTATTTTAGTTTATATATAGTATATTAGTTTTTAGTTTTAGTTGAAAAGATTTCAATTGCGAGTGAATGAGCGAGAGCACTTCCCACTGGGTGTTTAATGAATGTGGTATTAATGCTGGTTTAGTACTAAAGGGATATGTAATATATTAAAACACTCGCATTTATGGATTTTTATATATCTATAATGATGTGGGTAACGGTTATCGAATTAGATAAAATGGAACCGGCAATCTGAGTTCATGTCTCTTCTATTACGATCGTTTTCGCAAAAGACATTAGTGGAAGTACAAATAAATCTATTAGGTATGGTAGAGTAGACAGAGTTGGGTAGCAGCCAGTTTAGTAGAAGGAACACTTCATTTAAAACCGTGGTAAAGGCAACAAGGAAGTTGCTCCATGATCTTTCCTAAGAATGTATGGTCATTTACAGATGATTAAGAAAAAGGAATCCGTAGAGATTCATGATCACTATGTACTGAATTGACATGGCGTTAACAAAATCTCCCGATACCAGATAATGAACTCATAATTTCATATAAGTAAGCACCAAGAACCAGAATTTTTATTCCGTAGAAAAGTTTTCACTAATGCTTTACTTAGTCTGGTTACAACCTAGTGAAGATAAATCTCACTGACAATGAGGAAATTAAATTTAAATTAGGAAACTGCAACATGAAACTAAAATAAAAGCTGGATTTTGAAATCCACTCGAGGAATTCAAGTGCGTTGTGAAGACTGATATGAAATCCCGGGACATTTGAAACATTTGATGGCTTTACCATCAGCCTGGAGTTACTCAAAGCACAGATTATGCTCCGTCAAAGAAGTAATCGATGAAGCTGATAATGGTCATTCTACGGAAGGCGTCTGAGTCTTTTCTGACTCTATGAAGAGAAGTCTTTGGGAGATGGTTCAAATGGAACTAGTATTGTCGTTGGAAGGAAAGCAAGTGTATCTTTTGATAGTCACTCTCTACTCCTTCAATTGAAGACGAGAACAACTATTGCGGTGGGGATTTCAAATTATCATTAGTCGTTTCGATCCGTTGTCACTTTCGCAAATATTTTACCCAACATTATCAGCTTTTTAAGTCAGTTAACCATAATTTTAATCATTTCACTCCAAGCAAGGCAATGAAGTCTCTAAGACGCAATGGGCTACTGAGTTAGAGAATATGAGAAAAAACACTATTAAAAAGAGACAAAAATAAAGAAAGAGGACTTAGAAGATAAGATAACGATTGACATGTAAATTTTTGAGGATCAAAGTTGACAGGAGATCAAGAAACTGGGAGAGAGTTCTACAAACGAGAACTGCGATAGCAGAAACTATTAGCATATAACTTGTAATAATTGTAATAGTAAGTTGGTCTTATTGAACATTGTTATTTAGTAAATGTCCTATATTTGTAATCTTGATCAAAAGCCATGTCACGACGATAGTTATTTCGGAACATTTCCTCCTGGAGTAATAGCAAGCTTATGGTGAATTAAGTCATGATTTTAAACTTGTTTCGAATAACGTTTTAGGACGACTCGTTTGTGTTTGAGAGCTAGTTTCGTAGACTATTACTACTGATTACAATATTCGATCACTTCTGGCTGTCCCCATACTTGAAAGCTATTGTTGACCACAGAAATCAGCTGGAAGCACACGAATTTTCGTAACATGAGGTTATATATTAGATTTTGTTCAGGTTCAAAATATCATATAAACACTTTAATATCATACAGATTTTGCATTTAATAAAGATCTACACGTTCACGATTACTTAATTTCTTATCAAAGCGAAAGAAAGACTACCACAGAATCACTTTATAATGACACTTCAAGAGTATGAGAATAGTCAGGCTTTGACAGGGAGCACTTTTGTTGTAATCGCTTGTTCTACTGAGTTGCTTTTAACTGTGTAAAAGAAAGTGGCTGGTTTGCATGCCGTACCCAAGTGGAAGATTGCAAGTTGAAATCATAAGTGACCTGTCCAGTTTGACGCAGGATGTAACCTTGTGTTCTTTCTCCGTCCTATTTCGGTAATCTTTTGCTAAGACTTGTTGGCCCGGTTTTATGACTTATTGCACGATGATGGCGGTTGAATTGTTGTCTCCTTGCCGTGTTTCTCGTGTTAGAATTTTGTGCACTTGTACATATAACCGAATTTTGGGGTTAATCAGAGTCTTGGCAGGTAAGCTACTGTTTTGGATGTTTGTGTTAAGTTTAACATGTCTCCAATATTTCGGTTACTATGTCCTCCCCTTTTAATTTTTGGAGTGCACCCTTAAGGGTATCTACTCAATTTGTTCATTTGATTGTGGATGGAATGGTGGTGTGTTTGATTTTAAAATGTCACTGAAATTAAAGCAGTGCCATTTTCAGAGACTAGGGTCTCTAGGACATCGAATCTGTTCAAGAAGTATTGTAATTTCAGAATTGTTTCCTTGGAGGTGATGCGATTCATCGGAAAATTTTTCAGGCTATTTACTTTAGGCATCCACTAGTGACAGAAAACCTTTTCCATCGGTAAGTCCTGCAAAATCAGTATGAAGACGTGTTTGTTGTTCCTATCAGCTTCAAAGTTATTCAAAGTAAAGCTTGACAGATCTAGCATCAAATAGCATCAATATTAGGGTTTCTATTTTCATCAGTGAACGATAGAACGGCACGATTCACTGATGAAAGAAAAGAAACTATTATTGATTTTAGTAAATGGGTAACCAAATCGTTACAATAGTTTACAATTGAAAACGTAATATTACATAACTCAGTTTTTTCCGGTGACAAACACATTAATATTGAAATTCTTGCAAAAATCAAATAATTGTTCGATTTTAATGAAACTTTCAGCACTTATTCACAAATGAATGAAATTATTTTTGAATTATTATTTTTTAAAAATCTTGGTTAAAATATATATTTTACATCTGTTATTCCCCTTCACGTAAATTCATGACATTTTAAGAAATTAAATTTTGTTGGGAAAATTGGTTTTATTAGTTAAACACAGGACTCATTGGGAAATGTATATCATCTATTATTCTTTGTTTAAAAAGTTTTGCCTCTATTTCCGAAAAATCTACTCCCAATATAACTATGACATTATTTAATTCGATAAGCTTTTAATTGCTTTAATAAATAATATAAATTAAGGACATTATAGTCTGAAGAAAATATTTTTTCTTGATGAATAATTAAATTTTAAGAGTTTTCAGTTTTTTTAATTAAAGTAATTTATAAAGTTTTAAAAATATTGCTAAAATACTTCGACGATTTATTGGGGTTTGTTTATAAAATTAAGCGAAGATTATATTTACTAATCGAAAATTAAAATTTTAATACAAATTGCTGTGCCTTCCTATTCTTAATTTTAATTTTTTTTTTTTGTGCATTTAAAGTTTGTTTTGTTTTTTGTATGATAATTTCCATGTAAATTAAAAGGTCATGTGTTTCAGAGTTTCTTTCCTTACCGGAAAAAATGTGTATAATTATGTCACTTTATCTCTTATCTGACAACCTGTCAACATATTTGAAATACGGTGGACAGGTCAAAAATTCACCTCTGTGATTTAAAAATAGTTTTATTCTATATTTCATGCTATAAATAAGTAATACTTTTGTAAATCAGATTAATTTAACATTAAATTTACTACATTTCCAAAAAAATAATGTGTCGCAGATGTTTGTTTGTTTTGTTTTTTTGTTTTTTTTGCAAGATTTTAAAAACAAAAATTAACTTTTGTTTACAAATCTTTCGATCGCTTAAAAATGACCGAACAATTAAAAGATTATGAAAAAAATTCAAAAGTTTTAAGTTCCACTCAATATAATTTCTGTTTGAAATACACCAGAGTATTTTGCTTACTGGAAATAGTAAATTTAATCATTTAGTTTTCAGTTAAAATTAATAAAAGTTTCGAGAAAACTTATTTATTTTTAAAAATTCAATTTAGAATTTTGATATCGAAAAATGAATGGAGGTACCTAGAAGATCTACAATGGATAATAAGATGTGAAAGTGCATGGTCGTCTATGTCTTGAAGAGACACGGAACACAGAAGATAATGATGTTCAGAAAAAAAAAACACTTTTATGAACACAAGAAAAATTAAACAGTCGTCTTAACGAAACATAAATAAAAGAGGTGTTGCTGTCGAAATACACAATTATATATATATATATATATATATATATATATATATATATAAGTGGATATTCTATGATACAATAGACCTACCTATGATGTATCACTGGTCAGCATATACATAAAGAATCGTGCCAAGACACAACACAATTGGCCTTTCAGTTACGTTTAAGCATGAAACAGTCGCCGCTGGTTGTTGATCTCGATGTCCACTTTTATATTTACCTCAAGAATTTTAGCAGGTGAAGCTATTTTCAGAAATAAAAATAAACATAGCATACGATATAAGATATATTTAAAAATTCATAAAAATCATCTTGGCTATGACTAGATCAATAACGACGAGATGATAATTTTCGGAAAGAGTTGGATGATAATCCAGTCAACATCATGGTATTTGTAGTGATCACTAGTGATGACGGCGTTATACCTCCATTCATCTTCCCAAGGGGCCTCACATCAAGTGCCTTCAGGTGGTAGTGACTGCCCTGGCTCAAGAGGGTGGCTACTGGAAGATCTATGCCACACAAGCAAAAGAAATTAATCATGACTGTTAGACAATTTCTGCAACCACATCACCTAATACACCTGGCCGCCTAACACCTCTGACTGCACCCCCCTTGATTATTATGTGTGGGGCGTAGAATTATGGCAACATTCACCAACTTAATCAAGCAGATTGTCCAGTAGAGATGCAGAAGATCCCGAAGTCGTCTGGAGGCAGTGGTTGAAGCCAATGGCGATTTTATTGAATAAATTTACTATTTTGTATTTGGAGATATGTTTATGTAATTTTGCTAAATATATCTTTTAAAATGAGATGTCAGTGTCATTTTGATTTTTGCGTAATTTAGGCGACAATTCAGCTACCGCATCCAAAATATATCTAACACATAAAGAAACATTTTGGAAATCGCAGACCTCTTTGAAAAATTACAATAATCCTCGATTTTAACAATTTCTTGAAATTTTTCACGTTTTTTTTCTTTCTTTTGAACAGAATTCTGATGCCGTCGTGTTTTTTACTGACTATGACAAATCTCAAGGCAACTACATTGCAGACGCCGATGGAAATCTCTTACTTGACCTCTACATGCAAATCGCTTCTATACCTTTAGGTAAGACGATTGTTACATAAATGCATATAGTAGAAACTGCTTAATGTACAGCTGTCAATGTAATTGTCAATTTTTACTAAATGATTTAATCAGTAACAAGTCTCTAATGTTTTATTACGCGTTATCACACACTCTTAAACAAACAAGTTTTGTTTACTAAATGATTTAATCAGTAACAGGTCTCCACTCAGAGGAAGCAACTAGTGATGTCTTAACTTATTTCACGTACAAATGATCTTCGAAATTCGCTTGTTAGCCATTGCTTAACGGCACATATAAATATGTTCTCGAAGTCTGTTATCCTTGTTGTTTCGACGCTTACGGCCATATTATTTTCAAACATGGTACGAGCACTGAAGTTAAACAGTACCTAAATAGGTGACCGATTTGAATATCAGGTGTTGTAAGTTTGGATATGTGTGACACGATAACTAGGCGTATATTAAGGTGGATTTGTAAAATATGTATTTTATTATAATAGATTAAGAATAGAAAATGGTTAAGAATAGAAAAATAGTTTAAAAACATGTTTCGTTTAACAAAAGTACTAAGTGAAAAAGAAAAGGAAATAAATAAATAAACGTTTTTTCTTTTACAAGTAAATTTGTGAAAGAGAAAATGGCATCAGATTACTGTTAAATCCTACCAGTCTTGCAATAAAATATTTGACTGATGTGATAAAAGATAAGCGTTTAGGAAATAGATTTTAGGTGACCAGGTACAAAAACTGTCTTTACTGTACCTTGACCACACATCAAGGAAATAAAGAAAAGATAATAGAATATTCCCTTTCTCCAGGCAATAAAAAAACGCCTGGTTACGGGTCAGGGCTATAAAAACATCCGACGGCCTTCACACGAAGCTTTATTAAAAAAAAAAAGATAAAATTTCCTAGAAAATACGTTGTTGGAGGCTGAATGCAGACGGGATATCTGCGGGATGTTTACACATCACAGGAAGCAAAATTTAAGTACCTTGAAATTTTCGGACTTACAGTCGCCAATGCTTATCGTTTAGTTTTGTTTTAACCCGGTGGTTTCAAGTGGACTTCCGATTATTTCAATATAAATACAAGTGATTTTTCCGAGCCGATCAGTTCAGGCGGGCGTGTGCTTGAAGTAGCTACGTGTGTCAGGCACACTGAAGAAGGAAAACTCCGTTTGTCTGAGTCGGTCGGTCGGTTTGGCATTTGATCTCCATTAATTAGAGTTAGAGCTGAGTGTCACATCGCCTGCCCCAACTGCAAGACTAACTCTGAACGAAATAAAGCATCGATTAAACTCATCCAAATTGTGGAAGTTCGTTCCTTCAATAGTTTATCTTGTGCCCCCAGCTTGAGACTTCGACTTTTCCAACAAACCCCCGGTAACTTCCGGCCGCCGGAGAAATTGCTCGGACCTCCATCTGGGGTGTTACATATGCAAGTGGTGTAATAGATGGAATGGCTCGGAATTATAATCGAAGAGCCGAGTTCCAATTCCAGCTGGGTTCGTTATATTCGCTTACGTGCAAAATTCTTGGAAAAATATGAATCCAACTTTTCTCCCTCAGCTATGGTTTAAATAGTCAGACTCGTATCATTGAAGCATTATTATCTAAAAACATTCTCACAATCTAAAAATCTTTTTTGGCTTTAAATAACCTGCAGAAGGGTTGATAAGCCGTAGAAAACGAATCTATTAATCAATCCTTCAATCAAATGTTTCGATTAAAATTATTTCCTGACAACTCAATAGATAAAGTAACTACTTTACCAATAACCGTTAATATTTGACCAAGATATTTTAACTCGAGGCAATGTTCCGCCACTTACTTTCACCTCGTGGTCCTTGTTTTGACATCCATTTATACAGGCTCTTTAAGTATGCTACCCTTGGTCTCGCTTGTTTTCAATGTGTCAAATTCTCCACGCCATTTGTTCCCATAATGCGTCCCGGAATTCTCCACTGCCTCCTAAGTACAAGTGTTTTTTTCGTCACCTTCTTTCTTAAAATTCATCGCTCACATCTTCTGTCAAAAGTATTCTCAGCATTCCTCTGTTGTCTCGATTTTCCTCTTTATCTACGAGAAAATTATCTGGTATTTACTGCCCAAAAGGAGGATTGATATCACATAACAGCTGAGCATACTTATTTTTGCTTCCATAGATATTTTCCTGTTTCTTAATATTTCGTTTCACATGTATAATGCTTCATTCGTTTTTATTTATTGCGAACAGTTTAATTGAATATGGCTAATTTTGTTGCATTTAAAATGAATGGTGCGATGAACTGTGAGGAGACAAAACAGTTAAATGTTTGCAGAAAAAAAAAACTGTTTTAACATATGTAAGATATTCAATAAGAGCAAATATCCTCACCAAATCTAATTTCAGTAAAAAATCGTTCAGTTCATATCAAGAGAGTCATTGAAGCCGCCAAGGGGAGATAAATCCCCGGATAAGCATGAGGGAGATGAAAAAAGAGCTGGCTATTTTGGATAGGTCGCTGAGGGGGATTGTGGAAGAGGATTTGGGGCTAAAACCATAACAACTGCCTTCAAGCAAAAAATGTTAGAGGAAATGAAGCGTACCACAGACAAAATCTTTGTTTGGTCCGACGACCATTTTTTTCATTCTGGAATTGTGGTCGACTACCAAAACAAAAAGATTTATTCTCTTTCACAAGGTGTCAGAACACATTTCAAGTGACAGGAATAAATTGGTATCATGATTTTGGCTTCTGTTCCTTTTGATTGCTCAAAATCATCCTTGGTTTTTACTGAAAGAATGAATATCAGAATTTAAGAGCAAATTATGGAGAGAGAGGTAGAACCCTAATTGTAAGCCACATTTGGAAGTCAATGTAGCTTCTGAGAAATGTTTGGCGATAATAATTTCATGATACAAGTTTTAATTAACCTATCATACCTTTCTCAAGAGTAGGGTACCTCGAGGTGGTGTAATGGTTAGCAAACTTGTCTCGCTAAAACCATTGCAAATTGAGTAGTGAGTTCGAGCCTGACTGGGTGCCCCGTACTTTCGGCCTTGTGCCACATTTAAGCTGCGCTTAGTAAATCTCCATGCCTTTCTCAAGAGTATTTGCGCCTAAGTCAATACGAACCAGACTGAAATCTCGGCTCTCCGATTTTTAATTTTGAGACGTTATCTATTACACTAGCCGCATATACAAGTTTATAGCATCTGGTATTCACAAGCGGTTACCCATGTAGATATTGACTAGACATGATGTTGCTTATAAGTGAATCGGTGTTTCTACGTGATATGACCGTAGGCCCAACTTTACTTTGGAATGACTTAAGATATGAAGTCAGTCAACTGAAAAGTTAATTAGATGACCAATATACTCTCATGGGATGCAACCAAATGGGATTTATTTTTCAATATAGACGCCCACACACTTCTTCTGTCGCTGTTGCAGTGCTTGGATTTCATTAGTAAAGAAGCTTTCTTTCTGTTTATCAAAATATGGTCCCCAACCAAGTTTTTGTTCATGTTGGAGAACAGATGATAGTCAGACAGGGCCAAATCAAAAGAATAGAGAGGGTGATTAACCAGTTCAAAGCCACAGCCACGCATATTAGCTATTGAAACCAAGGACTAGTGTGCTGCAGAATTGCCCTAACCTCTTTCGACAGTTTTCTTGAGCATTTGGTCTTTATAGACTTTCGTAACTGCCTCAGAAAGTTTGCATAGTACTCTCCATCGATGGTGTGGCTTTTTTGAAGATAATAAGCACTGTGCCTTTTGCATCCCAAAAGCAGAAGGTATCACTTTCCTTGAAAATGAAACGACCTTTGAAACCTTTAGAGCAAATGCGGAAGGATCTCTTTGCCAACACTCTTCCTGAATGAGGAAATATTCAAGGAAACCAGCTGGATCTACCTCAAACAATGCCAGATTTTCCCCTCGTATGATCAGCCTAGTTCAGGTATCAGAATACGTGGCATCTTCGCTATGCCAAGTTCATTGTGCAGTGTATTCTCAACTCGCTGACGTGATATAAGAGCTTTGGCTATTTAATTTATTGTCCGTCATTTGTCATTCATTATCATGTGGTGAACACAATCTTTGGTGGTTACAGTTTCAGGACGTATCTTTAAGACTCTCACTTTTTCCTTCTAAATTCAGCTGCTCACTTTTTCACAGTTGATAAAGTTTGAACGTGATCCTCTAATACAGCAACCATATCAGCATTAATGTTTGTGGAGGCTAAAGCTTTCCTCTGTAGGTTCATGATAACATCACGATCTCAAATTTTGTCCATTTTCAAGAGAACTTGCTACTCGCTACTTTTGAAAACTTCTTTGAACAGTCAGATACCATTTTACCTGGAAAGAAACAATGTCGATATTAATAAAAACGGTTGAAGTTTATGCATGCCTACAGCACTAGCATTACTGCTTCATAGCAACTCTGATGAATTTCTTATATGTGTTAATTTTTTTCTAATTTCTCATAATTTGTTTATTTGAACTGAACAAAGACTCTCATTAATTTTAATTTGAATCTTGGAGTTAAAATTCCATGATCTACTTTTCTGTTTTACATTCCATAGATTTCAACTCCTGGTGTAACCTTCAGAAACGTTTTAATAATTTAGTAATTCCCCTTTGACCTAGAAGAGACCTTGAGCCCTGTTCGGCAACCTTTTTTTTAGATATGGTGTCTCGATAAAAGCACCCAGCCTCCTACGTATGAACAGGTTGATAGTAGTTGATAGGTTTACTTGTCACACTGCTCGTACAACTTCCTTGTTTATTGAACAGGAGGAGAGGTTTATCTCTTGTTTCGTGTATAAAATGTGTTTTATCAGTTCCTCTCTTCAGTGACATTGATGATTTGTCTTAACTTTATGATGATCTGTGGCTGTGATTAGTGATTTTGAGAGTACCGCGTTTAGTGGTTTTCTGGTTGCTGCATCTCAACTGATCGAAAGTAGACTGAACTCTTTGGTAGCAATTAGAGAGACTACTCTGGTCAGCAATAGCATAATATCGATATTTGCAGTGTTCTGCCGCGCATATGTAGATGTGTCTGCATAATGTTCTAGTGAGCAATCTTGAGGTTACATTATGATTTAGTCTTAGCCAACCTCCAGCCTGTTTGTAATGCCATAGATGATGGATAGCGATAATTATTTTGGCATTTTTCTCCTTAAAAATAATTTTTAATGCTAGTTATAAGTAAAAGAAATATTCGTAAACCAGCAAACAAAAAATCACCTACCCCCTCTTTTACAATTTTTGTAGTGGAGAATCTTTTCTCTTGAAATGTTTTCCAGATGTCTTAGCACTTTGCGTAACTAATTTAAACTCTTTTATCGATACAAATACATTCTCTGTTTTAGACTATTTTCTTTTTTTTAAGATTCTAAAATACATGCATGATCTTGGTGTTTACATGTGAAAACTGTTCCAATACCAAGGTCACTTGAGTTCCAAGTGATTCCTTCCTGTGCTTTCGACTTTTTTATTGCACTCTGTTATTTATTTATTTTTCTTTTATCACAGCATGTCTCCTCAGGATTGTAACATAATAGACAAAATGTCTGACAATATATACATTTTTTTCTCTCTCTTTCTCTCTTTCTTTCTCTCTCTCTCTCTCTTTCTTTCTCTCTCTCTCTTTCTTTCTCTCTCTCTCTCCTGTGAGGTGATTTTAATGCTCACCAGATCAAGTGGTTTCATCAGTCTAATGTTACTGATGAGAGTAAATCATTGTGCCTTCTCGCGCTAACGTTATCTGCTGATCTGAATTGAAAAGATTATATTAAATCACTTGCTATGTCTACTGCTAGAAAGGTTCGTATACTGTGTCGTCACATCTGGTCAGGTGCTTTTGCTATGTATTTAAAATTTTTTACTGATCTTGGCCTGGCATCTCGGCTTCATTCACTTTCGCACTACCTTAATGTAACTTCTCTATGCATTTTCTATAAATATTTTCTTGGTAATTGTTCTGATGAGAGTTTCTCTTTGATACCTAGAATTGTAAACATAAGTGCAGTATTAGATTGGCAGCTAGGTCTTATCATTTTACTATTGAAATGGCTAGATGTAACCGTAAGTTTTATGCTATCGGTTTCTTATTTACATTGTTCGGACTGTTGTCCTTATCTGTGTTGCAACATCCACGACGTTTCGACCGTTATAAGCTCTGACCTAAGTAATTGAATTTCGAACTGGGCCCTTTATTTCGTTCACCGGAGTAGACTGTTCTAGTTCCACAAGTCATACCTCTTCCAGATGTCTCGGTTATCATATATATATATATATATATATATAGTCATCTGCAGACAGATCTGTTTCGCTCATCTGTACGGTTAGACATCCAATTGTTTTTAACCAAGGATTGAAACCCGACCGAAGTGGCGTCAGTTGGCGATTCTGTCTCTGAGCTATG
Organism: Ascarosepion bandense; assembly: GCA_037127315.1. Taxonomy (NCBI): domain Eukaryota; kingdom Metazoa; phylum Mollusca; class Cephalopoda; order Sepiida; family Sepiidae; genus Ascarosepion; species Ascarosepion bandense. Next base: position 525,371 of record JBBBDQ010001752.1, on the reverse strand, counting down.
GGCACTCGGTAGAAGGAGGCAGACTTTTAGCGTATGATGTATCATACGCCAGTGGCCAGAGTATTCTAATTCATTACTGTATGAACGATGCGTAGATGCTAGAGTAGCTACTGTTTTTTCAAAGTTTACCATTCTTCCAGAGTGCTCAATCAGGGAGTGAGAGCGAAAATAGTCATGATGAAGAACAAGTGAAGAATAAGTGAAGAACAAGTAGGAAAAAGTGTCTTTAATTTAACTTGTTTCACGTTAACAAGCTTCTTTAGAGATTTATTAAAGACGAATGATTTTAAAAACTCCAAGAGAAAATGTGTTGATTAAGGTATAGTTTCATTAGTCGGATACTTGTCACGTGATACAAAGCAGTGGATGAATATTAAATGTAGAAGAAAAAACTTGTGTCTGTTTAAGTGTGTGTGCCAACGCGTAATAAAAACATTAGATGTTTATTATGAATGTAAGTATATGTAAGCGAAAATAATGCGTGTTAAGTGCATCCAAACCATAGACGAACTAAGTGTGTGTATATGTCGGTTACTTTAATATGTGTGAATGACAGTGACGAAATACGTTTCCGTTCAAAATACGTAACAAGTATTGTATACATGTGTCAAGTGATGGAACGAATTTTATTTTTAAATAAAATGAGAGAATCAGTTACGAATGTATGTGTTGGGGGGATTTTCGCTTACATATACTTACATTCATAATAAACACCTAATGTTTTTATTACGCGTTGTCACACACTCTTAAACAAACAAGTTTTTTCTTCTACATTTAATATTCATCCATTACTTTATCACGCGTGACACGTATGTGACCAATGAAACCATACCTCAATCAACATAGTGTCTCTTGTTTTTTAAAATAAGTTTCTTAAATTATTTGTCTTTAAAGAAGCTCTGAAGAAGCTTGTTAAAGTGAAACATGTTAGATTAAAGATATTTTTCCCGTTTGTCCTTTACTTATTCTGTACATCTTGTCGGATTCTGATCCACATATTCGTCTTTTATATATATATATATATATAGCATCTAATGAGCCAGACGAACCTACCTAGGTTTCATCTAAACGGATCGTCAGGGAAAGCTTTGCTCTACATTTGTATTGCGCGCTTTCTGTTAGATGATTACTCGTGTCGGGTTTTTTCTTTGGGCTTCGTGCTGATCTTGGTCCGAACACTTTTGACTGACTTTCATGCCCTAAGCTCTTTCTTTGTTTGTTTGTTTTTTTTACGACCATTTTTTCCTTCGTTCGATATTTTTCGAGGAAGGTTTCCGAGACGAGTATAATTATAATCTCGTTTATATATATATATATAATATCGTTCGAAAGCTGTATTACATATAATGTTTCTTTTTTCTTTTTCGAAGGTTACAATCATCCAAGACTCCATCAAGCACTGAGAGACGAAAATAATGCGGTGAGTATTAAATTTATAATCATAAGTTGGCGATTTATTATTAGGAAAAATTGCTATAATTGTCCTTTTTTTTATTCAAAATTAGTAAACTTTTTCCATCAAAAGTAAATCGTTGAGGACAATAAGTGGAGCGTTAGGAGACTTTATCTCCAGTTGAAGTCATCAAATTCTAGTATAGTAAGTCAACGGTTACAGCAATGAATTAGTTTTGAGCGTGTGAATAAATAGTTGTTACCTGGTCATTTGCGGTGAAGTGTTCTACCAGAAGTCGAAAAGTGCAACACTGAGATCCGAAGGCGAATTGGTATGGTGAAGGAAGCATTCCAGAAGTTGAGTAAAGGATTAAGAAATGGGACAATTTCACGAGAAACAAAGAGGAGAGTACTGGATTGCTATGTGATGTCGGTTTTTCAATATGGCAGTGAATGTTGGACAATATCTTCGAAGACGAAGGAAAAACTTGAAACAGCTGAAATTTGGTTCTACAGGATGCTGCGGATATCATGGATCGAGCATGTAAGCAATGACGAGGTTTTGAAAAGGATGGGGACTAAAAAGAAATTAATACTAAGCATCAGTAAGAGACAAAGTTCCTGGGACATGAAATGAGGAAGGAGGGCTTGGAGAACCTGTTACTAAAAGGCCAGATAGAAGGAAAAGGAGACAGAGGAAATCAGCAGATAACATATTTGAAGGACTTGATCAGGTGAATGACGGAACGAGGGTTCCATGGTGCAACAGGAGAAAGCGTGCTAAGAGCCACCAGAGACAGGTAGATGCGGAAAGCCATGATCGCCTACGTCCTGAAAAAAGACATGACACATAAAAGAAGAAGAAGAAATAGTGAAACTGTAGGGACACAAGCCAGTAGCTATTCGATATAATAAAAAAGCATAGTAATTTTAATGACAATAACGAAGACATAAACCATGGAAAATCATCATTGGTTTCGAGCTGAAAGGACATAGCATAAAAACTGAAATCAGCAGCAGTGTAAATTTTTTCAGGAGATGAACATCAGACTCGATAATTAAGGGGATTAAATAAACGCCATCAATACTTCAGTTAAGTGCCATACGTGATACACGCTTGGGCGATCATGTCTCGAAAGAGACATGACTGACTGGGCAGAAGATTATCCCGCAGTAGGTTGCCATTGCTTTCTGCGGTAGACTGGTTGCCGACCAAGGCTATAGAACCCAATCTGTCCTATTATTTAACCCATAACTGGGGGGAAGAGACGGATTAATACCTTTCCCAAGGGTATTTGCGCGTAAGTGAATACAATGGATTCAGCTGGAATTCGAACTCGGCTCCCCGATTACTCGTTCCGAGCCGATATCCACTGTACCACAACGCACATCAATACTTACGCATACATATTTTAAATGTACTTTTTCCCTTTAACACACAATCATGCATAAACACATTAAAAATATATGTTTTAAAAATATTGAGCATTTATTAACAAAATATATTGAAGCTCTAGTAACGCTTAATCTGAGTACATATCATTGTGAGAAAAGGTGTCTTTTAAAACATAATGCCCCTTCAGGTCGTAGATGACAATGACTCTCCACAGATTTCTTTTCCATAGCTTTGCGTGAAAGATAGTGGAGTAGTTTCTAAATTTCTATGTGAAGAAACGTAGAATTTAAAGATAGGCATGCGCTAATCTGTATCATATATAGGGTTAGTTTGATGAAATTATTGATTCATTTACATTCGGAAATCAAATCAAAATCTTCGTTCTTTTTATATAAACCAAAATTAACGGATTCACAGGAAGTGATTTTTTTTGTTTGATTTTTATATCAAATTCACCCTAAGCAAAGTAATTGTGCTGCTAAGACGTAAGGGGGCTACTAGAAATGAAAGAGAGTGATAAAACATTAGAAGAATCCAGAAACCCAATCCTATACAGGAAACTAGGAGTAGAGCTCTAGCCCTGTTCAAAAGACCGGGGATGGGTTCTTTTATGGTCTTTTTCATATTATGAAATAGTTTTCGTTTCTCAGAGGTGTGTGTGTGTGTGTGTGTGTGTGTGTGTGTGTGTGTGATATTACGTATCCCCAAATATGATGTGGCAAATCAACACATTGAACATTAGTTAAACTGCAGTGGCTTGGCTTGTCTTTGAGCCAATCACGCTGGCAACGCTGAACGCGTCCTATATCCTTTGGACCGATTGCACGAATCTTCTTTATATTGGCAATGAAAACGTACTTTGTCATGATCCTGTGAAATCTCGATTCTAGGGTCGGGTATTTTTATACATACGGTTTTATCAACTTTCTTAAGACTCTTGTTCGTGATAAAGATTGTTAGAGATCTCAATCGATGACGGTTTATCTTCGTGACAATTGTTCCACGTGAAGAAAATCACGGATATATTTGGATTTCTATGAAGTAATTCCATTAGAAAATAAAATAAATAGCATATTTAGATGTATATTAGTATTTTAATTGTAATCCTGTCATTACTTCTCAGAAGTTTTTGTCTTTGATATTCTTTTAAGTAAATGGAAACATAGGACTGCAATTGCCAAATCGAACAAAAATCATTAAATATAGTAATTCTGAAGAAGCCTCGATTTCAGATGATGATCGAGTAATTTTTGCACATGCAGTTTTGTAAGCTTCAGCTAGATTGCGAAATTTGTTCATGTTTAAAACAATCAAAATGTATGAATATGATAGAATGACACTATCAAATATATTTATTTTTAAGATATCCTTTGGAAAAATACACAATTCAATCTTACCGATATTGAGTGAGCGTCCTTGAAACTTCGACTATTGAAGTTGATAGAGGGCGTGCCATAGGTTGGATACAAAAATCACCACCGTTCATGTTGATGAATTACAGAACCCTCTAAAGAGGAGTGACTATCTTTGAGCTCCCTCTGTGAGGGATTGTACTGTAGTAAATAAAAATCTGCTAACCATTGACATCGCATTCTAGTATATTTCCCTCATATTCTCCGGGGTTCCTTGAAATGATGGTAAAGACATTCTCCGCCCGACGTGTATCTGTGCATCACCTGCAACATTGGCTAATTAATAAAGGAGTCCTTGCTGCTGGTCAGCTTGATGAAATCTGACATAATTTCAGTTATTAACCTCGAAGATTGAAATCACGTTCCTTTATACAAAAATGGGAGAACCTCGTATTGCAACACAACAACATTAGTGCATCTGTTCATGTTTACTAAATCAAGATTAATGTTAATCCCTGATTCTCCATAGGAATAGAATAATGTGCATGTGATTGGATCAAGATTGGGACTCAATATGTTCAAATGAATTATAGACATTTTGAGACTAATAATTGCAATTATGTCAGATTTCAACAAAGACGTCGAAAAGTTAAACAGTATCAAGAAATGTTTGATTACTCAGCCAGTGTTGCAGGTGGTGCACGAACACAGGTTGAGTGGACAATTACTTTACCATCATTTTAAAACACTCCGGGGGATATGAGGGAAAGAAACTATGATGCTAAGTCAACGATTATCGCATTTGATAAACTAAATTTTATTTACCACACTGCAGTCCATCATAGAGAATGATCAAAAATAGTCACTGTTCTTGAAACGGATTACATATGTTGTGACTATTAATATTTTGTCTATCTTTGAGTTTAATCGTTCACCTACAGTAATTTCTGTGTTCTATAATTCCTCATCGTGAAGGGTGATGATCATTATATTCAGTCGATGGCAGATACTCATTAAAATGCGTAATCTTTTTAAGCATGTCTTGAAAATAAATATATTTAATAGTGTTATTGCATATTGTTATTTTATCGAATTTTTCAAATGAGGTTTATCACATATATATTTACTTACGTTTTAAACAACGATGATACATTTCACAATCTAAAGTGATTTGACAAAATTGTATGTATAGAAATAATCGACCCTCAAAAATGATTGCTTATTGAGTGATTCATGGTTGACGAAGACGTTTCAGTCCTTAGTTTCGATTTATTGAAATTTCCTAGGATGATAAACACAAGATTATAAATAATATCTCTCAACAGCCTTAAGAAAGATAAAATTGATAAAGCCGTTTGTATAGAAATGTCCGACCTTAATTCGGAATCGATTACACAGAATTATTTCAAAGGAAATGATTTTTTGTTTGATGTGGCAATTTCAATTATAAACCTCCATGAAAGGAAAATAAAATAAATACACACTTATGTGTACTCATATTAGATTTGAATGCGTTCACTAGAACAAGACCTTCCGGGACCAAATGAAATTATAGATGAACTTTTGTAGGTTTTAAATTTGATTTAACTTTGTTAAGCTTGTAGTCCACTATAAGAGATGTGTGAAAATAAGAACAATCAAGATGATGTATAAAAATAATCATTTATATAAACATTAAATAATTATGCTTTATACAAAATTCTTCTTCTTTGTGTCTGTCTTTAGAAAATGTTCTTTGAATAAAGAGGAGAGGTACGGAACGCAGTATGAAAGAGAGGGTAACAAATGCAAGTCATCTGCATAAGAGACAAAATAATGTGTACTTATACATTTTTTATACAAAAGAGGATCACTTTCAAATGTATTTTTCTGTTCTGATTAGTTAATATATGTATATTTTTTTAAATTGTTTTTCAACCGGAAAATCTGCGCGGATCCTCATATACAGATACTCAAATAAGTCATTCTGTTTTAAGTCATTGAGGAGACAACTTCCTGTTCACAACAAAATAACCAAGATGATTTTTGTTTTGTTTTTTGTAAGGGGGTGTTTTTTGTAAGTTTTTAAATTTTTTAATTTGTAACGACAAAAATAACAACATCTATCTTCTAATCTTATTTACGTTTTTTTCTAAAAAATATTTTTACGGTTAATATTTTTTTTTTAATCATATCACCCCAAGCAAGGCGATAATGCCACTGATGCGCAGGGGGCTACTTAAGAGTAGAATGATTGGAAAAGAGAAAGCCGGACACCACATCCTAAACAGGGAACAAGGGATGAGCCTCTTCACCTGTTCAATAGACGTGGGTGGAGTGTGAACCGGGTGATAGTTTAGTCTATCTACTCCAATTTATATAATTAAGGATTATAGTATCTATGCGCTCTGCCAAATTTTGTGATGTTCAAGAGGACGTAAAAATTAAAATATCTGCACTCTACCGCCAGATCAATCTTTTTATCAAACCAGGATTCACGCATTAATTTTACAAATCTGTCTACTTTTGAGTAACAAAAATAATTTGCAAAGAAACGAAAAATCTAAAAGAAAGTGTCATACTATTCAGATAAAAATATTTTGTTTTAAATTGTTTTCTAACAAAAATGTAAACAGATGTCTAAGGGAGATAACTCTCATTGACTGTTAGACGATAACACAATGTTCAAGCTTGCCTGATATAACGCTAAGATTACACAATGTAATACCATATGAATAAATATACATTTACCTCATATATATATATATATATATATATATATATATATATATATTTATATGATATATACTCTCATTACGATTGAGCTCTCTAGAGAAGAAAATTTTAAAGAGTTTCCACTTCTTCGATAAGCATTACTCTTTTCAGAAATGAATAGAGTTCTTTCGGTCACTGGCATGTATATATACTGCTTATATACAACACGTTAATATTTCCCTTCTCTGATTTCATGCTCCTATGGATTAGGGGTAAGCGACTTCGACTGATACCAAATCGATCGATGTTCGATCCCAGCCAGAAGCAAGTAGATGTGTCTAGCCACACTGATGAGCTGTGATACAGCGAAACAGGCTTGTATGTGGATGAATAATATATATATATATATATATATATATATATATATATATATATATATATGGAGAAATTTACAATTGTAAAAATTAGAAAAAAATATTAAGGTAGACTCAGTAAACTGTTTTACCCTCAAATCTAATTTTTATTTTGCTGATTTGTTTGATTTTATTTCTTAATCAAAATAATCTTTTCCCATATGTTTAACAATTATATTCTATTTGTAATACGCATAAAATACTCAAATTACCAATAACAATCTATCGAATGGCTTGCATAAAATCCAATTTCTTTTAAAACATTCTGGAAAATAGAATTAAGTGAAACTGAGTTGCTTCCCTTGGTCAAGAAATGGCGTGTGTGCCACGTGTGTACTTTTTTATCCAGGGAAAATTATAAATTATTTGACCAATGAAAATAAATCTCAATCAACATACTCTTTGTTTTTGTTTTGTTTTAATTATATATATATATATATATATATATATATATATATATATATATATATATATATTCCATTTTTAAACGAGTTATTTCGGTACCCAGGTTTCTATCATGAGTGGTGTCTTCAGGCGATTTTTAATAACTGATTTTACACCGTTCAACAACAATAGAAAACGAAACATAATCTGGTTCAACCCACCATTTAATTTAGAGGTAAAGACCAAAATAGGACAAATATTTTTCAAACTAATCGATAGACACTTTCCAAAAGAATAAGAATTAAACAAAATTTTCACCAGAAACACAATCAAACTAAGCTATAATAGCAGTAATAATTTAGATAGTTTCATAAAAAACAAAACGCCAGAAACATAATTAGCATCGTACAAAACAAAACAACTTCAAAGAATGCAAAATAAATGTCCACATTAAGGTTTCTGCAACACAAAAGAAATAATTTATAAGGCAAAGGTACATGACCCAAATGGCCAAAATAAAACATATTTGGGCTCAACTAAAGACACCTTTATGACCAGGTGGTTTAATCACATGTCTACATTTAAAATAGAACAATTAAAAAACAATATAAAATTGGCTAGCCACGTGTGGAAATTAAAATCAAAATATGAAAAAGACCCAGACATAAAGCAGAGCATTGTAAAAACAGCCAAGCCTTACAACGGTGGAAAAATATGTAGACTGTGCCAAGAAGAAAAATTAGAAATTATGATATTCCCAAATAAAAACGAATTGTTGTTAAATGAAAGAACGGAAAATATGACTAAATGCATTCACACTAAGAAATACCTTTTAGGTTTATACAACCATTGATGAAAACGCCATAATCCGTTTTAATTTAAAAATTGCGCGTTCATAAATTCGCTGCCACGTGAACGTTCAAATAAAACACCGTTACAAGAGCGTTCTTAAAAAGAAAAACGGTAAAATCAATTATTAAAAATCGCCTGAAGACACCACTCATGGTAGAAACCTGGGTAGCGAAATAACTTGTTTAAAAATAGAAAATATTAAAAAGTTCTACAATATAATTGTATCGAACACTTTTTAATACAAATGTGTACTGGTCTAACCCTATTATGGCCAGAAACTAAGTATTAAACAATCAATATATATATATATATATATAGAGAGAGAGAGAGAGAGGTTTATAAAGTAAAACTCAACACGTCATATTAGTTATAAACTATAGTTTATTTCAATGAGCTTAACTAGTTCATATCATCAGATCCTTTTACAATATTTCCTCCACCTGGCATAAAATTTCTGCCGGTATATATATATATATATATATATATATATATATATATTGCAAGGGAAACCATGATTTTAAACTGCCGCTGCCCTTTATATATAGGCTGCGATTAACTAATTGTCATCTAAATTACATAAAATAGAAAGTAATACTGACATCTTATTTTAACAGCTATATTTACCAAAATTACACAAAGATATCTTGAAATACTAAAGAGTAAATTTATTCAATAAAATCGGCATTGGCTTCAACCATGGCCTCCAGACGACTTTGGAATCTTCTGCATCACGTCTGGACGGTCTCCTTGTTTAAGTTGGTGAGAAGTTGAATGGAGGCATAACATTGCTTACACTAGCGATCACTCAAAACATCATGATGTTGGCTGGATATAACATCTAACTCTTTCCGAATCTTCTGAACTGACTGACGCCGAAACACTCAGAAATGTTCGTATTGAAGATTCCGACGCGAATGCCAAGCAGTACAGCGTGCTGTTTCCAAATTTCTGGCGGTGTTAATTGCATCATGGTGATCTTTTTCTCACAGATGGTGCCTAACTGACCCTATTATACTGTGCAGCCGACAAAATAAAAAACAGACAATGCGCATGCGTGAAATTATTATAATGTGTGTGTGTATATATATATATATATATATATATATATATATATATATATATGTGTGTGTGTGTGTGTGTGTGTGTAAGGAATGCTATATTTATAGATTAAAGTGTCCATTAACTGGGATAGAGCATATGAAACAATGCAATTGACTACCCACAATGTACCACTGACCTGTATTTATAAACAGTCGAACAAAAACACAATGCATGTGGCTTGAAGATTGAGATTTGCATGAAACACACTGTCGCCTCTGGGTTTTTGACTTCAATATCCACAATATATATATATTAAGAAAATAAAAATTACAAAAATTAGAATCCAAGAAGAAATTAAAGACTAAAACACAATACAACATTGTCAGAAATAAACTTACTGAAATTATTAAAAAGGAGAACAAGAAATCAACATTTCATAAAACCAATGTTTCTTGTGGATTTAAATGTCCGGCTGGATAATCCTTCTCTTATAAAAATTCAAACGCATACATTGGTTTTGCTACTACAACATGGTCACGTCGTTTAGCATGACATTAAAATCCAAATACCAGAAATTCGAATTACGGTACCGAGTAGTATCGAAAAAAAAATTCTTAGAAAAATCAAAATAGGAAAATAATTCCACTTAACATAGGGCTCATGAAAGCCGAGAACAAATTACAACAAACTAGACACAACGCAATACAATCCATCTCAAAATAGGTAACTAAGTTGTGTGTGTGTGTGTGTGTGCGCGTGCGCGTGTGGGGATATGTATATATGAAATTTGTTGTGTTTTATCATTACAGGCTCTGTTCGTCAATAGACCAGCTCTTTCAGCTTACCCTCCGAAACAATGGGTTTCCAGAGTGAAGAACGCTTTAATGACAGTAAGAACAACTCCACCAATCTTAAAATATCCTTCATTGAAATTTTTTTCTTTTATCTGTATTCTTTTACTATGCCCTTTCTTCTTATCTATGATAATAATAATAATGGGTGACTACTCGTTTCCAAGCACACCTGTCTGTAAAGACAGCTAGCCAATCCCTATTGCAGACGTCTGCTCGGGGACATGTTCAATACCCACAGAGCTCACCTGTGGTTTATCTTTCAACTATGCTGCGCAGAAATTAGTTTCAGCTTCTTTGTGTGTTTATTATTATTATTATAGATCCAGGTAACCTACAGGGAATTCCTACAGAACAGTAGCATAGTGGTTTAAAAAGTTGTTTCGTGAATTTAGTGACATAGTAACTGTGAGTTCAATCCTTGGGCCAGGCAGTAACTGAGCACAACTAAAAATAGACGCTATATGACCAATTGGACGAGAACAGTCTACCGCCGTAGATTAAATAAAGTGTTCAGTTCGGAATTTCCCTGTAGGTTACACAGATCGACATTCACCTGATGAAGGCTGGAGGATGCAATAATCAAAATGCTGTGTTAACAGAAATGATCAGGACAATAGTCCGAATGTAAACAACGTAAATAATAAGTCCTTATCCCAGAAAGTCTTAGAGAAATTAAGATTCGTTTACACGAATGCTTTACAAATAAAATGGTCTCTAAATCTATGTTTATGTACATTAATGAACGCATATACAATTTACTTTAACGCCTATACAATGTACTTTTTGTACGCGTATGCAATTTACAATGTACTTTTTGTACGCATATACAATGTACTTTTTGTACACGTATACAATGTACTTTAATGTACGCGTATACAATGTACTTTAATGAATGCATATACAATTTACCGCGTACACCAACCCGTTTTTAATAGTGTAGAATAAATGCTTTACTTATATTGTGAACCTCTTACGACACGCATGGCTCATTTAAAACAATTGCTCTATTATATTTTGAAATACTTCCATTATATCTTAACATATTTCTTTAATATTATAGTTAGCTCCGCCCGGCCTAAACTGTGTCCAGACAATGGCTTGTGGTTCCTGCTCTGTTGAATATTGCCAAAAGTCTATGTTTATGCTTCACCAGGTACGTTTTCTTTCATGTTCAATGGTTTTATCACATTACTTACCTGATTCGATTATGTATAAACCCCATTACCATCGCTAATTCCTTTCACATTTAATATTAAGGTGTTATAGAGTTAAACTACATACAGGTTTTGTCTGTGACGTCTGGTGAAAGATTATCACAGCAAATTCATAAACTTTGAATAAAAAATATCATCAGGTATTAACTTTAGGATATTTTTTAAATTGATGAAGGAGGCTTCCAATGTTGCTTGTAAAATGTTTTCATGACAAAGCCTATGATAATCTTTGTGAACTTTATAAAGTTTTCTGCACATTATCAGTTACTCAAGTCCAATATGAGAGGACATTTTTAAAGAAAAAGATAATAAAAACAAGGTTAAGAAATTCGTTCTGAGGAGAATTTGGAATCGTACATGTTGCTATCCATTAAAAAGGAATTGTTAGATGAATTGGACGCAGAAGCTATTATTGGCAGATTTGCACCAAACCTAGTGAATACAAACGATTGCATTTAATATAGCGAATTCGATGCTTAATATAATTGTGTTTTTTTTTAATTATCTGTTAATGTGCAAACTGTGCAATAAACTATTTACAAATATCAAACAATTACTTAAAATTAAAAACAGCAAAAATATAAAATATAGTTATAACATTTTGTATTTAGTAGCATCAGTGATTGCTGGTATAGCTTGTGATCTACAGCAATGTCTAAAACTGCAATCTTAGTACTAAGATGCTATCTATCTATCTATCTATCTATCTATCTATCTATCTATCTATCTATCTATCTCACTCACACACCCACACACACAAATTTCAATAAAGACCGCCGCTTTTGAAGATTACCGCCGGGCTTTGTGTAAAAGTACATATTTTTACTCGACTTCCGGTTGGTTTCGTATATTGAAATAAACTTTTATAGTTTATACACCATCATTTTAAATGTAGATAAAAAGTTTGCTTAGATTTAAGCTGTAACTAACATACTATACCGCCACCGAAAACATTGTCTTTTAATGAAGCCCTTGGAGATGCTATAAGATTCATCCCAAAAGAAGAGAAATTCAGAGTCCTTGGAGACATTAATACAAGAGTAGGGAGGCTTTCATGTCTTATGGCGTTGGCAAGATCAACAACAATGGATTATATCTATTTGAATTCTGTTCTCATTTTGATCTTGCAATAAGTAATAACTTCTTTCATACCTTCTTTCGTCAAAGAGATAAGTATAAAAACATCTGAACTCATCCCAGATCAAATCATGGTCATTTAACTGCTTTTATCATAACTGAGGAGAGACATTGGTGATGTCTGCAATGTTCCCGTTCTACGTATTGGACACATACCAAAACTCGTCAAGAAGAAATTTGAGTTGCGTATAGAAAACACGAATGGGATGTAATTTCCAAAATGTCTTAATGTGTTCAAACTGACACACTCGGACAGATTTCCGATGATGTTATTTTTGATTGTATATGAGAAGTTTTGAAAACCCAAGTTATCAAATTGCAGCTTAACTGTTGGGTTTTGTCAAGAAACATCATAAAGACTGGTTTGATAAAAACGATGATAATACAAATAGGTAACACACAATCAAACTCTCTTTTTCGTTTTTTTCTGTTAAGCAGTTTATCAGAAAACCGTCCGACAGTGAAACAAGCTCTTAAAAATATTAAGCAATTCTTCAGTATAAGCTCTAGATGGTGAAAAATAATTGGTAAATTTTTGTTTTGTTCCCCGAAGGCCTTTATCCCTTCAAATCTTTCGAAAACATCCTTATTTCCGTGCAAATGTAAATGCTGAACTCAAATTGATAATTGTTTATTGACGAAATCTAACTTTTTTCAATTTTACAACCAGAAAAATATCGAACTTCTTTTCGATGTTTATCTCACCCCGTAACCACGGTTCAAAAGATGTTATTCGCTGCTGAATGACTTCACGCGTAGTTTGGCGTTTTTCGACAAATTTGCCTTCCTTTTTGCTATTCATGCACGGAAATTGAGTTCCGAACCCAAACAAATCGCGGACTAATCGCTCAAAAGAAATAGACGGCCGTAATAAGTATCTTACGCCCCAAGTCATTCAGCGGTGAATCAGATATGAAAATGGTAGTAAGGGGTGACATATAGTCCAACTTTTTTGTGGTCGAAAACAGGAAAAATGGTAGGTTTTTTCAATAAAAAATTATCGATTTGATTTCAGCATATACATTTGCACGTAATTAAGGAAGTTTTAAAAAAGATTTGACGGGGTTAAGGCTTTCGGGGAACAAAACAAAAACTTACCAAATAATTAGTGGTGGAACATCTCGAAAGAAGTTCAAAGTACTTCTGACAGTCATTATTGCGAAGACTTTGTACAGTCTTCTGCGATAAGTCTTTTTGGTCATTGGCACAGTCTTGTAATGGATAATTGATTAAGAATCTGAGATAAGAAAATAATGACATACAAAGAATGAATGTGGTTATCTCGTTAGTTAGATAAATAGATGTGTGTGTGTGTGTGTGTGTGTGTGTGTGTGTGTGTGTGTGTGTGTGTGTTTATAATTTCAATCATTTTTTCCATTACAGAAACGGAAAAGGGGAGGTAATCCACCGAGTGAAGAGGAGATCAAATCTTGTCTCATAAACCAGCCGCCCGGCTGTCCAGATCTCTGTATATTATCATTCACAAACGGTCTACATGGAAGAACAATGGGTGAGTGAGCTATATTTCTGCACTAAAATGAACCGAAGCGTCGTCACCAGGTGCATTTGGAGACGATTTTATATACATTATTATTGGCAGGTCAGTCTTTGAATAAATTAAATGCAACATTTCAATTTATGACTAAATTGAAAGAATCCATTTTTTGCCTATTTCGTTTCCTCTTAGCCGATCACATAAACATATACACTTATATATATATATATATATATATATATATATATCTCAAAATATATATATATATATATATATATATATTCTCAAAGGTGATATTGCTTAGAAATATATGCCTGGTATATAGAATACTATTTAAGCAACAAAACATTGACTAATTTTTTTCTCTCTTTCAGCCAATTAACTACACCAGTACTTTCCGTCGATCGTAATTGGGCTACAGAACTGTAGTGACGGAAATATCCGTCATTCACAGTTAGCGTGTTAACATTAATTTCTTATTAAATAATTTATCCTGCTTGGTTTTCTCACAGATACAAAAAACTAAAATAAAACTAACAAACACCTGAATGATCAAACAATACTGATTCTGAGCTTTTTAAAAACCTTTCATTTCATTAATTCACCTACTTGATATATTTTGTTACCTCATCTACCGGATATATTTTAACCGTTTAACCTGTAATAATACAACGGAACGAATTTTTTTTTTCATTGTGATGAAAGATAATTTCGATTTTATTTAAATACAAAATTCGATAAATCTTAGTATTACAAAAACTAACTGGTAGTTGGACACATGGAAATTTCACTGCTACTGA
This sequence comes from Ascarosepion bandense, assembly GCA_037127315.1. Lineage (NCBI taxonomy): Eukaryota > Metazoa > Mollusca > Cephalopoda > Sepiida > Sepiidae > Ascarosepion > Ascarosepion bandense. The sequence continues at coordinate 510,347 of JBBBDQ010001752.1, read as the reverse complement.
CAACTAAGACCTTATCTCATACCAGTTTTTCTCTTGTCCTTTCCCCGAAGCTGTGACTAGAGATTCGAACCTGGGTCTCATGACCTGATCGCTCGCAATCACTCAGTCACATGCCTACACATAAAGCCGTACATACACACAAGCAGAATAATAGAGTAGATCGCACAACACTGTATGATGTCTTTGGTAAAGGGATGTTGAGACAGTAGTATTTTAAAATTCGTCAAAGTAAATTTACTTAGAGAAAAAACAATTAACTACGGACAGGTTTGTGAGCAAAGTAACATGAAGTAGGAAAGGAAAATGAAAAAGGAAAATGAAAAATGAAAATGAAAATTTTAAAGGAAAATGAAAAAGATTACTAACTTAAATTCTCTTAATTTAGAAGTTAGGACTGTACTGCCAAAATGAATGTTTGTTAAAGTGGTGGCTTGACCAGTTATTTTTATTCTTTCAGCTGGTCGGTGGTCGCGTTTTGGAAGAGGTCGCTCACTGGAGGTCAATTAACATTAATAAATTGTCCATGCATAGAAAAAACGGTCATTAATAGCAGATGGTCTCTGACACCAGGTTCCACTATATATATATATATATATATATATATATATATATAGTCATCCGCAGACAAGTCTGTTTCGCTGTATCACAGCTGATCAGTACGGTTAGACATCCGATTGCTTTTAACCCAGGGTATATATACTTTAGTGGGCTACTATGTAGTTTAAATTGTGTTTATTTAGGTAGCATTTTTTCATTGATGCATGTTTCATTATATAAACAAAAAGTAAAAAAATACTCGAAGCCATATACATAAAACAGTTGAAACCTAACCTGAACAAAATTAACTACGAAATCTCAAATATTCTCAGATGCCTATAATATATAACAGAAGCGACTGGTTATCCCAATGGTTTTTCATACTTAATACTTCTCGCCTCCACTTTCGCCACTAGCTGTAGTGCGATTTTTGCTTCCAGCAGACATGCACGTGTTCGCCAATCTTCCATACAAACAAAATAAACGACTACTACTAGCGTTCGTCCAAACTGATTAATACAACCAATGCAATTGTCATCTTTGATGATGGCTGATGTAAGCCGAAAGCTCAGAAAGGATTAAATACAAAAATATGTGTCAATATTGTGATTTTCTTTCCTCTTTTAACGATAATGCTATTAAGCTTATCAGACGATATGAAAAAAATTTACATAAAATAAATCGACGAAACTTGTCTATATTATTTAATGAAATATGTATCATATATATATATATATATAATCTTCTGTCACTCTCATGAAGAGAGAGACAATAGCGAGGTAGTGTCGGCTCAATTCATTCTCTTTACTGCCAGTTATTGAACTTTACTACCAGTTATGAAAGCTCTTGCGACGTGTTCGCTCTTTAACAGTACCTTATTATTTTATTTTTTGCAATAATTATGTCGTCGAGGAGTGAAAAATACAATTTCCCTCCTGTCTCTCTCACGGGTCTGGATTATTTTTTTCTTATGTCTTAATGCAAGATACTCAATAGTAGATACATCTAAATATATGTTACCGTCATTCTAGAAGGCATATCGATATAAATGTTTTGCCCGTGCCTACTTATAGTTTAATAAGTTTTAAATCAAAAACTCCCAAAATTCAGTTATTAAATCTTAGACAGCATGCATCGTCAAATGATTGTTCTTTGGAAATCGGCAAATACCAAATTAACATTTTAATTTTTTTCAACGATTCTGACATCTTTTAATGACGATTTGAGTTTAAATAATTCATTGGTAAATCTAGGATTCACAGTGTTAATATTTACTAGGATTCATAAGATTGCGTCATTTTCTGGAATATTCGATTCCAAATAAAATTGAAAGAACAAACCAAAAACAGTGTCATGGTGACGTGCATATTTCAAAGAAGAAAAGATGCGAAAAAATAGGGTCAACCTCATGCAAGGAATATCATACAAGGATTCCATTAAACAAGGAACATCATACAAAATTAATCTTTAAAAATATTAAATTTATGCACCTAAAATTTGTCTTTTTTTGCCTTATTCTTTTTTTCATAATGTAAAAAATTAAAATGTTATTTTTATAGTTTTTGTATTTAATTAAAGTAAAGAAATAAGCATAAAATTAAAATTTGAAAAAAATGTATTTTTTTTTTTGCCAGTTCGTGAAACCTTTACTCATCGTTTAAGCGTTAATAAAAAATTTCCAACCATCATAAATATGTAGTTTGTTACTAAAAAAAACAGCTAAATCTAAGCGTCTTAATTATGAAGTACTAGTCATTTCAGTGGGTAACATAGAAAGTTGATTTCTACGTATATTTGGTTTACATGTGATTATTATTTCATTTATTTTTTTCTTTACTGCCAAAATTTGCTGTGTCCTTAATTATGTAATCATTATTGTGACTAAACATGTTGACATATCTGTTTAATAGATCTTACCTCTGAGATCACAGATTACGTAAACAGTTATTATATATGATTGCAAATGTATGATTTTATTTCAACTCCAAGAGAATAACATTTAAGATTACGAAATAATTTTTTGATTATTGCAGGCGCTCTCTCGATGACCCACGCCAAATGGTTTCATAAATTGGACTCACCCCAACCAAAATGGCCTATTGCTTCGTTCCCCAAAATACAGTACCCATTACATGAGTTTGAAAGGGAAAACCACGCCGAAGTGGAAAAGTCTTTAGCCGAGGTAAGAAACGATTTGCGAAATTCTGTACCGACATTTTTACATTTGTAGGTATTCTCACTTTTTTCTTTTCAGTTCTTCATATATTGCGTTTTAAGCTAAAAATATGACATTCAAATATTAACTTGCAAGAACGCCACAGCGACTTCAGCGCCAACATTTAGTTTGTTTTTATTTATTAGTGGGAATATATAGACGAAGAATAGAACAATTTCCTATTCCCCAAAGTCTAGATAGCATCACTGGAATAGTTACTGTTAATAGTTACTAAATGAAGACAAAGTGACAATTTCAAAAGAGGTGATTTTTTTATATTTATACAAATCAATACAAAACTCAAGTGCCACTCAAGGTTTTATATATATATATATATATATATATATATATATATATATATAATCATATTGCCCCAAGCAAGGCATTTTACTGCCACTGTGTTTAAGGGGGTTACATAGGAGGAAAGTTATGAGAAAGAGTGACAGGTTATAGGGAATGTCAGGAAGTTGGTAAGAGAAGAATGAGAATACTGATGAGAGTGGAGTGGACGGAGAAAGGAGCATGAGAGAGAGGCTTCAGGTTAGTGAGATAGGAGATGACTATTGACTTTACATTTAAATTCTTGGAGATTATAGCTGTCAAGAAGCAAGTAAATGGAAGGGAATTCCACAGGCGGAAAGTGCGAGAAAAGAAGCTGATAGAGTAGAATTTGCGCTTACAATTTATTGGTTTCACAGTAAAAGGGTTGGACCTAGTTGCTAATCTTGTGGCTCGAGTAAATTTGTATATAGGGGGCACCAGTGAACTAAGTTCATCGGAGCAAAAACCGTGAAAGTATTTGTAGAAGAGACACAGGGAAGCCACATTGCGCTGGTGAGAAAGTGACCATATCTGAGCTGCCAAGTCGGAATCTATCACATTACAGATTCTCCGTTGGATTTTTTGGTTGAGTTGAGGATTATTGTTAAACTGATATGATGAATGTGATGTCCGATATGGGCGGAGGTGGTCAGAAGTGTAGCTTTTTGAAGTGGGGTATTTTTTTTTAATATTTGGAACACGGAGTAAATGAGAGTGATACGACCCCATGTTACGTGATTAATGTAGTTTAGCACTTAACAGCGGAAAAATCGTTGATCAAAATCCTTTGGCGCAGAACGTGTTAAATCCTAAACGTTTAAGATTGATACACCAAGATTTCAACCGAGAAGAGTTTTTTTTTCCTTAAAAAAATCAGTATTCAAAATCCCACTTTTTATCTTGCATCAAAACGCAGAGTTCTAGTACTGATAAACTATTTTAGTGATTATGGCAGATCATGCAAGAGCCGAGTTCTTGTAAATGATAAAATTGGTCAACACATTTTTTGGTGCCAAGAAACCAAACACGGTTTTAGCCAATTTGATGGAAGCTGATTCCGAAAATGACCTTAGATTTTAATGGCCAGCTACCTTTTTTTTTTGCTGTACAGAAATTTCTCATTTTTAAAAAAAACAGATCAATTACGATCTTGTCTGATCGCAACATTTAGTTAATAAAGGTCATAGGAACCCATCAATTTTTCAGGTAGGTCGAGTAATTTATGTTATCTACCTGAAATAAACTATTTTTATGAGAAAAAACGTGCTTTTGAGTCAAAAATTTTAAAACAGAAGAACCGATTTTTTCTAATTTATTGCCAAAATTCAAATTAACTGATAAACTTTATCAGCAATACACTTTATCATTAATAGGCTAATATGAATATTAAAGTTAATTTTTTTACATAGCCATCTAGATAAAATAGCGATGATGTGAGTGATGAGCAAGGAAAACGATTCTATCAGTATATCAAGACAACAGAAGAGCGCTATCAAAGACTGTAGGACAAACAAATGATGGCTGACTACTGCTGGAGTATAAAAAGAGACTTAAATAACATTGAACATACCATAGTTCTTATGTTCACGAAGGTTTTATTTCTGCTGTTAGTTTATTAAATGATTTTATGAAAATACTAGTTGCTGTTGGTATATTCAATCGCGTTATTTTTAATATTGAAAAAACAATATTTCTCAATAAGCAGACCAATTTTTGTTGGTTTAAATACGAATTGAGAGGCTTCTACAATTTTACTTTGACAAATATTATCTTCAGTCAATAATATATATACAGAATGAAAAGAAAATGTTCTTTTTTTTTAAAAAAAAATGAGGCATTTCTGTACAAGGAACGGTAGCTAGCCAAGAAAAAATTAAGGTCATTTTCAGATTCAGCGCCCTCAAATTAGCTAAGAAATAATTTTAGTGTCTCGACACCATTTCAATTTTTTTTTTTTTTTTTTGTTATCCAGTGTAATCAGTGACGACTCCGAATACCTCTCAAAGCAAATTAAAAAGTTTGTTTGGAATTTTATTTTAAATTGTGATATTCTACTAAAGGATATCTTATTTAACTTTCAGAAATCACTTGGAAATTTTTTTTCTTTGGGTGTTTATTTTGTTTTGGAAAAGTGACTATTGCTATTTATTTCTCTAGGCAAAGGTTACATCTTTTCACGTTATCCATGTTTTGTTTTTTTTTTTAGGGGGGGGCGTTTTTATTTTTTGCAGATATGAAAATAAATTCTTCCGACGTACAACCAAAAGCCAAAAAGACCAAATAAAATTCCATAACTCAAATCTAATAAACATTTTTAAAAAATAGAAAAATACATGAAAGAAAAATATACAAAACAAATACCGTATTTTCTTTATACTAAAACGTATTTCTCCTGAAAAAAATGCCCTCAGAAATCACCCTGCGGTTTAGCATTGACAGGTCGAGTTGCAGAGAAGAGTTTGCCAACCGTCACAAATCCCAGTCATTAGCAACCATGAATTCCAGGCATATAATATAAGCCTAGAGTTTTCATTCATATGTAATAAATACCGTATAATCCATTAGTATCATATCATATATACATGTATTATTTTACAATAAATATAGTACTATTTACGGTGACGGGTGACTGTTGTATGCTATGATAAAATATAAACTAGCAATAGGTATACTAATGTATTGGTATTGTGGAATAAAGCAATACTACGAAAAGGTTTTTGTTTCCTGAATTCTGTTAGGATTGTAGAAAGGGGTAGGGATCCAGTGAGGTAGTATGGGAATAATGACGAGGAAACGCGTGTGTATATTTTAACGGCACAAGATAAGGAATTTATTTACAAATTTACACATTTTTAATTGTCTGTAGCTTGTTTCATAACAAGTAATCAAACATTAAAAATCTGCCAATACGGCGAATAGTCAAGAAGAGAAAATGCTCATATTAAATCATCAGACACGAATTAAATTTCCAAAATGATTAGAACAAATTGCGAGAGTTCGTTTTTCCACACAGAAGCTATGGTGAATTCAAAATAAACAAAAGTTTCCAAAATGCTAAATGCAAATTGAGAGTTCGTTTTTACACAAACGTTTTACGGTTGAATTAAAAATAAGATAAATTTTTAGGTACTTAGCTTAACCGTTGAATAATGATCTTGAAATTTCGAGTTGTCATTTCGAGGCTGATAATGTATTAGCTTTTAATTTGATGCGTGGTCTCTGCTTTTCACTCTCCTGGTTTTCTTTGACACCTTCGTCCCTGCCTGAATTTTTCAACTTTATATATATATATATATATATATATTAATCATTTCACTCCGAGCAAGGCAGAAATGCCACTGATGAGCTGGGGGCTACATAACTGTAAAAAGATTAATTAGAAAAGAGTGAGGAGTACAAACTAGTTAGAAAGGAGCAATATAAAGCTGAGAATGCAGGTGCGATGACAGATACATAGGTAGAGAGAAAGGGAAGGATATACGGAGGTGAGGAGGTGAGGAGAGAGCTAGAGTCCAGTGGTTAATAGATGAGTATTGACATTGCATTTAAATTTCTGGAGGTTGTAGCAAGCAAGAATATGGGAAAGAGTTCGACAGGCGGGAAGTGCGAGAGAAGAAGCAGGAGTAGAATTGTCGTCTGCATTTGGCTAACCTAACTGTGAATGGGTGGGACCCAGTTGCCAATCTGGTTGCAAGAGTAAACACCTGTTGAGGAGGCACCAGTGACTTAAGTTCGTCCGAGCAGAAGCCATGAAAGTATTTATAGAACAGAGAAAGGGAGGCCACATTTCGACGGTGAGGAAGTGGCTGTAGTCGAGCCGCCATATCAGTACCTATCACATTACAGACTCTCCTTTGGAGCCTGTCGAGAACACTGAGGAGAACGGCAGGGGCGCCTGACCATAAATGGCAGCAGTACTCCATGCACGGACGGATGGTTGACTTGTATATATGCAGGATGGATTCAGGCAGAAAAAACATCCTGGTTCGGCATAGTGACCCAACCTTCTCAGCAGTAGATTTAGCTATGGAATCAATATAGTGGTTCCATTTGAGGTCTGAGGAGAGGGTAAGGCTAAGGAGGCCTAGTGTGTTGCTCTTAGGGAGAATCGCTTGGTCCATGCTTATGGGAGGCAGGAGAGGTTGCCTGTGATGGTTGACAGACAACAGCTTGGTCTTAGACGCATTGAAGTTGACAAGCCACTTCTTGCCCCAATTCACCACAGAGTGTAGATCCCGTTCAAGGTCAGCAGCGAGATTATGTCTGTCCGCCACGACAGGTTTCTTACTGGTGCGGGAGTATATTGTGGTGTCGTTTGCGTAGATGCCTACTTGGGAACTAATCTCATCTGGGAGGTCGTTGATGAAAATAAGGAAGAGCGTCGGGCCCAGGATAGAGCCCTGTGGGACACCAGCATTCGTGCTGTAGGATGAAGGGGCATGCCCATTCAAAACGACCTTCATTTTGCGGTTATTTAAAAAAGATTGGATTAGGTCAAGCAGGCGACCGGTAATACCGTAACCCCGTAGCTTGCATAGGAGGCCAAAGTGTTAAACCCCGTCAAAAGCCTTGGAGATGTCCAGAGCAACCGCGCGAGCCTCGTCAGACTTATCAAGGGCCTGTAGCATGTACTCCGTTACGGTTGTTAGCAAGTCGGCCGTGGACCTGGCAAAGCGGAAGCCATATTGCCTGTCAGAGAAGAGTTTGTGGGCAGCAAGATGTTGGACTATTTCAGCATTGATTATGGCCTCGAATACTTTCCTGAATATCGGTAGAAGACTGATAGGACGATAGTTGGATGGGTCCGAGGGTTCACCACAATTCTTAAATACAGGAACGACTGAGGAGAACTTCCAGCATGCAGGAAAGCAGGAAGCAGAAAGGCAGTAGTTAAACAGTTTAGAGAGGACAGGGGAGAGTTCAAGAGCACACCACTTAAGGACTATCACCGGGATTCCATTGTCTCCACTCTCCTTATGGGGGTCGAGTTTTGAAATTACTCGGAATACTACTGTCGGGGTAATATATACGTCGTGCAGTTTGGCCTCAGTTCTAATAGGGAAGTCGGTTGGGTGTACTCCAGATGAGTCAAATGTGGAGTTGGATGAGAATCTGCGGGCAAAGCATTCAGCTTCGTCCGCAGATGACGTGAGAACCTCAAATTCATGGATTAAAGGAGGTATTAAGGATTTGCTATTGTTCAGCACTCGTTTTCAAATCCTCCAATAGTCCTTGGAGCCGAACTTGCGGTCAGCTATGTGCTGTCGCATTCTCTCAGCAAACAACCGTTTGGCGTCATTTAGGGTTCTCTTGCACTCATTGCGAGCAGACGTGAACAGGCGCCTATTGTGATCAGATGACTGTCTCCGGAATAGACGGAAGTAATGGTTCCTGTGGGCAATGGCGGCTGATCAGAAAATATGGTAAATATATTGAGTTGGAACAAATTTTATACCTTTTTTTCAAGACGTAGTAATTGAACATGTGACGTCATTTAACTTGTAACTAAATTTCTGACATATGTAAATAAACTGAAAGGTAATATTTTGACGCTTCTCTCTGTACCATTCGTGAGTGCGTTGGGAACGTTAAATGTTTTTACTTTAAAAGTGAAAATTGGTGAAAACAGATAATCTTTCGTCATTTGGTGTTATTTTACTTCTGGAAAGAAAAAACGTTCTACAAACAGTTAAAACAATATGTTTTGTTTATGGGAATGGTGCAATAGCTGTAGATACTGTTCATAAGTGATTCGCTAGGTTCAGAAATAGAAATTTTGAGCAGGAAAACCGAGAATATTCCGGTAAACCTGCAGTCATTGATGATGACCAAATAGAAACGCTGATTAAAAACAATCCAGTTGACGCAACGTGCGTCATAGCAAAGGTATTCCACGTATCTCATATGAGATATGAGTGTTCTAAAAAAATTGAAAAAAACGTGTATACGTTAATGGCTACAAAGTTCAAGATTAAGCGGGAAATAATAATTAACTCCATTTCTATCTGTGAATCTCTATGCAGATGCAATGAACCATTCTAAGCGATGAAAAATGGATTACTTACAACAATGTTAAGCGAAAACGATTCTTTTGGGGCTATCGCTTTCTGCAGATATGAATCGGAAAGATTCTATTGTAGTAATTGCTTGGTCTACTGTCAGGAAAACTGGTTCAGTGTCGTGATAGACAAGTTTTTTTTTCGCCAGAATCTATTTTAAACATTTATAAGTTTTCAATTCGTTTATGTATTTAATATTGATGACACATCTAGTTTGGTGTCCCTTCTATGTATTTAGAGATTCTTGACCAAGTCCAAATAAGAAGCTTCAATTTTATCGGCCCTGACCTGGCATCTCAGCTTTACTCCCTTTTCCACCGCCGTAATGTAGCTTCTCTTTGCCTTTCCTATAAATATTTTCATAGTAATTGTTTTGGTAATCTCTTTGGTACGTCAAATTTACGAATTTAAGCGCAGTACTAAATTGGCAGCAAGGAATAATTATTTTACAGTTGGAATTGATGGATTTAACAGCAAGTTCTTTGCTAAAACTTCTCGCATATGAAACTCTTCTGACTTCTTGCTTTCCAGTCAATTTTGATCCTCAAAAATGTAAATGCAATATGGATCTTCTGTCTTTTTAATTTTTGTTTTATTCTTCTTTCAACTTTTAATAGTTTTTTTTCTTTTTCTTCTACTCTTTCACACACGCGGGTGTGCGTTGTGGTGCAGTGGATATCGGCTTGAAACGAGAAATCGGGGAGTCGAGTTCGAATTCCAGTTGCATTCTTTGCATTCCCTTACGCGCAAATACCCTTGGGAAAGCTATTAATCCGTCTCTTCCCTCCAGTTAAGGGTTAAATAACAGGACAAATTGGGTTCTATAGTCTTGGCTGGCAAAGAGTCGTCCGCAGAAAATAATGGCAACCTACTGCGGGATAATCGTCTGCCCAGTCAGTCATGTCTCTTTCGTGACATGATCGCCTAAGCGTGTATCACGTATGACACTTAACTGACTGACTTTCACACTCGGTAACCCATTGCATCTTAGTGGCTTTATTTCTTTGCTTAGGGTGAAATCATTAAAGAAAAGAAGCTTAAGGCATTGTATGCTGTAAATTATTTTCTGTTGTTAACTGCGACATGACATTTGCTAGAGATCAAATGATCCCATAGAGGAGGAGAGAATGGAGTACGTTTTGTTTGAAAAGCATCCTTTGGGAAAAGAAGAGAATGAAACTTGGCGGTTGACATAAATTCTTCGGCAGACAAGTGAGATAATCCCACTCTTCTACGATGAAATAGACACTTTTCGTGTTTTTTAGGATCTGCTTTTACTATTTTATACACTCTTCGCTCGTAGACGAGAGAAAGAATTTTACGAATAATTAAGTACGTTTTTCTATAACTCATTAATTTACGAAAATGTAAATATATATTTACTGATGATTATAAAACATTTAATTATTTGGCACACATTAATTTCCATAAAAGGGAAACATTTCCCATCTGCCTATGTAAACTGTAAACAAATAGTTTAGATGACCAATCAAAATGACCTGAGTTCTCAAGAATTTGGCCTGTTCCGTAATTAAGTTACTTCCATCGGTGATTCAAGCCATTCTCCAGGTTAAATAAAGAACTGAATAATTATTATCAAAGGAAATAAACATTCACTACTTTAAATATTACATCTTGGCTTTAGCTAAGCTTAATGAATATCAATAATTAAAAGCAAAACAAGCCCGAAGTATGCAATCTTCGTGAGTTCTACCATTTGGCTCATAACTAACCAGCAGAGGTGGGGATACAGACAGTTAAGTGACTCTCATGCCATTAATTCCTCATCTCGACATTCACACTAGAATTTAACGTATTTGATGGTATATAATTCTCATTATTATTATCTTAAAATATCTCTAGATTTATATAAGAAGCTTGGTTTATCTGGTAAGCTAATATTTAACCAGTTTTTATCGAGTAGTTTTACCTGGTCAAACTTCATAATTCTGTAATAGTAAGTGTAAATAGCATGAGTTTTATATTCCATCAAATACAGTAAAGTAAATAAGAAGAAAAAGATAACCTGACTTTCTTCCGGAATATCTTTTGATAGACGCTGTACTTTGTAAAATAGTCGGAGTTTTTTGGGGTTTTTTTAATAAGCAATAATTTTTGTTTTTTATTCGTATTGTTTTTTGCCTCTTTTTCTGGAATAAGTATGTTTGCCATTGATTTAAATAAATTTAATTTCTGGATTCGCGATTAACGTTACATCGATTTAGTTTTTGTTTTTTGATGTATTGAAATATTTGTATGCGTTTTTTCTCAATATCGCACACGAGCTGTTTATATCAACCCCGACTTTACTAACTTTACATGGAAGATAAAAACTACAATATGTGTCTGGCTAGCAGTATAGCCCGGCGTTGCTCAGGTGTAATGAAAGCTTTAAAACTAATCCATGGTCCTGGAGCTCAGACTCTTTGGACGTTGGCACGAAAAACTAAAAAGCTATAGTTGTTTCCAGTTAAAGCGAAACCGTAGACTGAAAGAAAAATGAATGAATGTAAGTCAAATTTTGATTTCCTGGTATCGATATCAAATAAGTTTTTTTCATTGTAAACTGAATTTTGAAGGCTAAATAAGTAAATGGTATCATGACTGAGACTAAGAACTACAATTATACCTACTTAGAGCCAAACACGAAGCAAAAACTAAAATAAAAGGGCTGAAAAAATACAGACATACAGGCAGATAAACAGACACACACACAAACATCTTGCCTTATATATATATTATCGATTTTCTGCACTATTGTAAGAACTGTAACCTTAGAACTACTGAATATCGTTTCTTATGTCTTTGTCTATGGGTGTATCAAATTTGATAAAAATCGGACCATTATAACCCGATTTTTTCGATTATCGACTTTCGATATTTATCGGGGGTACCTCAACACAAAACCTAACTAAGAACACTCGCAGATGCATATAGTACAACTGTGTAAATTTTCAAGAAAATCGGTTCAGCCGTTTCGGTGTCTATAGGTAACGGACACACAGTCACACACACACAAAGTTCAATTTATAAATAAGTTTAGATATATAAGAGGCGCATTTCTTTCTAAAAAATGACTACAAAATTGCCTCGTGTCTTTATAGACCAGAGTTTATCAGCATTTTCAAGCAACATCATACCTAGGGGCAAATTTTATAATGGGCATAGATTTAAATGTTATGAAATAAACCACAGATTAAAAAAAAATACACACAAAAATATTGATTTACTTTATTTCCATTTTTCTATTTAACTGAAAGTGTGTAGCGGACTGACGGGGCAGTTCACCACACTAATTTAAATTTGAGATTAGAAAACATCACATAAGATTCATGCAAAAGAATAACCAACCACGAATGTTACAAAAATACATGTATTAACAAACATACATTCAATGTTGATAGAGAAAAGTATGCTTTTAAGTTAGAACAGCGGAAAAAGTCAAGAGTTGCCTCTCTTTGACCGTAAATTGAAAGTTCAGTTAAAACTGAATAAATGTTCATAATATTGTTCTTGTTAAGACTTGTTGAAAGGGTTTGTCGTTAAAAGAAACTTCTATAGAAAGTGTGAAAGTCTATCAGCATGATCAAAATTATAAAACCAGGGGTATAAATTGTTAGATCTATGGTAATTCCAATGTTTTTAGTTCAGTTAGAGATTAGCAATCACTGCGTAAAGGTGTTACCATGCCTAAAGCAAGCAAATTTACCAAAGTTGAGCGTTCTCGAATTCTAGAATTCCATAAGCAAGGTTTGTCACAGGGGGCGATCGCAGCTAAGGTAAATCACAGTAAAACTGTGATTTGCAACTTTCTAAAGAACAGTGAGAATTATGGAAAAGCAAAATCCTCTGGTAGGCCCCAAAAGATTTCTCCTGCATTGAGTAAGAGAATAAGACGGGTTGTTATGAAAGAGGGGGACTTTCTTCTAGTCAAATTAAGGCAGTCACAGATGCTGATTGCAGTCCTGTGACCATCAGACGACACTTACGACAAAAAGGCATGGTAAATAAAAAGCGTAAACAAATTCTTCGGCTGCTTCTACGTCACAAGGTGGACCGCTTAAAGTTTGGTTGTGAATACCAAACATGGGACGTTGAGAAGTGGAAGAAAGTCCTGTTTTCTGATGAGAAAAAATTCAATCTAGATGGTCCTGATGGCTTCCAACGATATTGGCATAACAAAAACATGCCTCCTGAAATTTTCTCCACACGTCATTGTGGTGGAGGGTCCCTAATGGTATGGGGTGCCTTTTCTTACAGAGGGACGATGGAGCTCCAGGTGGTGCAGGGTTGTCAAACAGCGGCTGGTTATGTTAGCATGCTACAAAAAGCATCATTGATGATGGAGGGCCATCGTTTGTGTGTGGATGGATGGTTATTCTAACAGAATAATGCTGCAATCCACGCTGCAAGACGGACCTTGACCTTTCTACAAGAAAATGGGTCCATCTCTTGGGACATCCTGCATGCTCACCAGACTTGAACCCAATTGAAAATGTTTGAGGATTGATGACAAGAGATGTTTATCGAAATGGCAAACAATATTCAACAAAAAATGAACTTCGTGAAGCCATCTTCAGAAGCTGGAGCAACCTCCCCCGCACCTTAATGGAAACGTTTATTTCTAGCATGCCCGACAGAATTTTTGAAGTCATCAAAAGCAGTGAAGGTAGAACTCATTATTAAATTTGGTTGTTGAATGTTTTCATACACTTTTCATACACTTTTGTACAATTTCGTAGAATTTTTGTCTCTGGTCTTATAATTTTGATCATGTGTAAATCGCCTCATTTTATAAAAATGTAAATTTCTAAATGAAATGTTTGGAATATAGCTTTTTGTTTCCATAACGTTTTAGATTGTAGTATTGGTAACCTTAAGTGGAAGGAGTTTAAAATCTATCTGTAAAAAAATATTTCTTTTTAAAGATTTTTAAGCGGTCTTAAAATTTTGATCAGGAGTGTATGTATGTGCGAAGGAGGTTCGCACAAGTTTAATACTTATTCATTTATTCAAATACTAATGCTGTACCATTGCCTCTCTCTCTCTCTCTCTCTCTCTCTCTCTCTCTCTCTCTCTCACACACACACACACGTATGCTGTGACAATATTTCGCGGGGCAAACTTAAGATCACAGGGCACACTAGTGTGCCGCAATCCGGCGGTTGAGGATCACTGTCATATACGAAAATGACCTCCCATAGGCCACTTCTACCTAGCCTGATCCCATAATATTATTTACACAAATTGCATTATTATTAGTAGTAGTAGTAGCAAAGAGTAACTATCGTATTAAAGTTCATTGGTACCTGCAGATTCATCTGACCTAAATCTACCTCAATACACATCTATTAACCAGCTGGAAACTGCAACTTAAAGGAAAATGTCGATAATGATCAATCCTTAACATGAAAAATATATTAAGGCCGCAGAGATAAATATCCGTAACATGAAGCAATCAAAGAATAACTTGTGAAATGGTGGGTGTGTTGTATGTTCAGCTATACTGTTACCTTGCTTTTTATACACAGTAATATTTTGTGCGTTGTGGTGCAGTAAATATCGACTCGGAACAACAAATCGGGTAGCCGAGATCGAATTTCCGTTGAATTCATTGCATTCACTTAGGCAAAAATACCTTTAGGAAAGTTATTAATCCGTCACTTCCCTCCAATTATGGGTTAAATAACAGGACAGATTGGGTCCCATAGCCTTGGCTTGCAACCAGTCTACCGTAGAAAGCAATGGCAACCTACTGCAGGATAATCTTCTGCCCAGTCAGTCATGTCTCTTTCGAGGCATGATCCCCCAAAGTGTGTATCACGTATGGTGCTTAATTGAATGTTTTGTACAAAATCTAAGTAGCTTTATATTGTTTTATGATGCACTTAATGCTCACATTAAAAGTTACTTGCTTAAATATACTGAAAACTTTTTTCTGAATATATCCTTCTGAAATTAGGGGGCTGGTAATATGCCCCTAGGTTTTATGCCGTCAAACATGGTCTTTTGCAATCATCCACGGATGTCAGTATTTTTTGTTTGTTTGTTTTTCTCGAGCCGTTATAATTAATTTTTTTATTTATGTATTATTTCTTTCGCTGGTGTTCCTTTCTAATATTTCCCAGACTTATATTAACATATTTTTCTGTTGTCAGGTTGAAGAACTGATTGAGAAATTCAACAAATTCGGTCGGACGGTCGTCGGGGTTTGTGTGGAACCCATCCAAGGAGAAGGCGGAGACAATATGGCTACTCCTTACTTTTATCGCGCCCTCCAGAGAATCACCCAAAAAGTAAGTAACTCACTTATCCGCAGTCTTATGTTCTTGTTGTTCATCACTGACCCTTTAGCGCATAAAGAATCGTTTTCAAGACTTGCATCTGACCATTGTTCTGCGGTGCCTTATTCAAATTGAACATTCGAATTGCAGCATGAGTTATGAGTCAATTATGTATATCCGTTAGTTTTAACCTGACAGAAGTTGCAGACTATGATTAAAACTAAATGTCTAACCTGTGTGATTACTCTCACTTGGTTTGCCAACATGCCGTAGATGGCGCTGTTTATAGAACTATAAAAAAACGGACGCTTCTAGGTTCTTCCTCTTTTTCCTTTCTTTTTAACATACGGTGTCATGGCATGAGTTGCCTTCCCTTGAGATAGGGGTTACTTCCCTTAATAAAGAGGTTGCTTCTGTATTCATTACGGAGGTCTCTCTTGTAAGCTTAACTTGTCTCCTCGTCGTCTCTGCTCTCTAATAATATTTATACTAACGAATACCATAACATGGTGGCAGCGGTAAAAACGAACGAAGAACATTACAGTGAATACAAACAGGAAAGCGGCTGTAAAGTCTAGCAAGATCTCATTCATACCGGCTTTTACGAACCAAGAAGCAGACACGTGCGTTATTAAAAAAAAAAACAAAGGAAAAAGACGCCATATTGGAAGTTTGTAACCGCAACTGTAAGTTATCTCATCCCTTCTTTTCAAGTCCTTGTTTTATTCCAAATAATAATAATAATGTCTAGCCATTCAAGTGAACCACTTATGTGCTGGGAAACATCAAATTTGGTGGAATCCCTGAAATTTTTCAAACAACAATGTGAATTATTCTTCTCTGTGAAAGGCATACCAGAGAACAAACAAGTCGATCACATTCTTTTGTTATCGGGAAAAGAAGGTTTAAGACGCTACAACTCCTGGTCATTCGAAAATGAAGCTGACAGACGTAACCCTGCGGCAATTTGGGGAAAGTTCTTAGAGCAAATAGAGCCACAAACTAACTTTCGGATTGCACGCTTCTGCTTACAAAATTACTCACAAAATGAAGCAGAGAACATTGATGATTTTCTGGCAAGATGTGGGCTTCAGGCACAAAAATGCAAGTTCAGGGACGAGCGTGAGATGGAAGAACGAGTAATCGACCAGATCATTGCTGGAACAAAATTCCCTGAATTACAAAAGCAGCTACTTAGCAAAAACGAGACAATGTCCATGTCAGAAGTACTCAATATGTGTAGGAGTTACGAGGCTTCAATTAATTACATGTGGCAAATGGGCGACTACAAGGAAAAGTCGATAGCCAAATAAGTGCAATAAAGCACGGATCTGAGGACACAGACAACTGTGGCAAATGTGGACTTAGCCATCAAAATGGAAATTGCCCTGCTCGAGGCAGTACTTGCTCAGCATGTGGACGGAAGAACCACTGGGCTAGGATGTGCCACAACAGAAAAGTCAAGGAAAAAACTGGCAGACAACCACAAACAAACAGGTCTACCAAATACAGAAGTTTCACACCGGTACAGCACACGTATAAAACCGTCAGAACTCCATTAATGTTCAGGACCAGGTAGTGGATGGCTTCGAGAGGATGTCTTTCTATTCAGCGAAAGCCCACGATAAAAATTACCCTCAGACAGAGGCATTCGCCACATTGGACATAGTGTTACCAAACAGGAAAAGCGTACACAAGTTAAAATTCAAGGTAGACACAGGTGCGGAGGGAAATACACTCCCTGTACGCACATTCCAGCAAATGTTTCCAGAGTGTATAGACCGGAATGGACAACCACTCCCTGGCACAACACAGAAAGAAGCTGCAGTACTTACGGCGTACAACGGATCTAGTATCCCGCAACATGGATCCATACAGATTCAATGTGCATACAAAGGCGAATGGAGGTACGTGAAATTCTACGTAGTGACCTCCAAGGGACCTACCATACTAGGATTACCCTCCCTTCAGGACTTAAAACTGGTTACCCTACACTGTTCCATTCAGAGAACAAAGTGTTCCCCAGTCATTCATGTGTCGGGTACCCCAGCTACTTCATCAGACAATGCACTAATCAACTCCATGAAAGATCTGATTGAAGCGTATCCTGATGAATTTGATCGAATTGGTAACTTCGCCGGGGAATACCACATTGTACTTCGACCCAATAACCATCCGATAGTCCATGCACCAAGAAAATGCCCCATCCACATGAGAGATGAAATAAAGGCAGAACTGGATGAAATGATTTCCCAATGGATAATCCGCAAAGTTGATGAACCAACAGAGTGGGTCAACAGCATTGTATATGTGCGCAAGAACAACGGCAAACTCCGCCTATGTTTAGATCCCAAAGATCTAAATAAGGTCATCATACGTTGCCACCACAAAACTCCAACCATGGAAGAGCTCTCACACAAACTGTCGGGCGCCTAACACTTCTCCAAGCTGGATGCGAAAAATGGCTACTGGTCTGTCAAGCTCGACAAGGAGTCATAATTGCTAACCACATTTAATTCTCCCTTTGGAAGATACTGCTTTCAAAGAATGCCCTTTGGCCTGGTTATGTCTCAGGATGTTTTCCAACAAAGAATGGACATGATCATAGAAAAGTGCACTGGAGTTTTGGCATTAATTGGTGACGTTATCATCTATGGAAAAACCAAAGAGGAGCACGACCTCAACTTACGAAAGTTAATGGAGACAGCACGAACTGCTGGCCTCACATTTAACAGTAGCAAATGTGTAATCGACCAGGAACAGGTGAAATTCTTCGGCGCCATCTTCGATAAGAATGGGATACACCCAGACCCCCAGAAAGTGGAGGAAATAAAATCACTCCCCAGTCCTAGCAATATCACCGAGCTGCAAAAGGTACTAGGAATTATTACCTACATGGCTTCATTCATTCCTAGGCTTTCAGACCTCACAGCAAACCTCAGGGAACTCCTGAAAAAGGATACGGACTACGTTTGGAGCAATACTCACCAGAAGTCGCTGCAGGAAATAAAGGACTTGATATGCAGAGAAATGCTGCTGTACCCTTCCAAAAAGTCCATAATACAAGTCGACTCGTCATCCAGGGGCCTGGGAGCAGCACTAATCCAAGAAGGCAAACCCATAGCTTTCGCGTCAAAATCCCTGACTGAAACAGAGCAGCGCTACGCCAATATCGAGCGGGAGCTCTTAGCTGTTGTATTCGGCTGTGAACGATTTCGGACTTATGTTTACGGACATTCATTTGAAGTTGAAAGTAACCACAAGCTCTTGGAAATGATTTGCCTTAAGAACCTAACTTCAGCAACACCCCACCGACTTCAACGAATGCTGTTAAGACTCCAAGAGTATGACATGATCATCAAATATCGACCGGGCAAAGAGATGAAACTGGCAGATGGACTATCCAGACTTCCCAACAAAAAAAGCAAAGAGTCATTGACTTAGACATCAAAGTAGACTTTGTACAATTCTCAACTGAGAAACTGACTCAGATCCGTCAAGTAACTAATGCCGACCCAATATTGTGCGAATTAAGGGTACGGATTCTTCAAGGCTGGCCAGAATCTCGCAGAGAACTACATAAAGACCTTCATCCATACTGGTCTTATAGAGATGAGCTCTCTATTGAGAATGGCATATTGCTCAAAGGTGACAGGATACTGATTCCTAAATCAATGCAACCCGAAACCTTGGAAAAAATACATTATGGTCAGCAAGGAAGCGACAAATGCAAGCTCAGGGCAAAAACCTGTTTTCTGGAGTGGTATAAATATCGACATCGACAAGATAGTACAGCAATGCGCCATATGCCAAGAACTCCAGAAGTCCCAAACTGCAGAGTCCCTCATGCCACATGAGATCCCAGTACGACCATGGCAAATTGTGGCTACTGATATTTTCAATCTGAATGGGAATAAGTGCCTCCTCATTGTGGATTACTACTCGAAATACTCCTTCATCCGCAAACTGGGGGAATTCTCCAGCAAGGAAGTCATTCACCTTACCAAGTAAATCTTTGCTGAACAAGGAGTTCCGGAAAGGCTTATCAGTGACAATGGACCACATTTTAGCTCTCAGCAGTTTAAAGAATTTGCCAAGGCATGGGATTTTGAGCACATCACATCTTCTAAATACCCTCAATCGAACGGCATGGCAGAACGGTGCATACAGACCATCAAGGGAGCCATGAAGAAGGCCATACTGAGCGACCGAGACATGGACTTTTGTGTCTCCGACCGACTCCAATTGATCATGTAATCCCATCTCCGGGAGAACTACTTTTCAACCGGAAGCTGGTCAGCAATCTCCCCACAAAATGCACCAACAATGATGCCCGGAAAGAGGAAATTCAGGATCGTCTACTCAATAGACAGTTATTGCAGAAAAGCAACATGATCAGCATGCAAAGGATCTTGCCAAACTTAGCACAGGACAACTGGTGCGAGTACAAGAGCATGATGCAAAGAACTGGACTCCAGCTGTGGTCAGGCAAGTCTGCACTGAAGCACGATCCTACATCACTGAAACCCCAACAGGACAGGTTCTTCACAGGAACCGCAGGCATCTCAGGGAAGATGTTAGCAACAAGGCACTGACACCTCTCCATGGTACACGCCCACATCACTCTGAGTCTCCACCCCCCCCCAAGATTCCAAACACACTTCCTGCAGAAACACCCAACACACAGACCAATATTTGCACCCCACCTGAAATAACACACAGGTCTGTACATAAAACGCAACCTAGTGGTAACACACCAACAGAAACAATCACTAGATCTGGTCGTGTCGTAAAACCTCTCCAAAAATACACCTTATAGAAAAAGGCTCTGAATGAACTCCTTTTCATTTCAGTGAACAATCCTCTTAATGAAAGGGGGATGTCATGGCATGAGTTGCCTTCCCTTGGGATAGGGGTTACTTCCCTTAATAAAGAGGTTGCTTCTGTATTCATTACGGAGGTCTCCCTTGTAAGCTTAACTTGTCTCCTCGTTGTCTCTGCTCTCTAATAATATTTATACTAACGAATACTATAACAATACGTACCCATCTGACTGAACTCTTTCACTCACACAAACGCACACAACTCATTATTGCTATAATTATAGTTAATATCTTCTCTTTCCAGTTATTTTTGCATGTATACCAGTATGTATTATTTTTGTTATTCATTTATCAGCCATATAAAAATAAAACACAAATTTTTAAAGCCTGTAGTTTAAAACGAATTATCATGAAGAGGAAATGTTCATAAAACAGATTAAATGCTCTGACACAAAATGATATTTAAAAAAGGTTTAAGACAAAGATAAGAAAGTTCGTTGTTCACCAAAGGGTTATATGGTTACATATTTTCAAAAGTAGACGAAGAGAGATGGATTTAAATATTTAACTTTCTTGTGTTAAATTTCTTTCTCTTGAGAGAAGTTTCTTTGAAGTGCCGCGTGCTTGGTGAGAAGCCGATAATAAGATTAGCGAATAGTTTTACACTGGCGAAAACTTCAAAGCTGAACGCGGTGAACAGAAGTTAAACCTTTCGCATGACTTCAGACACTTTTCTCGTTTTAATTAAATTTTTTTAACGCATTTTATATTAAAAGGAATTTCGCATAGGCTTGCTGCTTTCTTTTCTTTCGTCTTCTTTGCTCAACAGTTAAGTTCTGTAAAGACTACATTTTCATTGGTCTAAGACAGTTTAACATGGGCTCGCAAATTTATTTACTCCCTCTTTTTAGCTCACTGGTCAATAAAATCTAATATATATATATATATATATATATATATATATATATATATATATACACACAAAATTCATAAAAGCAAAAGCTTTTTTAACTAAATAATGTATTTATGTTGCATCTGTTATTTTACGATTCAGGGCAGATTTTTGTAATTGATGGTTCTGTTTCACAAAAAGAATTTGATGATTTAAATTCTCCAATAACTAATATAAACAATTAGTGCTGCAAAAATAAATTTCTTGAAATTTCATAGAATTAAATAAAATAATAGCAGATATGAAAAAATTACCAAGTTTTTTCCAAAAAAAAAATGTTTCAAAAATAATTTCACTTATTTGTGTGTCCTGAAATGTTAATTAAAATCCGACAATTATTTGATTTTTGCGAAATTTTCTAAATCAATGTTTTTTTTTACCGCAAACGATGCTCGAATTTCCGAATTACTAATCTATGCCCCTCTCTATGACAAGTAAAACAATTTTGAACCAAAGTTTTGTACGTTTTAAAAAAGATTAAAATTATAATTCAGCAGGCAAAAAATCCAATTGGTCTTTCCTCTTTAATAATAACAAAGATTTTGACCATAAAATTCTGTTTCTATTAAATTTGGAGCATTTTTTCAAAATATATACTCAATTTTTAGCGAATCTTTGGCAGTACCTACTAATAAGTTTCCCATCTTATCATTCATTTGGTTGTGTGTGTGTGTAATTCTTACACCTAAAGTAACAAATGTTACATCGCTAAGATAAATGGATATTTTCTATGAGCGCTAAGTATGGTGATAAAAGCAAAGGTTACAAATGCTGATTTTCAAGGTAGATAGACCGTCTTCAGCCAACCGCATTTTGTCTTGACCATTAGAATAAACAAATACCATCAATAATATTACAATATTTTTTCTTTTCCAGTACAATATCAGTTTCATGCTTGATGAAATACAAACCGGATGTGGGGCCACAGGCAAAATGTGGGCACACGAACATTTCAATTTAGACGAACCTCCAGATCTGGTGAGCTTCAGTAAAAAGATGTTGACAGGTGGATTTTATTTTCGGGAACATCACATGCCACAAGAGGTAAGAACATAATCGAAAAAAAAATGCATTTTGAAGAACGTGTCATTCTAATCTATCTAAACTTATTTATAATTGGAACTTTGTCTGTGTGTGTGTGTGTCTGTGTGTGTGTGTGTGTGTGTCCGTTACCTATAGACTCTGAAACGGCTGAACCGATTTACTTGAAAATTTACACAGTTGTACTATAGGCGTCCGCGAGTGTTCTTAGCTAGGTTTTATGTCAAGGTACCCCCGATAAATATCGAAAATCGATAATCGAAAAAATCGGGTTATAAAAGGAGTAGTCCGATTTTAATCAAATTTGATACACTCATAGACAAAGACATAAGAAATGATATTCAGAAGTTTCAAGGTTGCAGTTCTTACAATAGGGCAGAAAATTTTATATCGATACCAGGAAAACAAAATTTGACTTACATCCATTCATTTTTCTTTCAGTCTACTATTTCGCTTTAACTGGAAACAACTCTTGCTTTTTAGTCTTTCGTGCCAACGTCCAAAGAGTCTGAGATCCAGGACCATGGATTTGTTTTAAAGCTTTCATTACACCCGAGCAACGCCGGGCTATACTGCTAGTATATCTTATTTTAAAAGAACAGATAAACCAGCGGGGAAAATTAGACGCATACAGAAAAGGATTTACAAGAAAATGGGTGACCACAGCTTTTCTTCAGTTTAATACATCCACTGATGTATTGCTATGGCGTTGTTATGTGGCCGTCATGGTCCGTATTTTTAATGCGAATAAATGACTAGACACTGAAGGCAACTTGTCATGGCAGTCGCCATTTTAGTTTCGATAGGATAATCAGCAGTACAAACGAAACGAAATGGCATCCCCCAACATTTAATAAAATATGTTACAAAACAGGTTGTATTGTACGCTATGTTGGTTTTTAGATAGCACTAAACACTCGTTAGTTTATAACAGAAACACCAGAAACCAGTGTATTGATGACGTGTATATATATATATATATATATATATATATATATATATATGTGTGTGTGTGTGTGTTGATAGCAGGCAATGTAATTTCCATCAAGATGTACACGTACATCCACAGCAGTGGATATATTAAGCAAACAAATATTGTTTTGCTTTTGTTTTTTAACTAAGCAACACATTTGTCCTTTTTTTTCTTTCGTCTTCTGCTGTATTTCAGTGAACTCGATAATTCCATTCCTTTTTATAGGAAATATCCCTTTTATAGGAAATATCCCTTTTATAGGAAATATCCCTTTTATAGGAAATATCCCTTTTTTTACAGTTTGGCTTTAATTTTTTACTCCATTATATTCACCAGATGTTGTATTTCTAGACGATTGTTTGATTTAATCCAATTGAATCGTGAAATGAAGTTTTAAACAGGCAAGCTTCCAAATCATTTCATATGAACGCGGGGTTTCCCTCAAGGCTTTATCTTAAGACCTCCGCTGTTTCTGTTCTTCATCAATGATCTTCCTGATGTCATCAGTTTCCACGTAGGCATTTGTGCAGACGGCACCACCATTTAGTCCTGTCTTTATAGAAAATCTACCAAGGCTGACAAAATAAACCGGGATGCTGCTCTTGAAATGGAGCTCCAATCAGTGGTTAACTGAGGCAGGAAATTGCTTTTGAATTTTAATGTCTCCAGAATAAAATAACTCTTCTTTAAGCACCATAGAGAAACTTTCCTGCCAGCCATCAGCATGGGTGATGCAAGTCTCCTTGAGAGCAACACACTGCGTCTCTCTGACCTCACTTTTTCAACCGGCCTGAACTGGAACGAATATATCGAATCTATAACTGCATCTGCTGCTAAGAAGTTTGGGTCTCAGTGTCAGACCAGAAAGTTTGTTTTTTTCTCGTAATAATCCATCTTGCACATTTACAAATCTGCCATTCGTCTGTGCATTGAATACTGTTTCCATCTCTAATTGAGTGCTCCTGCTATTTTTCTGATGGTTCTCGGCAAAAAAAACTAAGAAAAGCAACAATATAATCAGTCTTGACATGGCATCTCGACTTTAGTTACTTTCTAAACGACGTGACGTTGTTTCCTTCTGTCTTTTCTACAAATATTTTCATGGCAACTACTCTGATTATCTTTTTTCCCTGGTGCCCCGTCCATGTGAATTAAAGCGTGCTATTAGATTAATATCTAGGTCCCACCATTTTACCGTTGAAATGATTAAATGTAACCGCCACTTCTATTCCAACAGTTTCTTTTCTTCACATCCCGCCTGTGGAACTCCCTTCCGTTCACTTACTTCCCAGATAGCTTCAATCTTCAAAAATTTAAATGCAACGTCAATTGCGATCTTCTATCTTCTTGAACCCCGTTCATCTTTTATCCTTTCTTCATTACCCTCTGTACCTACTCGTTTTTCTCATTGTAACCCTATGTTCACTAGTGGTGGTTCAGTCTTGCTTGGGGTGAAATGATTAAACAAAATGCAGCTGAAATATTGTAACAATAACAATAAATTTGAGGACAATATCCTGAGTGTAAGTTAAATACTAATGATTCCTTTTTCCAGAAGCTCAGACTAGAATGATGTAGTTGCGTGAAAAATGAAAGAAGATCCTGGAACTTTTTTATTTCTACTTAATAGACTCTAAAGTTCTCAAGATTATAAGTCTACATGCAAGAATGCTATGCTCTACATGATACATTTAAGTTAAGAATATGCCTGTACCATCAATATTTATACCACCTAATGATTACCAACAAAACTTTATTGAATGAAAAATGTTACCAACAAAACTTTATTGAATGAAAAATGTTACCAACAAAACTTTATTGAATGAAAAATGTTACCAACAAAACTTTATTGAAATTGAACCATATTAAAAAAAAATGTGATCCCAATATTCAAAGACTGACCCTTAAATGACCAAAATGGTTGATGGGTCGTTAAACTTAAACCAAACCAAACCGTCAGTATTTACTAAAAGGATTTTTAGGAGGAAAAATCCACAGAAGATAAATTGGAACACATTTTAAGATTTTTAAAAATATATTTCTTGCACCAGCATGCAATACAAATTATTGAAAATAACTGTGCCAGTCTTTCAGGTCACTTCCCATTCTGAGAGAAACCACAAATTCAGTATTCAAGAGAACATTTAGAATCGTAAAACCAGTGGTTCGTCAGAAATTCATCCTTATTTTACAAGTTCCCAAACTTTCCCCTGCAGCCAATGTAACTCTACATACTTGTCTCATGGTAATGGTAATGATAGCCATTTCCTCACAAAGAAAAAAAATTATATTCATTGACCGAGCATCCAGTATCGATGTTGGTTGAAATTTATAAAATTTTCCTTAAAACTTTTTTCTTTGGGAAAACAGGTTTCTCAAGTCAACTAGCAGTTATCACTCTTTCTAGTATTGATAGGGGTTTCCTTCCTAACCTTTTATTTGAAGTGGTGTGGAATGTCAACATCTTAATTATGTCATTATTTTCCCTTCGAGTTACATGTGATATCCATTTTGGCTGTTACCGTTGTTGAGACATCAGCGTGATGATTTCTATTATTTGGTACTGCTCTTTGTTTGAAATTTTGTAGCGCTAGTCAACAAGGATGATCTTTGCCAAGGACCCTTAGACTTTACTTGCTCAGTCTTTTTTACCACAGTTCTTAGGAATTAGTTGTAAACAGCTGACAGTTTAGATATTTTTGAACGAGTTTGCCGCTATGCATGATATTCAAATGAGTCTCAATCTGACGTGGCTATTCAAGAACATGACTTGACTTTTGGGTTGATGTTTTGGTTTCGTGGTGTTGGTTAACGCTACCTCTGGTAGTGCATATTCTATGTTCAATTTCTTTTTCTCCTATACTTAATTTATTATAACTGATCCACATGCTGACGCATTTGAAGAGTTTAGTATTTATTAATTTCACATCCTGAATGTTTGTGATGGATTTAGGGTACCGGCCATCACTGCCTTCATTCCAATTCCCGATCATCATTTCCTTTTTGGAATAAATTATAATGTTAATAAATAATAATTAATAGTTTTAATGTTAATAAATAATAATTAATAGTTTTAATGTTAATAAATAATAATTAATAGTTTTAATGTTAATAAATAATAATTAATAGTTTTCATACAGAAAACATTTTGAATCGACTGAAC
Source organism: Ascarosepion bandense (assembly GCA_037127315.1). Taxonomy (NCBI): domain Eukaryota; kingdom Metazoa; phylum Mollusca; class Cephalopoda; order Sepiida; family Sepiidae; genus Ascarosepion; species Ascarosepion bandense. The sequence continues at coordinate 483,979 of JBBBDQ010001752.1, read as the reverse complement.
GAACAGTGAGTGTTAATAACGATCGAAATATTTTTTAGGAAATTAAACTTCTCAAATCTACTCAATGTTATAGATCTTTCTAATATGGAAGGGAGTCACCAGTGGGTTTACACCAAAAGTGAAATTCTTTCTCAGATCTACAATAAATTAGTCTAACACAAAGCCTCGTTCTCTTTGTATTCCATTAATGAGATGTAAGTTCCACTTGAGCAACTTTGCACCAATCACCGCTTTGTGGATCCGACTCCCAAGAGGATGCTTTTCTACATTCGTAACCTGTTCGAGTCTTGGATTAACTGTTATCTTCCCAACATTTCACCATAATTGTGCCTCTAATTCTGTAACCTTTTACCTCAAGTGTTTCTTGGGCCTTATAAAGGGTGAACATCACTGTAAAAAAAAGTAGCCATAGCAGTCTTCAATACCATCTTGCAAAACTTAGACATTGGCACCAGGCTCCTCAAGATGCGTCTATGCTGGGCAGGTCATGGATTTAGGCTGGCAATCTGTAATTCTATCAAAGGTTTTACAGTTTAGTGGATCATTAACCGGTTAACAACGCATTCAAAGACCTCTAAGTACTAACTTTGCACACTAACTACCAAAAAGAAAATGTAATGATTGAAAGTTTTCCAGGTTACTTCTGTTGTCAAGAAAAATGCAAAATCAGAAACTGAGCTAGAAAGTTGTCCTTCTTCAATCTCCATTGACATCTTTTATAGCAGAACATGCACATCTTGTACTGTCCTCATCAGTTTCAGGAATGGAATATCTCGAATGATTGTTCAGGGAAATAAAGCCTGCAATGTATGTATGCGAGAATGCTGAAAAGTTTTGACGAAAAACATCCACATCCAAAATTATGTTTGGTCATTTGCTGAAGTGGATTGATCAAGGATTTTTAAGAATCTCGTTTTTTTGTATGTATGATATGGGCGCGTGGCTGAGTGGTTCATGATCATGAAGATCGGGTTCGAATCTCACTATGGTCGATTTGTCAGGACGGTGACTTCTTGATGTTATCGGTCTGGATTGCACAGCACCTTTGGAAAGTACCTGAAAACTGTACCACGAGTTGACTCAAACCTTATGAGCGAAATTGGGTAGACGTCTCCCTTTCAGGAGGCACCGGGGGTTGTGCTAGCCTAAAGTCACAAGTCATCGTGACCGAGGCTTTGAGCGTCCTGGCTCTGTTCAAACTGTTGTTCACGCTAGAAACTGTAACTAAGATCCGCTTAGAATAGTTGCAGTATAAACCACAGGTTCGCTCTGTGGGTGTTAAACAAACACAAGTGTGCCCGAGCAAGCGTCTGCAATGGGGATTAACTATCCACTCCAGGAGACGGGTATCCTCCAATACGAATAGCCTGCCATTCCGTATAGATGAATGATGTGTACCGGAAAGATTACCTGAGGTTTCAATGCAGAACCTCTAAAAAGTCTTTCTTCAAAATATTTTTCTCTCAAATTTTGTAGCGATTCACAAGATCGAAGAAAGTGTTTAATTGAAACCTGTTTTTACATATTTTCTGTGCAATATATTTTCTCTCTTCAGCCTGGTCGAATTTTCAACACATGGGTAGGAGATCCGTCCAAAGTTATTATGTTGGAAGAAGTGGCAAAAGTTATTTATGAACAAGATTTATTGAAACAAGTTGAAGAAACAGGAAAATACCTGGTTTCATCCTTGGAAGAAGCTCAGGTAATTATAATCAATTGTTTGCTCATAGTTATCAACATTCACGTGCATTGCTGCAAAATGAGCAAATAGTTTGTGATCTTTGCCCTTGTTGTATGAACACAGACGAAAGTGAACAATCTCTTTTTTGTTACTACGTTGCTTGCTGGACTGTTCACACCGATCTGCGATTGAACTTAGTGTTCAAACACAATTTTTTTTTTTTTTGCCTTATTTGGTTTTACTGACATCATTAGTTAAAAACCAGTTACATACATTTGTGTCTATGCGTCCATTAATAGTTTCTTAATTTGTCTATTATTTATTAAATTTGGTTTAGATGTTTTTGTTTTTGTTTTTTTGTTTTTTTCGGGGCTGGTTATCTTACTTGTTTAGTTTAAAGTGTTAATTTTGTTTAAAATAGGTTACATTTCAGTATATGTAGTGGAGCAAAAATACAACACACATGGCCTGAAGATTGCGTTCAAGCATGAAATAGACTTGCTGCTTTGTGTTAACCTTGGTGTTCATTTTTATATTTACATACGTATTGTCCCTAATTATTGTAAATAATAAATAAATTAGCAAACTACAAATATAACTTCAATATATAATTACTTCCAATTTCTTTTCTTTTTCTATGTTATGTTCCAAATTATCTTATGCTCTAAATTATGTTCAATCTATTTTGTAATTGTAGGAAAGATTTCCAGGTCTGCTGAGTCGAGCTCGTGGGCTCGGAACATATGCAGCCATTGACTTTAAAGACGCCGCTTCCAGGGATTTATTTATTCACAAAGCTCGTAACAAAGGTGAGAAATTATACTAAACTGAACTCATGATTGGGTGGATATCTCTTGTTTCATTTGTAGAAAGCAAATCCATCTATAAATAACGGATGTGCGTTGTGGTGCAGTGGATATCAGCTCGGAACAAGAAATCGGAGAGCTGAGTTCGAATTTAAGTTAAATTCGTTACGCCCAAAAACTCTTGTGAAAGGTATTAATCCGTTTCTTCCCTCTAGTTAAATAAGGTTTTATAGTCTTGGTCGGCAACCTACTACGGGAAATTCTTCTGCCTAGTCAGTCTAAGCGTGTATTACGTATAGCAGCACTCTAATGATTGACTCTGTTTAAAGAAAGGTAACTCCGATTCAGTCAGTCAGTTAAGTGTCATACGGGATACACGCTTGGGCGATCATGTCTCGAAAGAGGCATGACTGACTGGGCAGAAGATTATCCCGCAGTAGGTTGCCATTGCTTTCTGCAGTAGACTGGTTGCCAGCCAAGCCTATAGAACCCAATCTGTCCTGTTATTTAACCCATAACTGAAGGGAAGATATGGATTAATACCTTTCCCAAGAGTATTTGCGCGTAAGTGAATGCATTGAATTCACATTGAGGATGTGCGTTGTGGCGCAGTGGATATCGGCTCGGAACGAGAAATCGGGGAGCCGAGTTCGAATTCCAGTTGAATTCCTTGCATTCACTTACGCGCAAATACCCTTGGGAAAGGTATTAATCCGTCTCTTCCTTCCAGTTATGGGTTAGGACAGATTGGGTTCTATAGCCTTGGTCGGCAACCAGTCTACCGCAGAAAGCAATGACAACCTACTGCGGGATAATCTTCTGCCCAGTCAGTCAAGTCTCTTTCGAGACATGATCGCCCAAGCGTGTATCACGTATAGCACTTAACTGACTGACTGAACTCAGATTAACATTGAAGTAAATATAATTATTGGTTTAAATAAAAACCTATCCACTCCTCAAGCTCCAACCAACATTTTCTCCTCATTCACTTCTGCTAAAAGGTGTGCGCTGGAGATTTTCTTTCGCGTTTCACTTGTGCAATTTATTTAATTCGCTTCAAGTCACTTCATCAAAAAACCGTCTGTTGAATGTTATGCGAACTGATTCATTAGCTTCACAAAAGAAAATGCCAAAAATTGACGTGTTCAAGGGAATCCACTCTTGCTTTTGAATTCATGAATTGTCTCCTCGTTGAACCCGTACTCAACTAAGACGATAATTCTACTAGTTACTATTTCTGGTGCATTGGATATCGGCTCGGAACGAGAAATCGGGGAGCCGAGTTCGAATTTCAGCTGAATTCATTGCATTCACTTACGCGCAAATACCCTTGGGAAAAGTATTAATCCGTCTATTCCTTCCAGTTATGGGTTAAATAACAGGACAGATTGGGTTCTATAGCTTTGGCTGGCAACCAGTCTACCGCAGAAAGTAATGGCAACCTACTGCGGGATAATCTTCTGCCCAGTCAGTCAAGTCTCTTTCGAGACATGATCGCCCAAGCGTGTATCCCGTATGGCACTTAACTGACTATTTTATGTATAGTTCGTGTACGACACTAAGGGGTACTGCAATCCCACTTTTTACCGAATCTGAGAATTAAGCAGAAGACTAAATGTGTCCTCAACTAGACAATGATAAAAAAGATAAGCCTTCATGAGTTACGCCCCTTTATTTATTTATAAATCTTTCATTTTTGACAATTAATCTATATACTTTTGATTTGGCTCTTTAGCTAAGAAAGAAAAATAAGGGTTCAGTTTGGTATTCCCTGTAGGTGATCCAGATCAACATACATATGACGAAGGTTGGAAGGTGCCATAGTCAAAATGTTATGATAACAAAGATGAAAACAATAGTCCACATATAAAGAGTGTAAATAATAACTACTCATCCCAGAAATGATACACCTGCTGCAAAATTACCACACCCCCTGTATTTTTCCCATAAATTGTGGGTAGCAACCAATCTAAGAGAAGAAAAATTTGAATTCCAAACCATGGAGAAAGAAACAGGAAACCACTCTACTATCTTTCCCAAGAAAGCATAGCAATTTACAGATAATAAAAAAAGAAAAAGAAAATAAATAATAAAGAAAAAGGAATCTGTGGAGAGCCATAACTGTTCATGTCCTTAAAGGATGTAACATTAAAAAAATAGAAAGTAATCACTTTTACTTGGCTTGTACTTTTACAGGTTGTTTAAAGCCAGCAAACATTTCTTTTTAATTATAAGAATTTTTTTTTAGAGATTTACTGATACAAGTCCTATTAATTAATCCATAGCAGGGAGAGAGGTGGATTCATACCTTTGCCAAGAGTATTTGTGCATCAGTGAATACTTTTTTATAATCATTTCACACCAATCAAGGCAGAAATGCCACTGGTGCACAGGGTGTTACAATGAGAGAAAAAAGGCACAGGGGATGTCAAAGAAAAGATTAGTTATATCAATAACTAGAGGCCGAGAGTAGCAGTCAGTTGTCAAATGCAACATGTGTAGGAAGGGAACTGGTGCAGACTGCAGTATAATGTGACCTCAGAGTGTCCCACCAGAGACACTTGCAGGGACATGCCACTACAAGAATCCCAATATTATTCAACTGTTGATCAGAGCAGCTTCTCAAGGTGATATGCAAGTGTTTGGGCCCGTTACTACCAGTTGGAAGCATCAACCAGAAAACTGCCAATGCAGTACACTCAGTATGAAGAGCCATTACCACCATCCATACACATTACAAAAATCTCTTCAAAGCATCACTGTTAAGACCTGAAGAGAAGAAAGAAACTGGAAACCCCTTCCTAAACAGGAAACGAGAGATGAGCCTCTACTCCTGTTCAATAAAATGGGGAGGAGTAAGGAACATGCAATAGAAGAGCCTGTATATAACAAAACTGATAGAATTTAGAACTTGACTCCCCAATTTCTAATTCTGATCTATTACCTAATACACTAACCATGCATCCAAGCTTACAGCACCTGGTATTCCCAAGTGGTCACTCATCTAGGTATTGACCAAGCGTGAACTTACAACACAAGAAATAATCACACAAGAATTGGTTTTTCAATGTGATGTGGTTGTCAGGCTGTAAGTCAAAGAGTAACTTCAGTTCTTGTAATTGGTTTCTCAATGTCTACGAATATAGAACCAAGAAAAGAAAACAGAAATGATTAGGACACATATTGTGGAAAGAAAGCAGGGAATGTCTGATCCTCACAGGACAAAATAGAGACAAGAGGGACAGAGGAAAACAACACAATTCATGCTTAGTAAGCTTGAGTAAATGGGTATCAGAAAAGGGTTTAGGAGTTTTAAGGCAAGTAGGACAGAGGAAAACACGTCATAACATACTCAGTGAGCTTGAGTAAATAGATGGCAAAACTGGGTTTAGGAGATTGAATGTGAGAGTGACAAAAAAAGACAACATGGAACATACTTAAAGAGCTTGAGTAAATAGATGCCAGAACAGGGTTTAGGGGATTGAAGACAAGAGGGACAAAGGAAAAGAAGTCATAACATACCCAGTGAGCTTGAGTAAATAGATGGCAGAATAGTGTTTAGGAGATTGAATGCAAGATTATAAAAGGAAATCAACATGAAACGTACTTAGTGAGGTTGAGTATATGGATGGTGGATCAGTGTTTAGGAGATTGAAGGCAAGAGGAACAAAAGAAAACAACTCATAACATACCCAGTGAGTTTGTGTAAATAGATGGTGGGACAAGGTTTAGGAGTTAATCTCCTAAACCTTGTTCCGCATCTATGCAAGAGAGACAAAGGAAAACAACACATAAAATACATAGTGAGCTTGAGTAACTCGGTGGCAGAACAGGGTTTGGGTTATTGAAGGCAAGAGAGATAAAGGAAAACAACTCATAAAATACTCAGCTAGCTTGATGGCAGAACAGGGTGTAGGAGATTGAAAGCAGGAGGGACAAAAGAAAACAATTCATGACATATTTAGTGAGCTTAAATAAATGGATGGCGGAACAAGTTTTATGAGATTGAAAGCAGGATGGTCAGATGAAATAACACACATCATACGTAGTGATTTGAGGAAATGGATGGCAGAACAAGTTTTATGAGATTGAAAGCAGGATGGTCAGATGAAATAACACACATCATACGTAGTGATTTGAGGAAATGGATGGCAGAACAAGTTTTATGAGATTGAAGACAAGACGGAAAGAAGCACACAACACTTAGTAAAATTGAGTCAGTGGATTGAAGAACAGTGTTTAGAAGATTGAAGGCTAAAAGGACTGAGGAAAATAACACATATTTAGTGAGCTTGGGTAAATGGATGGCAGAACAAAGTGTAGGACAGAGGAAAACAACAAATAACATACTTAATGAGTTGGGTAAATGAATTGTGAAACAGGATTTAGAAGATTTAAGATGAGGGACAAAAGAAAACAACTCAATATACTCAGCGAGCTCAAGTAAATAGCTGGTGAAACAGGGTTTAGGAGATTGAAGGCAAGAGGGACAGAGACAAACAACACATTCAATCAGTTAAGTGCCATACGTGATACACGCTTGGGCGATCATGTCTCGAAAGAGACATGACTGACTTGGCAAAAGATTATCCCGCAGTAGGTTGCCATTGCTTTCTGCGGTAGACTGGTTGCCGACCAAGGCTACAGAACCTAATCTGTCCTATTATTTAACCCATAACTGGAGGGAATAGATGGATTAATACCTTTCCCAAGGGTATTTGCACGTAAGTGACTGCAAGGAATTCAACTGGAATTTGAACTCATCTCCCCGATTTCTCGTTCTGAGCTGATATCCACTGCGCCACAACGCACATTAAAGAGCTTAAATAAACGGATTGCAGGACAGGGTTTAGGAGAAATAACAAAAGAATAACATACAGGAAGTTTTGAAGAGCCATGATCACCTCCATTCTGAGGTGACAAGTCACATAAAGAACAATAGAAGGCGGGTATTTTTTTTTTAATTTGACTTTCCTCAGCTTTTGAAGGTCCCTCCTCGACCATTTATTAATTTTTCACTTTTCTGACATTCACTTTTTTAAGCACCTTCTCTGTTTATTGTATAGCAAGAAAATTCCACCCCTAATTGTTAAGACCTCCCTTTATATTATACACTTAAGAGTATACCATTTAATATGTAGACATGTACACATGCATTTTTCTTTTTCTTGGACTTTTATAAAAATTAATCATATCAACATAGAACTGAGATTCCATATTAAAGTCTGTATTTATCCATTTGATTTATTGCAGGCATCAACACAGGTGGCTCTGGGGAGAAGTCCTTACGTTTCCGGCCATCACTTATTCTACAGAAAAAGCATGTTGATATTTTTCTGGACACTTTCTACTCGATTTTAAATGATATGCAGTAACACAGGTACCAACTGTTAGAAGTAATTATTATAATTACATATTTTGCTGAAATGAAAAGAAGCGAAAAGTTTGCAGACACACAGCCACACCAGATATGTACAGACAAAATATTTCACAAATACATGCAGACAAAATTTTGAAGAACAAAACAAAATGCTAAACAAGGAGAAAAATATTTCTTTTTCTTGGCTAAAAATCTTGTGGTTGAATGGTTCTCTGGTATTTCTTAAAGACATTCTGCTTATTTTTCATTTTGGTGATGATAATTTTTATTCAGATTTCTAAGTTGGTGGGGAAGAAAGTTATTCTCAGAAAGATGGGTATAAAGTGTGCAGATTTTTGTAGATGGTTAAATGTTGTTATTAATATTTTGACTAGTTTTCATTTGGTTTTTTTTGGGGTTTTTTTTTCTGACTTTCTAAAGCTGATTACTGATTGTAGAATGTAAAAATGATATGAGAAGCAAAAATGAAAACAAAAAAAAACTAGTCAAAAATTAATAATTAATGATTGTAAGATACCAAAATGACCAATCAAAGTGAAATATGATAATTCTGGTGAATTTTCTTCAAATTCTTCCGCCTGTTTGTTGAGATAATTCAAACTAAATAAGGAAAGGACTTTTTTGTAGAATAATTTCCATTATTCTATTGTTAAAATTTGCTGCTTTATATTTCTCATATTTGTTTGATTTTTCAACAGAAATATTTTAAAAACAAATCACAAACATCCAACTGAAACTTTAGTCTTTTTATAACTCGGCATTTAAAAAAATTCCTATATCATATAAATTCTCATATTTTTATTTCAGATAATTTAGGTAGAAGCTAGGGAATGGGCTTTTATACTCTGAATTTCTAGAAGACAAACTAACAAAAGAAAACACAATTTTGAGAAGAGCAAATAACAACTTAAAAATAATTAAAACTTATCGGTTACTAGTCAATGCAGTTGTTAGGTGAAGTTGCTTTTCTGTTTTAATAGTCGGAATCAAGTTTGCCACTGAAACTTCAAGATTTTTTTTTCCCATAATTTTTAAATTTTCTTTTTGATCAAAACTCAAACAGCTCCTTCTAACTAATTTTGTTTAGTATATATTTAATACAAATTAGTAAATATTTGATACAAATTATTATATATTTAATACAACAATTAATTGTATATTTATTAATTTAATAACAACTAGAAGAACCCATGAAAATTGCACAGTTTTCCTGTTTCAATTTTCCGACAAATCGTAATTATTAATTTAATGATTAAATATGCTCCTTGTATGTTCCATGATTGTAAACTATCTGTGAAAATTCCCTAAATAAATTATTAGATATTTGAGCATAACTTTACAAAATACGACAGTCACAATCAAAAATAAAAATGCAGGTCATTACTTAAAGAAGTAAGAGGATACAAATGAAATTCAAAATTAACAAGATTTTTTTCAATTTCACTGAAGCAGATGTTAAATGCATGAGAGAACTGTCATGTCTTCTTTCTTTCTTATTATTTTGTATACTTTTTTTTCTCACTAAAATTAAACAGCAACACTATATCTTTTTCTTCTGGCTTTTATCACAATCAACATTGAAAGGTCCAGTATTTATCTAACGTAATGGCAGGGCCTAACATACATGCTCAATATCATACTAAATTACAAACTAACAGGAGAACAAGTAGGAACAAGTTATCATTTCAAAATTTATTGTAAACAATTGTAAGGAAATTAAACATATTTGCAAAAATTCTCTCAAAAGTTTTACTCATTATACACGCCTATTTTCATATGTTATTACTGCAACATTTTCCAAAATATTGTGTATAATATTATTAGTAATCCTGTTATATGTCTTGAAGAATATTTGGGTAGAGAAGGAAATGCCTTTTTACATATGCACTAATACTATTTTGTGTAAAGACTTAAAACTGTAAAGCTTCTAGATTGTAAGTTTATGTCTTACAGAGTCAGAATTCTGAAGGTCTGAACAAAAATTATACATCACAGTGTTTGGAATCATTCTATTTTTAAGATTTTATTTTTTAGTTCAACTTAGCCAAAGTTTCAATTAATATGTAAATGGAAAGTAGTTTGACTGGCAGTTTCTTTTTATAAAAGCCACAGTAAATGCCTAAGTATTTGTGATATGGTAAATTTGACTTGCTTATCATTAAAGCACTGCATTGCCTGCCAGAAAAGTAAATATATATATATATACTAGTTCATATCTAATAAAAATTATAAAGAGCTTTAATTTTTTACATGCATATATACATAAAACAAACTTGCCTTGACAAAGTCCATTGCAGGATGAAATGCGTTGGATTAGATAAGATTTTTTTTATCTTTATTCATATTGTCCTTTGACTAATACACTTTTTTATACTTGAATTTTTACACACTTGCACACACACATATATATATATATTCAAACCTGTTTCATTCAAAAATATAGATATATTATATCTATTTACTTTTATAATAATCTTTTCTACTTTCTAGTTCTTTAATCAGTTTCTTGATGAAATTCATCAAGAAAGTTGCTTTCCTTGATGAATTTCAACTTAACATCAAGAAACTTATTGGAGAACTAGAAAGGATTAATATAAAATAGACATATGTCTATATCATTAAATAAAATATGTTTGAATATGCTACCTAAATGCACACACACACACACACACACACACATATATCGATACACACACTAAGTGATTAATGAATATGTTAATCTAACAATATTACTTTTTTTTTAAGTAGGTAAATGTGTTTGATTGGATAGTGCTGTTTATTTGACAACAATTAAATCAATATATCTACTTAGATTATCAAAACAAAAAATATATTTTTTTTATAAGACTATTTGTAGTCTAGGTTAGTATATATTAATTTCATTATATATAAATCAACAGGGATATTTACTGAAACATGTATACTCAATAAAATAAAGTTTATATCATATATATATATATATATATTGGGAATGCATGAAGACCTGCTTGTTGGCTAAAGTAGCTGTGTATTGCTCATTTAGTATTATTCAAATGCAGGGAAAGTACTGATTTAGAAGGCAAGTCAGCCCTTCTCAGTTGTAATATCAGCATATTATAATTTTTCCTCCTATTTGATGGGACCCTAAAATAAGCTTATTGAATATCTATTCTTTTGAAAGGAACTGAAGTATTCATTGCATTAAATATTGGACCAACTTTTATTTTTAACATTCTATTGTTTAGAAATAAATATTAAGAAATGCAATGAAATTTTTAAGGACTAACATCTTTATCTTTTTATTATACTGATATGAACTGGTGTTTAATACTACTGCTGACACTAGTATCTCTCTTAGAAACAATTACAAAAGATAAGCCAATAATTTTCTTCAATTAGATGATTGATAATATCAGTATACACCATATGAATTAATGTCATTGTTAAAAATTTCTCTTTTATTTAAAACCAAAAGGAACAATAAACCTTTTAAATAGCATTGTTATACATACAAGATTACATTTGTCTTGTTTTTTTGCATGCCATCATGCAGAATTGACCCTATTAACCTAAACCCCTTGATTATATATATATATATATATATATATATATATATATATATATATATGTATCTGAGTATGTTCAATATCCACAATAGATACCAAACAGTGGATTAAAAAGTTTAATTTTACATTTTATATATATATAATATTCGGACCAACAAATATTCCCACTCAATAGTCTTGAGAATAATTTGAAACACAGCCATAACCACCCACCAAAATACCCATTAGAATAAATCAATAAACTACCCACAATGCATCATTGATTTGTATATATAGATAGTTGAGTAAAAACACAATGCCTGATGATTGCATTTAGCATGAAACAGACCATTGCCTCTGGGTGTTGACTTCAATGTCCACTTATTTATATATGCCCAGTATAAGTGTGTGACCTTTGGAATAAAGAAAAACATCAAAAAATACATTGGTCACATGACAGGCTTTCTAAGACTACCCACTTGAGTAATCTTAGTTCAATGAGGAAACACTTACACACTCATACACAATTCCCCTCTTCCCTTAAGAAAAATCCTTATAGATAATAGTGTCATTTTAAAAATATTTATTTGTAAAACATGCTTAAAAATAATAGAAGCACTTATATAACAGTAAAAAGGTACACTCAACATTAGTTGTTTTAAAATTAGTCACAACATATTGGGAATGTTCTGAAGACACCTTAACATAGAATTAAATATTACTACTTCTATAAAATATAGCTTAGAATACAAATACACAACTATACTAATAATGAACCCCTTGAAAATGACTAATCAATTAACCAAAAGTTTTAGTAATAATAATCACTGAGAACAGTTACTACACTCTCTTAGCCCTCATAAAAGAAAAACCTCAACATAAACCTTATAAAATATTCCCTGCCCATTTCATTCAATAAAACAGATATGATATTAATTATGCGACCACATAAAAATACTCTATTTCCCTCTGAAAATCCACTTGTCTCTTATACAAGACATACTTTCTCCTCATCAAACTGAACAATGTTTGAATGTTTAATGCAAACTGTTGAATGAGAGTTGATTGATAAGTAAGGTCACACCTAGTGCATGGCATCACTAACAGTGGATATAGAAACATGTCTGAGCAAATATTCAGTAGTGTATAAAATCTTGATCAAATATGCTTATTATTAATTTGCTTATTATTAATTTTATCATCACTGAGTAATTTGTGTTCATTTGTCTTAAGTACAAATTATGTTCAAAGCTGAGATCTGTGGTAGAATTTGTGGCACTAGAAGTGCGAAACCACAACAAATGGTAAGATGCCTGAGAGTCCCTGTTGTTGCATGCCTGAGTTGACACCATCATATTTCTGGTTGTTCCCGAAATCAAAAAGATACAGAACAGTAGAGATTTTTCATTTGATGCCACAGCTGAACTTTGTGTTTGCATTTAGATAAACTTGGATGAAAAGTAAAACTTATTAAATGAATGAAATAACAAAAATTTAAAAAAATTGACAAAAGTATTAAATGATAATTATATTAAAAAATTTACTTGTGTTTTGAAAGAGAAATACATCTATTTTGTTTTGTTACCAGGTTTATTATTCCATCTGGTTTAATAGGATTGTAGACCATACCTAACAATCAGCTTTCTGTATTGTACTTTGATAATATAGCAACTAGAAGGTCCTAAGCTTCAAATAATGTGACTTGGAGAAAGTTAACTGACATTATTTTTTGCATCCATATTTAATACATGAACACAAAAAATTGAATATATTGTTACACAATAACAATATAATTAACTCAATTGCTTCTTAGAAGATTAATGTATTTTCATGATTGTTTACCATTGTTTGAATTTTTCTTTTCATATATAAAAAAATAATCTTAATGTATGTTTGACTACTTTATTTGAACAGTTAAATGATTCATTTTTAACTCCAATCTAAAGTGACATTAAAAGCAAAACAAAAACATTGTATAATTTTTTTTCTCACTGATGAGGCATCTTGGTGAAAAAGAAAACTGCTATTAAATTATTTTTGCTGATTAATTTCTAAATAAGAAAATTTATTTATAAGAATTATATTATTTTTCATATTCAATTTCCTTTATATTTCAAGAAAAGATTATATACAAGACAAATATCTTTGTTATAAACTAGTGGGATCTGTTAAAATTATTTTTATTTTTGGAACATATCAAAAACTCTTGTCTGGATTTTTTAAGCTTATATATAATGCTTTCTTCTTCTTTTTCTTTTATGATCCTACCTCTTTTGAGAGGTTATAAGTCCTGGTAGTCAAGTTCTTCTCTAGTTTGCATTTTAACTTCCTTAAAATGCTTAAATTATTTTGAGGTGCCACAACAATCAGATATTGTTTCATTTCTTTCATTCCCAAGTTTCAATGACTTTGAAGTCCTGTTTGAAATAATGCCTCAATTTTTAGAATCTCATTACTTGCTTCTGCTATATATATATATATATATATATATATATATATATATATATATATTCTGAAGACTGAAAAGTTACATTCTTGAAAATAAACTGAAGATATTTTCTTGAAAACTTCCACAGCTATTAAATTCTTGGAGATTATGGTCCTTCACTTAAAATGAAACTCTTCTGCAAGAACTCTGCAAGAATGCCCTGTTTACAGACTCTAGTTAATTTTCCACTAAAGTAATATTTGACAAATATAATTATCCACAATTTATTTTGTGTCATAAATGTATCCTATTCATGTTAAAATTGATTCTTTTGTATATTATACTTGATATTGAAATCTAAACCTTTCTTCTTCTCCACTGTGATAATGGTAACCAATCTTAGACTTACACTGAAAGAATTTAATCACTGACATGAAAGGATTCATTACATTGCCATATATATATTCCTAAACTATAATTAAATATCATTATTTAAAAAAGGAAACACATAATTTAGTCTTCATCTGGTCAGGTTCCATCACTTTTCTAAAGATTTTATGGTTTTTCTATGTCTTCTGGAATTTGTCTCTATATTTTTATGAGACAAATGTTATTTTAATGCTAATAATTATTGTTAGTAATTATAATTACTGATTCTAAAGTTTAATTCATAAATTCATTTGTTATGTGGATATAATGAAGATGACATCAAAATATAACCCTCAATATAAATTCATGTATTGATATATATTTTGAAGAAATAGATTCATTTACTGTCTTACCAATGCTGCAATATTTGTTTTTGATATTCTATAAATACAATGCAAATGCAAAATTAGTAATAATTTATTTTCAAATTAAAAGATGCAATTACATTATGGCATTTTATTTGTCAAATATTCTATATAAAAAATTGTATTTCTTTTACATCATCGGAAGAGCCCACCACATAGAGATTGGTAGTTCACCTCTACAGAGTAAACTCTTCTGGTAATGTAGAAAATTATCATGTGCGCAAAAAATTGTCTATACGGATACATATAGCCTTTTACATATGTGAATGTATTTCTTTTATACTGTGTTTTATGATCCATTTGGATCTCTGCATTTGGGAAGTGGATAATTAGATTCCAAATAAACAAATTTTAATCTTATTAATCCAAAATATAAGCTCTCATTGATATATATAGACATTATAAGAAATTTAATTCATAGTGAAATTAATCTATTCTAGAATAATTTCCTATAAAGAATCAACAAATATTAAACAAACATGCATCAATAAAAATTTTGGTATTATATTGTCTATGAACACAAGGGTTTTTTTTTTTAAGATAAATAATATAAGTAATTGTAAGAACATCACCAATAAACTTTATTGAAATCTGATGCACTCAGACTAAAAGCAAGATGAAAAATTAGGAAAAAATATAATCTATAGGTAGATAAAGATAGTAATAAACATCTAAACTAGATAGTAATAAACATCTAAACTAGATGTTTTTTTTTATCATTTAATCCCAAGAAAAGCAATAAAGCCACTAAGACACAAGGGAGTTATTGAGTCTGAAAGAATATAAAAGAAAGAAAAGCATTATTAAGGAGAGAGAACAATAAAAGAACAGAAATTAAGAAGACAGAAGATAATGATTAACATTGCATTTAAATTTCTGAAGGTCAAAGTTGACTGGATAGCAAAATGTTTAAACCTTTTAACTTAGTAGAAGTTAATAAAACATTAAAATGATATTCATGTTGGTAATAAATTCAATTGACTTATCTACCTATCTATCTATCTATGTATCTATCTATCTATATATATATATATTTAAATTGAAAAGGAAGTGTTATGTAGGTAATCCAAAGGGAGGTCCTATTAATATTATTTGTTGAAAACTAAATATTAAAACTAATCCAGCCAAAGGGTTCAATGTAATTAAAATTATTTATTTACAAAACCAACTATTTATGTTTTTTTATATAAAACTTTGAAAATTACATCTATTGAATGATCATTTCAGCAAAATAAATTTGCTTTATCACCAATCTTTTTTATTATGGAAAATTCAAAGGTTTTTCCGAGAGTGTGAGTGAGTCAAGTCACCAGAAGTCAACTTCAAGGAGAGGGAAAAGGAAAGAAAATTCGTAGCAATAAGCAAGAAAAAAGAAAAAGAAAAGGGGAAGTGAAAAAAAAAAGGAAGGAAGGGAGGGTTAGGGTTAGAAAACAGGCTCACCAAACACCAGGGTAGAAAGAGATATAGAAGGATAAAAAGGTAGCAATTCAACTCAATCCTTGAAAGGGACAATGAAAACAAAATGTAGATGTGTGTGAAAAAATAAAAAATAAGCGTGTCACAGGAATGGAAGTGGAAGGAAAAAGAAAAAAGAGAAATGAAGAAAAAAGAGGAGATAAGAAAAAGTCATAGGAGAGAGATGGGGGGAAAAAGAAAAAAGAAAAAGAGAAGAAACAAAAAAAAAATAGAAAATATGACATCATAATTTATTTTTGCAAAAAGTTTTACAAAATTTTTTGTTTCAAAGTGAAATAGGGTCTGCTTACTTTTGTGATCAAATTTACATTAAAATCTACCACGGGAATAAAAGGGAAGGGCAGAAAAAGAAAATATAAGTAGGGGATATATATCTAAAACTATATTTTTAAAATATTTTACCCATTTACATTCTCAAAAAAAACCTTTGAATTTTTCCATAATAAAAAAGGTTGCTGCAAATTTTTTCTGCTGAAATGATCTTTTGATATATATATTTTTCAAAGTTTTGTATGTAAATATATATATATATATATATGTATATATATATATATATTAAAAAAGGATTAATTCAAAGATGTTGAATGGCCATTTCGATATGAAGATCCCCAACGTCAGTTAAAGAAACACGGAAAAAAGGTGGTAAGAGAGATAAAAGAACTGTCTGTTAATTTTTAGTTACATTCTCCCCCTTTTTTTTTTTTTTTGCAAACCCAGACGATGTCAATTTTTTTTTTTTCCTTTCTTATTTATTTGATTTTATTCTATCTTTTTCTTTTTCTTTTTCCTTTTCTTTTTCTTTCCCTTTATTTTTATTTTTATTTTATTTTATTATTTATTTTTTAATTTCTTTGCTATCTATTTAAAAAGGAAAAGTAGACTAATTTTTCTCCAGTTTCTGAAAGGTTTTTTTCTGTTGCTGAGGTGATGTGTCGTTCCCCGTGGGGATCTTCATATCGAAATGGCCATTCAACATCTTTGAATTAATCCTTTTTTAATATATATTTGCTCTGTAATATTTTATTACATGGAGCTCTCTTCCTGTATCATTTTTTAATATTAAAATAAACTTTTAATATTAATTAGGATCGGGTTTTTTGGAATTTACCTTCCTGTTTTTTTACCTTGGATTGAAGTATCTGAATTAAAATATATATATATATATATATATATATATATATATATATATATGCGCGCACACACACACACACACACACACACACACACACACACACACACACACACAGAGTGCGATGGGTAAATTGTCGCCATTTTATATTTTCATTTTATGCATTCATGTTGTTTTTTTTGTCAACTGCACAAGGTCAGTTAGGCACCCTCTGTGAGAAAAAATGCAACATGACATAATTCACTCCAAAAGAAATTTGAAATTTGTACTGCTTGACATTTGTGTCAGAAGCTCTAATATGAACATTTCAGAATATTAATGTGTCAGTCTGAAGACAGTGCAGAGGATCTGAAAAGAAGTGGATGATATATCCAGCTAACATCATGGTGTTTGGATTGCTCACTAGCAATGGCAATGTTATGCCTCTAATCATCTTCCCACGGAGCCTCAGACTAACATGGATGCCTACATCAAGTGCCTTGAGAAAGTAGTGCTACGCTAGGTCAAGAGGGTGGTTACTAGAAGACTGGCAACAGGATTCTGCACTGTGCCACACAAGCAGGAGGACCCAGTTATGGCTGTCAGACAATTTCTGCAACCACATCACCCCTTACATCTGGCCAACTAATTCCCCAGACTGCAGCCCCCTTGATTATTATGCGTTGGGCACTAAAGTCTTTGTAACGTTAAAGTTGAACTGAAGGCAAGGATCATGGCAGCAGTCACCAACTTAAGCAAGAAGCCCCTCCAGAAAAATTGCAGAAGATTCCAACGTTGTTTGGGGGGCCATGGTTGTAGCCAATGGCAATTTTATTGAATACATTTTCTCTTCAGTATATCAAGATACTTTTGTGTAATTTTGGTAAATATATCTGTTAAAATGAGATATTAGTGCTATTTTCATTTTTGCACAATTTTGACAATTTATTCATTGCACTGTGTGGGGGGGCGTGTGCATATGTATGTGTGTATTTGTATATGTATGTATATTTAGAATTAACCACTCAAATACAAGTATCCATTAATAATAATGTTCAAACAAATAAACTTAAATATATGGATATGTCTAAACTAATAGCTATAGCTGTAGCATATCTGAATGTGTGTATGTATTTATACAAGAAATAAAAAAATATCTGAATTTATTTTACATTGTTAGTTCAACACTTTTGCACAAAATAAACACCATGTGAAATGGAATCACTCTCTGTTGCATGTGCTCAATAGTAGTTTCTTAAAAGTATAAATGTTTAATATTCCTTACAATGTCTTGGCTAATATAGTTTTTAAATACCTGAAAGTCAGCTGAAATGTTCTTCTGGCAAGGCTCTGGAAATTAGTAACTCTCCAGTAAAAAGATAGAATATTACTTAGAACAAATCACATTGAGGGTTTCATATATATACTATGATATTACTCTAAAAAACATGACAAAATGACTGACATATAAACTTCTACTAAGATCAATGAATTATCTGTGAAAAATGTTACACTCCCCAAATATATATATATATATATATATATATATATATATAATGATGTAGTTTTAAGGTATGCAATATTTATGGATAAAAGTGCTCAATATAAGGGACAGAGCATATGTAAATAAAAAAGTTCACACAGTGAGTTTCATGCTTGAATGTAATCTTCGGGTCTGGTGTTGACTTGAGTTTCTACTTCCATGAATATATATATATGTATATATATGTGTGTGTGTGTGTGTGTGTGTGTGTGTGTGTGTGTGTCTTTCTTTCATTATATATATATATATATATATATATATATATATATATATATATACACACACACACACACACACAAGTATAGGGTAGGTATGGATGGAATAAAATTTTGTATCCAAAGAAACCCTATTCTTTAAAAAAATGCTCAATACAAATAGAGCGAGTAATATTTAATTAGAATGTATAACATAAATGTGTTATAAGCTCACTACAAAAGTAGCCATTTTGTTTCAATACTATGTTTCTTATCAAGTAATGAGGTTTATTTCAAGTTGCAGAGTTTTAAAAGGTCCAAAACTAGCCAAACCCCTTTAATCAAGGAGGTATTTACATAGACGGTGGACCAATCAAAGCTAAACAATTTCTAATTTGAAGATTATAAGAACAGAGACTAAAGATAATTTATTGGGCCATTAACATTAATATTTGATTAAAATAGAGATCAGCATTATTAGATTCACTTTACTTTATTTTTATTACAAATTTAAAATTCTGACTTTAACAAAAGCATTAGATTTAGGTTGTTATAAAGTTATTTAGATATTAAACAAGTAAAAGACGTGCGTATGTGCGTTGTGGTGCAGCGGACATCAGCTTGAAACAAGAAATTGGGAAGCGAAGTTCAAATTCCAGTTGAATCCGTTGTATTCACTGACACGCAAATATCCTTGGGAAAGGTATTAATCTATCTATTTCTTCCAGTTATGGGTTAAATAACAGGACATATTGGGTTCTAAAACATTGGCAGGAAACCAGTCTACCACAGAAAACAATGGCAACCTACTGCGGGATAATCTTCTGCCCAGTCAGTCATGTCTCTTTGAAGACATGATCGCGCAAGTGTGTATCACACATGGCACTTAGCTAAAAAAACGTGGGTGTATACATATTCAAATCTAAAGATAACGACATATGGACAATTAGACAAGTATATACACACACTGGCACACATACACATGTATAGAGATATATATGCATACAAAAATTACATACATAAATAATATAGACATATATATATATATACACATACATAAATTTTAAAATTTTGTTGTTATCAACGTGTCGATATATTCGTTAAATTTCAAGGCCAGGTTTGGAAATCACCTGTAAATCATCTTGAACCTTTTAGAACTCTCTAACTTGAAATAAACCTCATCACTTGATAAAACACAGTGTCGAAACAAAATGGCTACTTTTGTAGTGATATTATAACATATTTATGTTATATATATAACATAAATATGTTATAATACCACTATATATATAATAATATATTATATACACACACACACACACACACACACATATATATATATATATATATATATATATATATATACACACACCTTAAAGGTAGCACAACTCAGATTTTCATGCAGAATACAATCATTACTGCTTGAAAGTTGATTAATTATGTAAGAAACTAGGTCTTGTGCTTCAGGTGAGGCAAAAAAAGGATGAGTTTTGTTATACATCAACCACTATTTTATTAGCACCAGCACTACTCAATGTGTGATATTTTATATTCATATATATATATATATATATATATATATATATATGCATGCACATTTTGTATACATGCACACGAATATGTAATGGGCTTGATGCTTTCTTACCTTTCAACTAGAAACAGCATAAATTTATTGCCATATATTATATATGAATATATATATTAAAATAACCAAAAACTTTCATGAAATAAATGGATTTTGAAATGTCACAGAAAATGTTCCACTATGAGATTGCAAACTTGAAAAAAAAGCAGAATTTAAAAAAAAAAAAGTGAAAAGAAAAGAAAATCTGACTTGCACAACCGGCTGAATAAATGGAAATCTGAAAACGGATTTTATGTTTCTACTCATTTTTTTTTATTGTTATTTTTTTTGCTTTTTCAACTATTCTTTCTTCCAGAAAAGCTGCTTTCAAAATGGATTGGCCTCATAATTTTAGCACATCGCTTTCTAGAATGTTGAGACGACATCATATTGAATTGCTTTTGTGGATGCAGTATAACCGGTTTTTCTACTTTGCTTATAAAACAAAAACTTCCAACTGTAAAGTAGGATTACCACATTGGGCTACATTTGAAAGTCGAGTGCAACAAAGTTTTGCATGGACTTTTAGCCCAAGATAGACTAACTAAAATTAACAGCCTAATATGGCAACCATACCCTAAAGCATCTTCCAAAAATGGGTCATGTAAAAAACAGTAGAAGCTTTGAAAAATACCAACAACTTTAATAGGAGGTTTTGCAATGTGTTGTTAAGAAACCAGGATAAATCAAATTGAAATCTCCTGATGGCATTAATCTTTACTGAGCCAAACTTTGAAAAGGCTCCATTACATTATGCTATCCTATTATACTATTCTCTAACACTCGATAACCTCTTGCATCCTAGTGGCTTTATTGCCTTGCTTGGGATGAAATGATTAAAAAAAATTGTTAACATTAAGAAGAGTTGAATTACATTGTTCATCTATAATACATTTGTCTATTTCAGGTGTTACATACACTGTGCGATGGATAAATTGTCATCTAAATTACACAAAAATGAAAAAAATCACTAACATCTCATTTTAGCATATATATTCATCAAAATTACACAAAAATATATTGAAATACTAAAGAGTAAATATATTCAATAAAATTGATACTGACTTCAACCACAGCCTCCAGACGACTTTAGAATCTCATGCATCTCTTCTGGAAAGGCTTCTTGTTTAAGTGGATGAATACTGTCATAATCTTTGCCTTCAATTCATCTTTGGCATTACAAAGAGTGGCCCACACATAATAATCAAGAGAGTTGAAGTCTGGGGAATTAGGTGACGAGATGTAGTGTGGTGGCAGAAATTATCTGACAGCAATGACTGGGTACTCCTACTTGTGTGGCATAGTGCAGAGTCATGTTACCAGACATAAGGTCTTCCAGCAGCCACCCTCTTGACTCAGGGCAGCATTACTTCCTCAAGGCACTTGATGTTGACATGTGTTGATTCTTGTGGAAAGATAAATGAAGGCATAATGTCACCATCACTAGTGATCACTCCAAACACCTTTGTAATTGTCATTAGACTCATCCAACACTTTCCAAATCCTCTTTCCAGTCCTCAGATTGACACCCAAATGCTCTGAAATTTTCATATTAGAGCTTCCAGTGCAAATGTTAACCAGTACAGCATGTCATTTCCAAAATTCTCGTGAAATGAATTGTGTCATGGTGCTCTTTTTCTCACAGATGGTGCTTAACGGACCCTATTTTACGATGCAGTCAACAAAATCTAAAACAAACAATCTGTATGTGCAAAATTAAAAATATAAAATGGCAGAAACTTATCCATCACACTCTGTATGTATGTTTTTCAAAACACATGAAATGTGTGTGTCAACCTTTTATAAACTAACTAGCGTATAGTGCTATTTCCAAACCAGCATAAATATAAGACCATAAAACACAATCTATTTTGTGCCATTTTTTAAAATTATTTTTTTATTGTAGACGTTTTGATTCACTTAGTTTGTTCAGCAGAAGATCCTATCAAACCAAAACTGCAACACCCATGAGAAATTACTGATAGTGTCTTGATAGGCATTTATTTCTAGTAAATAGCAATTTCCTAATTTTCCCAAAATAGGCCAGCACAGCTAGGCAACAATTCAGCCATGAAAGTGCTAAATAAAAAAAAAAAACAGGATTAATCATGAAAAGACTTAAGTGTGGCAGTACAGCTTACTTCTGAATGTTGCTGATGATTAATTTTTATAAAAAATACAATCTCCTAAATTATATTAAAAAATCAGGAATCTGAGGTGAGGTACTACCCAAAAGAATTTAATCAAGAGAAAACTCACACCTAGTTTCTACTAATTTCATTGAATTAATTTCTTACCTGCCATATTTCCATTTGATCCTAAAGAGTACTGCTCAAAAAAGGCAGCAGCAAATGTCTCTATTACATTCAGTTCATGAAATTTCTGAGACTTTTGGGTACCCTCTCACAATATGCACTTATACTATGAAATGCAATGTGATTTTATATATTTATTGGTTACACAATCTGATCTCTCCTTATTTTGTCTATTTCATAACAGGGAGGAGTACAAAAATCCAATAAACAAATATATTTAGTGTTTCTATAACAATGCAATGTCTCATTAGTAAGTAAAGTAGATCAGGTTGTTATTACATTGCTTTCTTTGGATGTTTTTATTTTTACTGATTTAAAAAGCAAACGTCTTTCTTACATACAACAATAGAGTTAATTGTATAGAGAAAATTCCTAAATGACTCAGGCAAAAGATATAACCAATGCAATTGCCAAGTTACTTAAATATAGCTGTCATTTTTTTTAATGAAATGGTTAAACTAGTAATATACAAATAACTGTCTGTATCTGAACAGACAACTTATATATCACTGAATTAAAATAATTAAACATTCTAATTATTTTGGTTCAAATGATAAAAATCATCACCATCATATTGCTAATGATTTCCCATGAAGTTATAGTCACTGTCCAAATGACCAACAGACCATCTCTCTCCCATGTCTCAGTAGGTATTCATTCATACAGAGTGGGTCTTGAGCAAAGTAGACCTGACGGATCCCATCCCTCTCCATATAACAGCCGATGTTCTCTAACTTGATAGCTTATCTTGATTACTAATAACTAGCATTACCCAGAAAAATTGCATGTTTTTTCTATTTTAATTTTCTGATGAAGCATAAAACAACTATAAAATACCTGTGCAAATTCTTCTATCACATCATTAAACATTTGAATTTAAATATTGCAATAACAACCAGGATTATAAATGCAAGTTATTATTTAAAGAAGATACAAATGAAAAGATTCAAAACTGAAAAAAATATTTTCCTTTTCCTTGAAGCAGACATAAAACACATGAAAGCATTATCACCTCCTCTATCTTCTTTCTTTCTTGTTATTATTAACTATACCTTCTTTTTCTTACTAAAGCAATATCATTTTCTTTGCTTACAACCAAAACAGAATGGCCCATTATTATTTATCAAAAGATAATGCCTGTGCTAATGAACTTATTAACTAACAGAGGAACAAGCAGAATTAATGATATTTCTCACCCCCCCCCCCACGGTGTAATTAAAATATATTAACTATTTTACACTCTTCGATTGCATAGATACACCATGGATTTTCTCAAGTTGTATTTGTTAAAAATTAATTCCTTAGGAAGAAACTTATCACAATTGTTGAGTCAGCAATTAAAGCCAATTTAGTTTGTTGAAGGTAACTTAGCTCATTTCTGAAAGTTTTTCAGCCTTTCAATACAAAAGTAAATTGATAAAATGTTAATATTTGTCATGTTGAAATAGTTGGTTTAGTCATTACTTGGTTTAATTATGCCCCATACAAGTGGCTGTTAGCACTTAATTCTTGTTATAGAGTAGCTGGCATCCCTTCAGCACTCTAACCGATGGACTTAAGTTCTGTCATAATGGATGAAAGATGGCATACCAAAGATTTAATTGGTAAACTCAAGAAGTCAGAATGAATTGCAATGAACAGTAGTTTTCAAAAATAACAATGGCCTTAAAAATATTTTTAATGAGGACAGTTATGTTGAATTAAAGAAGAAATTATTTAAGTTACAAGCCTGTATTGTTTGATGGTGGTAGTTTTGTTGATAGTAATATGTGACCTTTTTTCATATTCATAGAGGAAATTATTAGTTCATCTTAGACATGGGATGAACAAGATATAGACATTTTAAGGACACAGGAGTATAAAGTCTTTCAAGTAAAGATATTTTTTAAAATCTATTTATCTACTTATGGGGGGGATGATGGAAAGTTTTTGATCCAACCAAAAAACCTTACCAAAGGAAAGATCTTTGATCATTTTGTTATATTTTAGGAAGTAGATTGGGCTGAGAACTTTTCAGCATCCCCTTGTATTTGTTCATATCTAGCCATTTTAGTTTACCTGTCTGTTTTATAACAATTTTCTCAAACAATTATATATTACTGAATGATGAATATTACTTTATTGAAAGGTTATTTGCAAAGATTTCAGATCAAACATAAGAAAAAAAAATCAAGAAAACACATAAAAAATACCACATTGCATCAAATAGCAAACAATATTTTATTAAAGCTTTATCAAGTACTTTAAAAATCAATCCTGCACATTTCTCTTATCTTATAAATTTCAGAATGCTGGATGAGAACAAAAGTGACACCTTGCATTTGAGATTAACCCTCTAGGGCCATTCGTATCATATTAGTGGGGGATCTGTTTATTACTTCATAACAATATAGAACTGATCCCCCACTTTATGCCCAGTAGAAGCCTTAACCCTCTAGGGCCATTCGTATCATATTTGATACAGTATGAAAACAAGCCTTGAAAGAAATATTTTCCTGAAAAATTTTTTAAGAGAATTATTTTATAAATTTCAAATGAAAGCAGTACTGACTGCTCAGTCAATGAATACCAAATGTTTCCTTATAGGGAAATACCAAATGTTTCCTTATAGGGAAATACTGTATCAAATATGATACGAATGGCCCTAGAGGGTTAACACAAAATGAAAAAAAAAAAATACTATCATCAGTGCTACATGATAAGCTTTGGAATGAAATTTTACTTTTTCCCAAATAGAATAAATGCTATGATTCATTGCACAAGAAAAAGATGCCTTCCTAATTGTTTTTAATGTGTGGTATTGTTTTTAGCATTCAACCTTTTGAGAAACTGTGTTTAAGTTACATAAAAGGGAAAAATTAAATAATTAAAAAAAAATGTGACATAAGAGATATAGGTGTTCATTTCATTTTGCAATGGTTGGGGTTTGCACAGGGAATGCATTTTTGATGAGGCTATGTAACAGATATATAAATTAAGGGATATATATATTATCTATGTAATATTATTCTTTTTGATAGAAAATCTCTAAAATAAAAACCTCTACACCTACTCTGTGTAGAATAGGGTGGGCTATACTCTTTAACTTTGATAGGTAATCTACCTAGAGTTAGTGTCTTGATAAAAACACTGAGTTTCCAGTTTCCTAAACTGGTTGATGTTAGTAAGTGCATACAGCTGTAAAACTTGCTCTAATATTGCATGATGGTTCGATTACGGAACTATAAAGAAAACCCCGTCCAAGCCATGCAAGCATGGAAATGAACGTTAAACGATGATGATTATGATGATGACATGCTAAAACCCATTAAAAATATTATTGCACTTGAAATACAGAAAAATAGTAATACATTGGGAAGAATAGAAAATACTGACCCCCATGTACCTACTCCCCAACCCTCTGTACCCAAGCAGTTCAATTTATCCATGAAATTCCTTATTACTATTTTTGTCAAGCAACTAAAACTAAAGATTGTTGAAAACCTGGTTTTCTTCTCTCCCAAGACAGTGTCTGTCAGACAACATTTTTCTGTCTCTCTCCTCCTTTCGCTACAGTTTTTCTATTTTCATCAAGTTTGACTTTAAGGGACAAACAGTTTCACCTATCTAGTTCCAAGAAAATAAATACATATATGCAGTCTAACGTGAAAGAAATGCTTTTTATTTTATATAAAAAATATTGAACATAATCCCCTTTCTTGTCAATGCACTTAATCCAGTGATAAATATTCAACACACACATCAAACATTGTGCAATAAATTCAGCTGATGTGCATGTATATGGGCACATTGATTCATATTTATCTATCATGAAAAGTTATCAGCCTCCCAAAGAAGAGATTCTCCACCAAAAATCTGATGTTTGACATTTGGTCAGCCTTTGGAAACTTTTCACAACACTACGTTGATGTCTACTCAAGCACATATATCCACTAAATAAAATGTTTACATTTACAGTTTACTTTTATGTAATATATATATATATATGGTAATTATTATTATAATAGCATACTGAAACTCAAATTATAATAATAATAATTATCATATGTTTATGCTCTGCTTTTGTATTGAGCACTTTTTAAAAGTAAATATCTAACTGTGGAATGTACTTCCATTAGTAACCATTACTTATTATTATCATATATATATATATATATATGTGTGTGTGTGTGTGTGTGTGTGTGTGTGTGTGTATGTATATTTGATTTATTTGTTTGAATATTATTTTTTATCTATACTCATATTTTAGTAGATATTGTTTTTAACTAAACACTGTATTTATATACATAACTCTACCAGCCTGAATATTTATGAGACATTTTATTAGGAAAATGTATATCATTCGGCAGGATTCAAACCTGTGACTCCTAACAAAATTTCTCATAAATATTCAGGGCTGTAGATATATATATATATATATATAAATATACTGTTTAATTAAAAACAGAATATCTACTCAAATACAAGTATTGATTAAAAATAATGTTCAAAGAAATAAATTAAATAAGTCAGTTGTTAATTTCATTTCATTAATCTTCGGAACTTTTCATAAAATATTTACACACACACACACACACACACACACATACATATGGGTGCATGGTTGAGTTGGTAGAACATCAGCATTCTAAATATGAAACTCAGGTTCAGCTCTCATGATAGTCAATTTGCCAACATCACAGTGTTTGGCATCATTAGAAATGAATTCCTGTAATTAAGCAGGCGAAGTTCTTTGGAAGCTATTAAAACTAACACAAAATCACATTGTGGCCAAGGGTCTAAACATACTGGCCTTGTTCAGCTACAGATTGAATACTGTCTCCCAGAAAATGTAACTGAGGCCTGCTCAGTATAGTTGTGGTATAAATCAGAGGTTAGCTTTGAAGGAACATGAATCTACCTGAGCAAGCGTCTGCAACAGGGATTAGTTAAAATGCCTGTAATGAACTGTAAGGTCATTTTAGACACTAGACCCTATAGGCAGCAGAGCATGTGAACCCATGCCCGCTTCAAACACTGAATACCATTAACCGCATGAATATGTCCAGTGGCTATCTCTTGAGTTCTTGAAAATCTATATAAATGAAACTGAAGATGTGTGTGTGTGTGTATCTATATGTGTATCCTCGCTGATATCGTTTTTTAAAAAATGAAGAACGGTATCATGGGTATCCACAAAATCAAAGTGGTAAATGTAATTTACACTGTGTGTGCATGTCTGTGTGTACCTACAGCTAATTGCTCATTTTCATGTCAGTTTTCAAATTTTGGCAATCTGTGTTTAATTAAACAACTTATAAACAAAAAAAATATAAAAATAAAATTGCTATCACTTGCATCACATTTATCAAGGAATATTTTCTTTATCCAAGTAACTAATATTGATTTATGCTTACAGGTTCAGAATAAAAATAAAATATTCATATAATAATTACAAAATATTTTATAGCTTTGTCTTTAATGAAAAGTGTCTGATCTTTTGCTTAAATTGTGTATAAATTCTTTGCTTTGTTTTGGACCTTGCCTTGGTGAAGAATGGACATTATGGCTAAAAACGTCTTTTTCTATTGTGTTTGCCTTGGCTAGAATTCGAGTGAACTGTTTCCTCATTGGCAGACCTGAAACAGGACAGAGTGTGAAGAGAAAAAAATTAAATCATGGCTTTTTCAGGAGTAAATTATTTTTATATACAAAAAGATGCTTGCTTCTTAAGAATTAACAAATGATTCTTCAAAAGGTGGAATTTGTCTGAGACAAATTTTCAATCAAACTTCAATTTTAGTGAAAATGAATTAAAAATAACTTCAAAATTTATTTAAGTTATATTTGATTATCAAACAATAAAATGGGGTAAATCTTAAAATACTTCATTGTTTTTTCTCTCATATCTATGTCTTGATAACAGCATTAATAAATAATGAAATATCAATAAAGTTTATCATATTTTTACTTTCTCATCAAATGTTGATTACTAATCAGTTTATTTTTCAGAACTCTTCAATCATTGAGGTTATTAAATTGTTCAATGGACATCATTTTTATTATTTTTTCCTTTTGATAACCAAAAATACCAACTACTTATTTTCAAGTTTTAAAGTATTTATTTAAAAAAAAAATAATTCTAATATTTATTTTCTAACTTGATTTGTAAAGAAATAAAAATGTTTAATGGCTCACTGAAAATTTTGTTAATACAGTTTATATAGTCTTCATATAAATTAAAGTAGCCATTTTCAATATTAAAACCTTGAAAAATAATCAAAATAGAACCTTGATAGCAAAAAGGCATAAATTTGAATTAACTCAGTCTGAGGTTAATTATTATCTTTTCATATATTTCAGAAATATTTATTTAAAAGTATTGATTATTCAATGATGACTTATAGGCTAACACTATATAAACAAAGCAATAAGGTTGGAAGGATGTAAATAATATTAAATACTTTCATTTGTAGGTTATCTCCACATAGCTTTGCCAGGTTTGCCAAGTAGTTGTTAGTTGGTGCTGTCAAGCCCCCTATGAAAATGGGACACTTCCTGTCTTGATCCTCTTGTCACTTTTCTTTCTAGCATATGTGGTCGAACTGACAATGCCAACCAAGACCTCCTCAGTTATGGGGATATCTTTCCCTCTTAGTTACTGAACACACACAATTCCAAACTTTCGACATCTTTGTTCTTTTGCATGCAAACTAGTGTATTTTCTCTTGTTTTACTCAGTTATATAAAGGTAAAAATATAAAATATTCCATTGTTGGAATTGTCTTCTATTTCTTTATACTCGTTATGTGCAAAATATTGTTGCCACTGCATTTAGTTCAATGGGAAGCAATGCATGTAACACTTCTTTATCGTGACAATCACAGATAATAAGTAGATTCATTTATATAGTTTTCTAAAGTTAATATCAAGAAATTCCTTACTGAAGTTTTAGGAAATATTTTAAAATTAAAATGTAGAATTAATAACAAAAATGTGTCTGGTTTCATGGAAACAAACACTCATAAAACACTTTGCCAAAAATGTATTTTGTATTTAAAAAGAAAAAATATTATTAGAAATAATTGAAAACATTCACTTACGGTGATTTTCTAAGCATAGCTGAGATGTGGCTCAAGGCCCAAAGTATGGGGCCCCTAATGAGGATCAAACTCACTACTCACAAGCTGGCTAACCATTACACCCTGTTTAGGTGCCCCAATGATTTTCTTCTAAGCTTAGCTTAGATGTGGTACAAAACTGAACTTGTGGAGCATCTATTGAGAATCAAACTCACTATTCAGTTATGATTCATCTTGCAAGTCAAGCTTTCTGACAATTACACCACATCAAAGTGTTCTAGTTGGGAGTTTCTAAGTGCAGCTTAGCTGTGGCATAAGGCCGAAAGTAAGGGCACTCAGAAAAGATCGAACTCACTCACTCAGTTAAGTGTCATACATGAAACACACTTGGGCAGTCAAGTCTCTTTAGAGACATGACTGACTGTGCAGAAGATTATTCCATACTAGGTTGCCATTACTTTCTGCAGTAGACTGGTTGCCAGTCAAGGCTATAGAACCCAATTTTTCCTGTTATTTAATCCATAATTGAAGGGAAGAGATGGATTAATACCTTTCCCAAGGGTATTTGTGCATAAGTGAATTCAAGGAATTCAACTGGAATTCAAACTCAGCTCCCCGATTTCTTGTTCTGAGCTGATATCCACGAAACTACAAGACCCATCTGAACTTACTACTCAGTTGTAATGGTTCTCACAAGACAAGCTTGCTAACCATTATGCTATGTTAAGGGATCCCATTCAGTTATTATGTATTTATTCCAGGTAGTAGCAAATATTTTCCTAATTTACAAATGAAAATACTTATTTTATATTTGGTTTAATTTAATTTTGGCACATGGCCATAAGTATAGAGCAACCAGTGAGGATTAAATTCTTTACTAATAATCTGTAAGGAAACCTTACTAATCATTACACTAGAATGAAGTGTCTACAAATAATATCTAGACATTGAGTGGAGTGCCCTGCTTTGACCTCTAAATTTGTTTTGTGTGTGGTGCAGACACCAGTTTAATGAAAAATTCAGTCACTTTCCAACTCTTGTCACATGACTTCCTTCTCTCTTTTCTATAAATATTTTCATGGCAATTGTTCTTGTTGGTAACTTGACTTCCATAAATTTAAGCGTGTGACTAGATTGGCAACTCTGTCTCACCATTTTACTGCTTAGCTAACTAGATGCAACCATCAATTCTATTTTAATAGTTTCTTTTCTCACATGTCTCACCTGTGGGACTTCCTTTCTGATTTATTGTTTCCCTGTCACCTGCAATCTACAAATTTTTAAATGCATTGTCATTTGCCATCTTCTATCTTCCTAAATCCTGTTCTGCTATTGTTTTTCTCCTCGTTAAAGTCTTCTCATTCTCTTTCACTCCCAGTAAACCCTTGTCTTTTAGTGGCATTATTGCCATGTTTGGTGTGAAATGATTTAAAAAAAAAAAAAAACAACTACCATCAATATTTTCAAACCTCAAAAGTTTACTGACTCAATTATTCTTTTTGGGTTTTAAGATTCAAATTTTAAAAATGTTTGATTTCTTTTACTGGAAAATAATGTTTCTTAAAAACTTTTTGCTTTTTGCTTTTTGTGATTCTATATTACTAGATTTTCTTTTTCTTTTATGAAGATTACAGTTGACATCTTTCTGATACCTCAAGGCAGTTGTTTCCAAATCATTCCTAATGAGCCAGATTACTATTAGCATCCTATTTCACTTCTCCATACCTTTACAATGTCCCTAGGTTTTTTTTTTTAAATCTCAGAGACAAAGATAAAAGTCTTTTAACTTCTGTCTGGATTTCTAGGTCATCGAGGTTATCATTATTTATAGTCAGACTTACATCCTCATCGTTGTTGTTGTTGTTGTTGTTGTTTAGTATCACAATGTTTCATGCATTGTGCTTTCTTCAGGTGTCTGTTGATCAGGGTAACCTTCAGAGAATTTTCAATTTAACCCATTATTCAATCTACAATAATCCAATAGCCTTGAGGATTAAAACATTGATTAGTAGATTTGGTGGTATAATAACTGTGAGTTCAATCCCTGAGCCAATTAGTATGAATATACATATATTAAATAGAAATAGGACTAGCAGTAACTGAATGTCAAACAAGATGACATATCCTTTGACATGGAAAGTAGAATGATAACAAAATACTCCCCTACAATTTGTTTAATGGCATATCAACTTTTTTGTGGGTCATTTAATGCTGGAATTTAATTTTCTTGGAAGCTTTGAAGTAATAAAAATGATGTTATTCTACATTCATAATTGAATACATGGTAGAGGATACTCAACTTTTTTGTGAATATACATCTTTGTGTGAACATAATTTCTAGAAGCAGTGTTTTATGTTGTAGTTGTAATTTAGAAAACAATTCAATTTTATAAATTTTAAGATAATATATGGATTAATGTCATGATAGAGCTTTTCATATTGATTGATGTATTTGTGGTAATTTTACTATCAATAGGTATTACTGGTAATTTTTTTAATATTAAAGTTTATTGCTGGCATTCTTACTAAAAAAATTTATTTTTATACTTTCATAGTGTTTGTTTTTATTTGGATGTTTACTATTCATCCATAGCTGGGACCCTGGATCAGAGTGGACCTAGGATCAAAAACATGTAGGAGATGGTTCTACATTTCTCAAAATCAGAAGCCTTGCTGTTGGATGTAGCCCATAGAATGAATAAAAGATTTAGTTTGAAATTCCTTGAAGTTTACCGAGATAGATAAATACCTAGAAAAAACTGAAAGCCACAACAGGCTGCAACCAGAACAACAAAGATGAGGTTTAACTGTAAATGAGTGCCTTTTATTGTACTACTTGTTTGTCAACATTAATAATTAAGAAAAATAAAAAAAAAAGTTTATTGACTAAAATGAAAGGATTGTCTGAATACTGTCTTCAAATAAAAAAAAAAAGAGTCACTTGCCAAATCAATGCACTGTAAGGTTCTTTTGCAAGAAATGCACTTACTTACCTGGCATTACATATCCAGGTACAGTGGCATGTCGATGAAATACTTTCACATCTGAAGAAGTAGCATCCCCTAAAGAAAATAAATATGTAACAGTGGTTGTAGAAGATTGGAAATTAAAAATAAAAGAAAATGAACAAGCAATTTTTCTACTAATCTCAGTATTGAAAATATAGAAACCTCTACCTAGGAATATGCTATCTTCCATATTTAGAAATATAATGAAATTTACAAAAGATAGTCTCTTATATTTTTTATTCTTATACTGATTTTTTTTTTAATTCACTTATATGTGGTTTTAATTTATCTTCCCACATTTAGAATACTCTCAAGCAAAATTGACTAAATTTGAAGATTCTGATGTTGGACATTCTGCTCTTAGTTGAAGACATTACTAACTAGGTTTTTATATACTCACTCCCATACTGTCTGGTTTTTTTTCATCTTTTCCTTCATACAAGGCTTGGCTGTTTGAAAAGTTCATGCCACTCTTCCAGACTGTTCTGTCTAGAGCAGGAGTTCCAAAATCTTTTGAGACTAATGATTTCTTAATAGCATTCCTTTACCCATTTCCTTTCATTATTATTTCTTGATAAGATTAATTTTAGCTTTATGTTTTACTCTTTTATCAATTTATATTTCTCTTCCCATGCAAGATGTGCTTGTCTGAATGATGATGATGATGACATCACCACCCTGCTGCTACACAGCAGGGTGTCAAGAGGGATTTTTTAAGTTTGAAGAATGAGGCAGCCAGAAGCACTTGGTAGTCAGAGACTACCTGTGTGAACTAGGTTACTCAACCTGAAGATATTTTTTACTTGGGCCACACCTGCTTCTACCTGTCACCATATACACACATTTGGCTGTGCTGTATGTGTCTGGTATGCTATTATGAAACTGGGTGCCATAAATTGTAAATTGGGCTGTGTATATTTGTATCCCAGCATTAATTTGTTGGCTTGCTGCTCATTTACTCAATAATAATAATAATAATAATAATAATATGATCATGGAAAACTGGTTCAATGCAAATAACAATCTTAGTATTGCCTGGATGGATTATCGTAAGACATTCGATAGTGTACCACATTCCTGGAGCTTAAAGTCTTTAAATATCTACAAGGTATCATGTGTTATCATCAATTTCATCATAGAATGTATGTCAATATGAAAAACAACACTTTACCTATAAGTCTGGTGAAATAAATATCAACCGATGAATATTTCAAGGTGACTCTTTGTCTTCCTTACTATTTTGTATATTATTAATAGCATTAACCAGCCAGCTTAACAAGCTGGAATGTGGTTCTAAAACAACTCAAAAGAAATTAAGCTATTTTACATGGATGACAAAGTTGTATGCTAGGAATGACAATAAGCTGGAAGGTTTTCTGCAAACTGTAAAATGTAAAGACACTGGAATGAAATTCAATAGGAATAAATGTGCAGAAGCCACAATTTTATGAGGATTGCTACAACAAACATTCTCTGTTAGCTTAGACCTTGCTGTAATAATAAAAGATTTAGAGCAAGAAGAAGCTCATAGATACCTAGATGTAAATGAGAGTGAAAGAATTTACCATAAGAAAATTAAAGAAATAGTGTGTAAATAGTACTATAGAAAGGTGCGACTGATATTAGAAACTGAATTGAATTCTCAGAAGAGAATTATGGCCATTATTAACCATGCCATCCCTGTGGTTCAATATAGTTTCAACATTTTGAACTAGACTCTAAATGACATTAGACAAATGGATTCTAAAACAAGAAAACTTCTTTCTAAGCATAAGATTCATCATCCAAAGGCTGATGCAGACAGTCTATACATACCCTGTAAAGAAGACAACAACTATTAGCTTACTAACATACATGGAAACAACAAAGGACTGGATGATACAATAAGTCAAATAACAAGAAAATAGAAAGAAAAAATATTCAATAATGAAAGAAAGCAGTAAATACAAACAAGATTTACATTTAGTAGATTCTATAGAAAACCAAAACAGAAGCCAAGAACCAACAGTTGCAGCCAAAAATTTGTAAAAGAAACCAAGGATAAAGCTCTTGAACAGATGAAACAACACTTGCAAGGCAAACCTCTGCATGGCCAATATCCAGAATGTGCTAATAAACCCCAATGTTGAAGAAGTTAATATTCATCAATGGTTAAGAGCATCTGGATTAAAGTCTGAAACTGAAGGATTTATCTTTTCACTAGGAACTTTCAGGCAAATATCAGACATCATAATGTAAATCCAAAATGCAGGTTCTGTGACAAATACCAAGAAACAAAAGACCATCTAATCTCAAGATGTCCAATACTTGCGCCAAATGAATATAAAAATTGTCACAATAGAGTGAGGCAATATTTATACAGGACAATGTGCAAACACTATGAAAAATATGTAAACAAACACTGGTATGAACATCACCTAGCACTGGTTACAGAAATAGAAGATGTCACCATTATATAGAATTAAACCATCTATACAGGCAGGAAAATTGAAGCAAATAGGCTGGACATTATTATTAAAAACCCCCCCAAAAAACTTGCCTTCTAATTGATATGGCTGGTCCAGTGGATAGTAATATAGCAACCAAGAATTAAAAATACTGTCAAAATATAAAGATCTGGAAATTGAAATAGAAAAAATGTGGAAATTGTAAACAAGAATCGTGGCAGTGATAGTAGGTGCACTTGGAATGATAAACAATGGAATAAAATGACACATTGAAAAAATCCCTGAAAACCCCAGCTTAAGAGATGTACAAAAAATTGTCTTGTTAAGTACAGCGCACATATTTAGGAGAACTTTGTTTATGTAACGCTAGGGTCATTAGGGGAGATAAAAGAAACATGAAATGTAGCCATAGTAGGATACCACCACTTGTTTTAGGTCTTTCTACATACTTTGTAGGTAGTGCGACCATAGCAGAAATCGAATTATGATGAAAATAACATCATCATCATTATAAAAATAATAGTAATAATATTTATTATTGTTATTAAAGAAAACTTTATAAATAATACAAGTAATAATAAACACATTGAAATAAATGAATATATCTTTTTATTGAATTGGTTGACATCATTAATGAGAAAGAATATTTTGATATGCATTTGTAAAAGCACTAATAACTGCTTTGAAATTGATAAGTTTTAGTCATAAATTATTCATAAAGATTTAAATACAATGTCAATCATTATTTTCTGTCTTCTTAATTCATGTTCTTTTATTGCTCTCTTTTCTTAATAATGTTTTTTCTTTCACCTTAAATCACTCCTTGCATCTTAGTGGCTTTATTGACTTGCTCAGGGTGAAATGATTAAAAAAATTTCAGTTTCAGTATCACTCATCCAGGATCAGATTAGATTTTTGATTGTGTGGCTGAGACTAATTGTAATAATGTACAAACGATTGGTAATGCAGGCATAAATGATTTCATTTCTACACTAAGCTTGGAGAATTTCATTTATCTTCAAGATCCACACAAATATCAATGAGTTCATCTTGTAAATGAGATTCAGTCTTTGTATTTTATAAGTTAAACATTTATTGAACTTCAGACATTTATCAAATCCCAGGAAAGTCCCACTGAGCACGACTAAAGTCCCTCATCAAAAAATGAATCTTAGTTTTTTTTTCTCCTAGGTGGGTTACCTTCTCTGAAAAATTGATGATTTCCAGCTGCCTGATATTTATCACAGATGATACTATCAGAAGTGAGATTTGAACCCATGCTGGAAAGATCTGGTCTTGACCTGAGCTAAGCACTACAGAAAAGTCAAATTAAAGTTAAGAACAAAATATTGGTTTTCTGTCTAAACCTTTCGAAAAAGAAAAGGAGAAAGTAAAGACTTAGATTATTTTTCAATAATCTCATGATGAAGTTCATAATCGAAGATGAATTATGCAAATATTAATTTTAAAACAATAAACAAAACTCATTGACTCAGTGAAGATATTTTTTTCATAGTTTTTTTCTCCTCAAAAATCAGATTCTTACATCACCCAATCACATAGTTTCTTTTGGCATCTGTTTTTTCTTACTTTGCATGCACCCAAATATCATCATCTCTTAATAAAAACAAGCATGCCAGTATAGTATGTGACCTACCTTTTGAATGTGGCCTACAAAATTCTGTCACTGATATATGTGGCCTACCTCAAAAAGGAAGTAACTATCTGGTAACTGATAATTACAGAACTGCTTGTTTCAATTAAAGAATACTGTTTTAGTATGTTTAGTAACAGGTAGTTAAAGATGCTGTTTTAATATGCTTAGTAATTTCTTAAAGTAAATAAATGTAAAAAAATAATTAGTTTCAATAAATAGCCAAATACTTATATCTATAAATATACACTTACTGTGGTAGGACACATTCAAACCGGGTAGGTCACATACTATATTCGTTTATATAATTTTCAATGCTAATAAAATGATTATAATAAACATCATTTTGTGGTAAGAAGGGAATAAAAAATTCATGATTATAAAGAATAAAATTATAAAAGAATGCTTTTTGATTTTAAAAGCCTAATGCAATTGACTGAATTCCTTGCTCTAAAATACCTTCAGGAAAATGGTTCATTGAAGGAACAGATTTCATGTTTTTTCTTTGACGTCTCTTCATGGCATCTTTACTCACAGACCAGTTATATAAGAATTTTTTAGATGTTTCACTTATCTCTCGACCATCAAGGATCTCTATTAAGAAAGAAAAAGAATATCAGAAAAAATTCATTTGCTTCTGTTTGAATAAATAATTGAACAAAATCCATGAAACAGAAGACCTTTGTCCTTTATCATCACAATCAACTTTGATATCTACAGACTTCATATTGACTTGTATCAATAATCTATTCTCTTCTCTATACAAGATTAAAAAGAAATGTAAAAACTGTCCGAGCTTTAAGTATTACTGTGCCACACATAAAATGACGCACATTATAGGAAATGAACAAAACGCTTCTGAAATGTTAAAAAAGTAATTTATTTAGTTGAAAAAGATACCATGTTGATGAATGACTCTTCTCTAAAATCTCTATGTATCTCTAAATTCTTGATCTCATCTTTAAAAAAATTCTTATCTTTTGATGTGATAAACAGTTCAAATGTATTGATTACTTCTTTCTCATTAGAGAATGATTTATTGTGTATGAAAACCTCAAAAATATAAGTTATAATCAGTAGAAGAGATATCAGGTGAATATGTAGAACAAGGCAAAATTTCACTTTTGGCCAGTTGATTGAGGAGAGTGTGTGGCCCTGCATTGACATACAACAAAATTGGGCCATCCCTTTTCACAAGTCTAGGATCTTTCTTTTTCAATTTTTCATGCATGCACTCATTTTCTCCACAGTATGAGGTTGCTATTATTGTTTTCTCTTTAGGCAAAAATTAATAATGAATAACCCCTTTGAAAAGCCACCATACAGTAATCATTAACTTTTTAGTGTGCAGTGGAGGTTTTCAGTATGTTTTGGTGATTCAGTTGCATCTGATCACTGGCCTACTCTTTTACCATTGTCAATGTGTATCCATTTCTCATCGCGTGTAATGATTTGATGTAAAAATGGTTCTTTTTCCTAGTTTGTCATCATCATCATCATCCTTTGACCAACTCAGGGTTGGTCAGAAATCCATCAACAATCCCACCCTATACAACATTGTCAAGCATTGCAGTACTCAGATGTCTCCTATCTAGTCCTAAGTTATGTGTGGATACATGCAGTAAGATTACTCAACATTGTTTCATTTCAATCATTTTCATACGGTTTATGAGTAACAATAAATTGAAAGAAAGATTATATGGGAAAAAAAAAGAATCAGGAATAAATCAACATTTTGTTTATACTAAGAAGATTACTTCATTAGATGACTGGATCAACAATCAACCAAAAAAATGCATCATTTCATGTGTGGCAACCTAATATTACACCTACCTTAAGAATTCTTTTTATATTGGTCGTTACAAAATTCTCTTCATTAAAAAAATGTTTGAATTCCCTGGATGACTGCAAAAGGCATTAAGAGAATTTCTTTTCCTTTAAGGAATAGACTTATGAGTAATGTTAAAATAATTTTCTTTTTTAAATATCTTTTAATTGAGCTAATAAAGTGAACAATTTGTATGTTACCCAATATTAATATAAATATGCAATTACACATATATATATATATTTGTAATAATGCATTGCATTTGTTGAAGATGCACTTTTAACAAAAATGAATTCACCAGATATGGCACAAATATGATGAACAGATGAAGGGACCAAAAGGCTGACATATTTTGCTTTTGTAAAAATGAAGTGCATCTTATACATACATTAGGTATTATACATTAATCACAGACTATAAAGCATATGGAAGCACACAAACATTATATATATATATATATATATATATATATATATATATATATATGAATAGAATAAGTAAAGAACATGTAGGAAAAGTGTCTTAAATGTAACATGTTTCACTTTAAAAAGCTTTTTTAGATATTTGTTAAGACAATGATTTAAAATTAACAATAAAACA
The DNA here is from genome assembly GCA_037127315.1 of Ascarosepion bandense. Lineage (NCBI taxonomy): Eukaryota > Metazoa > Mollusca > Cephalopoda > Sepiida > Sepiidae > Ascarosepion > Ascarosepion bandense. The sequence goes on along the minus strand of JBBBDQ010001752.1, from coordinate 444,508 downwards.
GTATGTTGATTGAGATTTGATTTCATTGGTCAGATACATGTCACATGTAATAAAGCAATTGTTGATCATTTTTAAATGTATAAAACCTATGCTTGTTTTTATGCATGTGTGTCACATGTAATAAAAGCAATAGATGTTTATTTTAAATATAAGTGTGTATAAAGGTCTGTTTAAATGTATCTATGCAAAATAATACATGTGTCAAGTGTATTTAAACTATCGACAGATTGTTTGCTTAGTAATATTTCATTTAAAATACAAAAATTTGGAATCGACCCTCTTTAAAAAAATCAAGGTTAAATAATACACACTAAGACAACAAGAGTTATTCTGTCAAGTTGTACATTGTTTATAGTTTAAGGTAACATTTTGCCATATGGTGGTGATGATGATGATATTATATAATCATTTTTATCAGAAATAGATTTTGATGATGATATTATTTTCTTACCTAAACTTTTTGCCATAATAATGACTTTATCCCGGAATTTGTTCATCACACAGAATGGGTTGGAACTAAGTTCAAGTTGGACCAATCCATGCATATTCATGAGGACATTTGATAAATCCTTCAGGTCAAAAAGTTTGTTATTGCTGAGATATAAATGGGTCAGTTTGTTTAATGGTTTCAAATCTTCCAGAGTGTCAAGACGATTACCAGAGACATTCAGTATTTGAAGAGTTGGCTAAATAAATATTAGAGAAAAAAAAAGATATTTTACATGCAGATTGTTTTGCAAGCATATTTACTTTCTTTTCAAAATCTACATGTTTTGAATTTCTAACATAGAACAAAATGTTGTAAAAACATACAATTTAAATATTCAAATAGACAGTGTATCATAAAAAAGTGAATAGAGGGAATTGTATGTCACGTTACAATTTAAATAATAAAAGAGTAAAGAATAGAGTTCTGCATTTTCTAAATGTTATTCAATCTTACCAAAACTCATCTTGAATATTTAATACTCATTTTCTATGATATTTAAAGTATTATTAATGTTAAAAGTGTCAAAAAGAGAAAGTTTATAAAACATTAGCTTTTCTAAACTTTAACAGTTATTAGATAATTCTTTTGTAATAATATCCAATTATAAGTTTCAATTACAAAATCCCTCAATTTCCTAATCATTGCTTGTTAAAAATTAAATAAAGTATTTTTGAGCTGAATCTTGTTAAAATATAAAAGCAAATAGTAGACAACAATTTGATAGTATAATCAGTCAGTTAATTGCTATATGTGAGACATGCTTGGGCAATCGTTTTCCCGCTGACTAGGCAGAACATTTTCCTACAATAGTTAGCCATTACTTTTTGCAGTAGACCATTTGCCAACCAGGGCTATAGAACTCAATCTGTCCTGCTATTCAACTGAACAGAGAAGAGATGGATGACTCTCTGATTTCTTATTCAAAGCTGATATCCACTACCCCACAACACATATCCAGATAGTATAATAAATATTCTACATGTGAATAAACATTTCAGTGTTTGTGTGTGTGTACAATACTTTTTTTTTTTAATCATATCACCCCGAGCAAGGCGGTAAGGCCACTGGTGTGCAGGGGGCTACGTAAGGGTGAATAGATTGGAAAAGAGAAAGCCAGAAACCACATCCTAAACAGGGAACAAGGGATGAGCCTCTACATCTGTTCAATAGACATGGGTGGAGTGTGAACCAGGCGATAATTCAGTCTATCTAACCCAATTGAAAAAAATAAACAAAAAAGAAAAGTGAAAAGATTGGAAAAGAGAAAGCCGGAAACCACATCCTAAACAGGGAACAAGGGATGAGCCTCTACACCTGTTCAATAGACGTAGGGATTGCAGAAACTAAGTTTCCTAAAAGGAATTTCAGAAAAGGGAAATTACTTAAAAAAAAACAATACATTAAAGGAAAAATATGGTACTAAAAAAAGTTAAGTAATGAAAGTGAATTGTAAAAATCTTAGCAATATTATGGCTTATTATAAATGATTTGCACTGTAAGTTCCATGAAAATATGCTGCTCTCTAAATTAAGATTTCTAATCTGCAGCATGAATATAACTTATTATAATAAAAAGATATAACTTTTCTACCATAGCATGAACAAGCTTATTACTCAGGCCAATTGGCTTTTATAGTCAGTTCAGTTCTATGTAGGTCACTATTGTAGCCTTGTACCAGTCTAAGCTTAGTAAATAAACTAGTATAATATAGATTATATTCTTATCTATGGAGTGCTTACCATGATTTGGTAGTTAGCAAACTCATCTTGAGGACCAATACACCAATGAGTTCAGTCCTTACAAGTAGCACATTATTGGTTCTTGTGTCAGATTAAGCTGTGAATGCATAAAGGACCAGGAGTTGCTTTACTTTCTATAGAGCTTTTCCGACAGCTCTAAAAGTGTGTATATAAATTGGTGACAATTTATGAAAGAAATCTGGATAGTGAAATATATTTTGTGCAATATCTTTCACAAAAACAATACTCAATCAATAGCTATAAAATACATATAACTGCACAAAGTTTTAAAAATTGAGATATTAAACAATCATTTTCATAAGCATATTGGGAATCAATATTTGAAAACATTGTAGATAACGAAAGTCTATTTTATGTAGTAAACATTGCTTACTGTCATCATTCTTTTTATTTTTAAATAGTTCAACAAAGTTTTTTGTTTTTTAGGAAGTGTTGAACATTTGGCTTGGCTCACTTTTCAAAATCTGACAAAATGACCAGATATCAGAATTTTTGGTGGGAAGGTCATTTTAGCTAAACTGAGAACTTTTTAGCATCCATCCATATATAATATATTAGAAAACATTCATTTGTGTGTGTGTGTGTGTGTGTGTGTGTGTGTGAGAGAGAGAGAGAGAGAGAGAGAGAGGGGGAGGGAGAGGGAGAGAGTGATATTTTTTGTTAAAATGAGTATCAACTGACATACAGCAATGGCCATGACTGATAGTGGTTCAAACAAGAGTTTTTCCCCTGGTGGAAGGTCTTGGTTTTCCACATAAAGTTCTTCCAATTCCTCAAGTTTTTCCAGACCTTCAATTACACTCAGACAGTTGCCACCAAGATACCTGTAAGAGAATGAGATAAACAAAAAGATAACTAATTCAAATTTGATTATTTATTTTCCTACTGTGAATATGTAACATGGTACATATTTTAATGGAAAGCAAATTAAGTTTGTAAAATTTCACCATCACAAATTCATTTCTCTCCAAACTCTACAACTGTTGCTTCTCTGCGTGTTAGAAGTCCTCCTCTGTAGTTCCTGTCTTTAAAAAATCTGGAGAATTCTCAGACCCCTCTAATTATCAGCCTTCTACTAATTTTTGGCAAAGTGTTCACAGGTATCAGTATTTCACATTCCACAACCTATTCTCTGACAAACTATATGGCTTCTCTTTCACCAGGTCTACAGCTGATATGCTAATGACCATCAATGAATCCATATACCAGGCTCTCGATAAGAATGGTAAAACTTAAACTATTACCCTGGATAAATTATTTTTATAATCATTTCACCCCAAGCAAGGTAGTACTGCTACTGGTGCACAGGGGATTGCATAATAGGAGAGTGATAAGAAAGAGGAACAGGTTATAGGGGGTGTCAAAGAATGGGTAAGAGAAGGATGAGAACACTGGTGTGAAGAGAGCATGTGTGAGAGTAGAGTGGGAAGGGAGAAGAACAAAATACAAGAGTTGTCAGGGAAAGGACACGAGTCAAGGAGATAAGAGATGGCAATTGACATTAGATTTAAATTCTTGGAGATTGTAGCTGTCTGTTGTGGAGTTGTTTTTGCACTGAAGGTTATAATTGTGCTATGTTGGTTGCTAATCAACTTAATGCACCCAAAATGTTAGAGACTTGGTAATCTTCCAGTGAAAGCTGACTCCTTAGTATTCAGCTAACTGCCGACTAATATCAGCTACTTAGTAGTCCTACTGAACTCTAATAGAAGTCTAAAGAACTCTCATAAACTTCCCAAGTACTTCCTGTTAACTCTTATTAATATAGGAGGAAGAGTACATTATCTGAGGAATAGGTATGTTTTCCCATAACACTGTCAGAGAAGCAAGTACACAGAAGGGAGTTCCACAGGCAGGAAGTGTGAGAAAAGAAGCTGATGGAGTTGAGGTTGCAGTTACATTTGATTGGTTCCACAGTAAAAGGGTGGAACCTAGTTGCTAGTTTAGTAGCTTGAGTAAATTCATGCAGAGGGGACACCAGGGAGCTAAGCTCATCAGAGCAGAAGCCATGAAAATATTTTTAGAAGAGACAGAGGGAAACCACATTATGTCAGTAAGAAAGTGACTAGAGTTGAGCTACTAGGTCGAGATTGATTACACTGCAGATTCCCCTTTGGATTTTGTCGAGAACTCTGAGATGAATAGCAGGGGCACCCAACCAGATGTGACAGCAGTATTCAGTGCACGGGTAGATGATAGATTTATATATGTGCAAGATAGATTCAGACAAAAAAAACTTCTTGGCCCTACAAGTACTTTTAACTTTTTCTAAGATCATCTTAGAAACAAACATACTGTAACTGCATAAATTACACAAACATATTGTAAGTGCATTACTTAATTACTGGCATACATTATACATATATATATATACATATATACAGTGAGAGAGAGAGAGAGAGAGAGAAATTGTGTATATTTGGGTAGTAGTTGTTTTTGTATGACTTATTCAAAAGAAGACATTTTATACCTATTAAATTTATCAAGTGTGTGAATGACATTTTATTAATTTGGCTGTTGTTTATATATCAAATAGCCAATATTTATATTGTGTAACTTAAGCTTTTGACATCTCTCATGAAGATTTGTGTTTGTGTAGAAGAAAAGAAAATAGTTAAGTATATTTTAAGAAGCATATTATTTCTAAAAGTGTTATCACTTTTTTGAAAAGCAAAATGCAGAAAGTCATGTGACAACAATATGTACTGGCAATGTGCAATGATAGTATAAATTTTTTTTACATGCATTTAAGAATATGGTGTCTCACACAAATATCTATTTTTATTTACAGATGGTTGCTGAAATTGGATGCAGATTGCTTCTTTAATCTTTAGAGTTCTTTTTTGCAATTAGATTCATAAAGTATTCTTGTATTATTAGAAAGGATGTGTCTAATTATTTTTGCAATTATTAATTTATTGTCTAATAGCACTTTGATTAGATAACAAGTGGAGAAATGAGGAAACTCGCCCATCTTAATTTCTTTTGTTAGGTTATTTTTTTGTCAGGACTTTTAGTTAAATTATTTATTTTAAATTTATTAAAATATTATTTATTATTTTATTTATTTACATATTTCATTTATTTGGAATAGATAGACTAAACTATCGCCCGGTTCACACTCCACCCACATCTATTGAACAGGTGTAGAGGCTCATCCCTTGTTTCCTGTTTAGGATGTGGTTTCCGGTTTTCTCTTTTCCAATCTTTTCACTCTATTTTTTTATCCTATTTTATTTTTTTCAATTGGAGTAGATAGACTAAACTATCGCCAGGTTCACACTCCACCCACGTCTATTGAACAGGTGAAGAGGCTCATCCCTTGTTTCCTATTTAGGATGTGGTTTCCGGTTTTCTCTTTTCCAATCTTTTCACTCTTACGTAGCCCCCCTGCACATCAGTGGCGTTTTTGCCTTGCTTGGGTGATATGATTAAAAAAAAAAAATTTGTTTTGTTTATTTTCTTCTGTTGTAAGTGTTGGTGCTTGAAATAAAATTTATTAGATTTACATGATGGGATTTTATGTAGTCTTTTGAGTCGTGATGTGGTTTCAGGTACAGTAGTAGGAATTTGTTTTCATTTCTGAATTTAGAAATGCGCTCTGATCTTTTTGTTTAGGAATTTATTTTGTTCTGAAAAGATAATAATTACTATTTTCCCCTCTAGGCAAATATTACATTGTTTTGAGTTATTGAATTGAAATTGTTTGTCATGTTATTTTTGGCATGTTTTGGTCTGTTTTTTCAGTTTCAATATATGATTTGAAATTATTTTTGTATATTTTTGTTGTTAAATAATGTTTTCTGTGAGTAGCAACTCTATTTCTTGTGACCTTATGATATTCCTATATCGGTCAGTTAAGTGTCATACGTGATACACGCTTTGGGCGATCATGTCTCAAAAGAGACATGACTGACTGGACAGAAGAAAATCTGAATTCATGGCATTCACTTACGCACAAATACCCTTGGGAAAGGTATTAATCCGACTGTTCCCTCCAGTTATGGGTTAAATAATAGAACAGATTGGGTTCTATAGCCTTGGCTGGCCACCAGTCTACCACAGAAAGCAATGGCAACCTACTGCAAAAAGATCTTCTGCCTAGTCAGTCATGGATCGAAAGAGACATGTCACCCAAACATGTACCATGTATGGCACTAAACTGACTGAGTGAGTATGCTTTGTAGAATTTTAAGAATAACTCAGTTGAATAATCTGAACAGTTAAACTGATTGTAGGAAGTGTTTGTTGATGAATTTGATATTTCTTATGGTTACTTCTATATTTTTATTATTAGGTGGCTTGAACTTTATGATGTTTCTGTTTTTTGTTGAATGTTTTTGTTCTGTTTGATGTTAATGTAAGTTTTGCTAAAAGAACTTAGTCTTTTCAGATTTGTTTTTGGCTTCATGAAAAAGATTTTCATTTGACAAATCATCAGATAATCTGTAGTCAATGGAAAGTTTAAGATTTAGGATTTGTTTGATTATGACAGGTGAGTAGTTGGCAGAAGTGTGCATGGGGTGTTGTTTGGTTTTCTGAAAGGTTGATATCTATCTTTGTAGAAACTTAAACTTACAGCTAACACGTTTATTTGTTTTGTGTTTGTTTTAATATCAATTTCAAGAACTTTCTTTGAAAATGTTTATAAATCCTTTCTGATTTTATCTGTATATTATCTATTACAGTTTGTTAGAATTGTGAAGTTGTTATATCTGTACAGTATTTTTATTGATAATCCCAGCTAATTTATTGGTTACAGGTGAAAAGTTCAACCACTACAGCCATGTCACCAATATCTGCTTCTGATAACATGGACCAACATAATAAAATAGAAGATATCATTTTGAGACTATCACTGTATATATATATATATATATATATATATATATATATATATATATACACACACACAAATACGTTTGATTAAAAAGAATTGACAAGGTCTGTTTGTCGATTTTTATTATATTTTTGAAAAATATGCAATACCTAATCAAAAACTAGAAAAATAGAATAAAATATCAAACAGAATTTGTTAATTCTTTATAATCACACATACACATGCACACATATACACACACATATACACATTATATATATATATATATATATATATATATATAATAAAAACCCTACACCCACACAACTATATCCTCTACAGAAGACAAATGTAGTGTATCAATTTACATGCCCGTTCAGAGATTGTATCTCTGATACTAATAATAAACCCACTACAAATATTAGTTTTACTATAACTATACTCTCCCATAGACTTACCTGCACATTCTTTCTGATCATAGTTCAATTAAACAATATTCCTTCAAAAAACATAGCCATGTATGTAATATTAACAGATTTTAGTTGATAACACAATAATACTCACACATGCACAGAGTAAAAAGAACCTTCAGATATTGCAGGCCATCTAAATTAAATCAAAGCAACCCACACTCAGTAAAATCACATTTCAATCTAGTTACAATATATTACATTGCATTTAGACATATGGTTCTGTTGTTGACATTTTGGTCTCTCACGTGGTGTGATGTCATAGAATCGCATTACAAATTTATGATCTGCGTCTGCTATTCTGTGACTGTTATCATTGCATAGCAATGTTTTATGTCAACACAAGATAACATCATCTTTGATCGTTTATGTTAACATCCCTGTAACCTCTCTGAAGATGGATCATGTGAGCTGAAAGCTCAGAACCAGTATCATAAAAAATATCCAAATGTTGGACAATTTTTGTCTTCATTTTCACATGAAATTAAAGCCAAAATACGATGTTTAGAACGGCTCATGATTAAACATAATAGACATTCATTGCCTGTTATATTTAACAATATATGTTTAGATAATTATCTGCTACCTCAATATTGTTCCTGAAAAAAAGAGAATAATCAGAATGTTATATTGGTTTCCTTTATTATTACAATATTTTTATTTCAAATAATAGAATAATTTTAAAAATGAAAGATTATTGATTATATTGTACTTTTTTCTAGAAAAACTAAAACATTTTCTTTTAATAAATATCCACTAAATATTATCGAACAATGATTTTAGTAATTTGTATAGTAGTCGAAAATAATTGCATTGTTTTAATTTTTTTGTTTTTGCAACTTTGAAATATAAGTCAAAACAAATAAAATATAAAATGTTTTCTGTGTAGCCATAACAAACATTAGCAGTTATTTTTTTGCCTAAAATGGTTCTTTGTTATTACAACCTTCCTCCAGGGTACTCAGCATTGTGCATTTGTTGACATGTCAGTCCTGCAATCTATTGATGATAAGGTAATTTATGATGAATGTATCTTGGGCCAAAATGAATCAAATTCAGCAAATATCTATAGTAGTAGTAAAAACCAGAACTTTTTTATCATGTGATTTATGAAAGATTAGTTTAAGGAAAGAAGTCAAAGGCTAAATTCTTCCATTAACTATCAGTATATCAAAAACTTATGTATAAAATTGGCTACGCCTAAGTTAATAATAAATAAACTATATGAAATAGAAATAATGATGATAGAAGAAATTTATTGAAAAGGAACAAATATAGTGATGATAAAAATAACAGTAGTGATGAAAGTGTTCAAGAAAAGCAAAAGAATTTTGGACTTTAACTAAAGACTGAGTTGTGAAAGACAAAGCAAAGAAACTCTACAAAAGACAGATAGAGGTGACAATTCCAGTAGAGTGATAGAAAATTGAAGAGATTGCCATTCAATACCCAGCAATGGCTACAAGGAAGAAGATGAGGTAGTGGTGATGACAGTGTGCTGTGGGTGTTGATAATCAAAAATAAAAGAAAATCAACAATTTAAAAAAAATGAAACCAATATTTTCATTATTTGCTTTTGGCATATCCAGAGATCAAAACAATTGTCTACAGAACAGAGACATGAAATAAAGAAAATAATAAAAATGCTATTTAAATATGTCCTTTAAACACTATGTGAGACTCATTTATTGAATATCTGGAAAAAAATAAGCTTTTAAACAATTGTGTTCATCTCTTTGCTACTGCTACCATATAACCCAGTGTCACCCACTGCATGGTTAGGTCATCAGCAACTAAACTGGTCCCCCCGCCAGGCTTTTCTGGTAAGGATGGTAGCTTGCTGCCCATCAGAATTAAAAGCAAGACCTGTAAAACAGTGAGTGGATAAGCATTCTTGTAAAATCAATGGTCATCTAGCATAATGGCATAGAATGGTCTCCATAGCTGCATAAGCAGCAAGTGCTTTGATGACATGGCATTGCTGGGTGAAGGATTTCCAATAGTCATGTGGACATATGTCCATGACAATGCAAGCCTTCAAGTTGTTTTCATCGGCACTGATTTAATTTGGAGAAGGTTGGGTTTACATTCCCAAGACATGCTATGTATAAATGAATACCTCTCAGGTTTTTTAACCTATACAGTGGTGTCACTAAAGTGCAGTAACTCTATGACTACACCTGGTCATGCAACTAATGTAGTTGTTGTTGATGATGATGATGATGATGATGATGATGATGTATCCCTTCACAAGTCAAAGAGAATTTTTTCAAATAAAACTTGTAGCAAAACTTCAGTGATTTTTGTATAAGCTGTTGAAAAGTGAAAAAAATGAATGCAATCTTTACCAGAAATCTTCATCAAGTCTAAGCACAAAATGTAGTCAGAAGTGACAATAAAGAGAGTAGAAACAGTATATACATAATGTACCAAGTATTTGGAAACACATTTTTGTGGGCCATACAGGCAAGACGATCTAACATAATATTATGAAGCATGTGCTAAATTTTAACATTTTCCTTTCTCTTTCAGACATATCAAGAGTATTAACTTGGCAGTGTTCAGTCCGAAAGAGGAAATGATAATGAACACCGTGCTTACAGCATGTGTCGCAAACTACAGGTGAGTGTCTAAAAAATGAACAAGTGAATGCACACTAACATTGTACTACCTGTGATAGGGAATCATGAGTAATGAGCATCTTATGACAACCCACTCCTTCCCACAGGTCCTCAGAGTCAATAATGGTCTAGTTCCACTAGTTCTAAGCTTCACTTCTAAAGCCATGCACATTGTAGTGAGCCATCCACATTCCATTTGTATTCCATTGGGGAGATGTAAGTTCAACTTGAGCAGCTTCTTCCCTCATACCACTACTTTGTGAAACTAACTCTCAAAAGAATGCTTCCCTGATCACTACAAATATAACCTGCTCAAGTCTAGAGCCAACCATCATCTCACCAATATATTGCCATAATCTGTACCTTTTACACTGTAACCCTCTACGTTGAGTGGCTCTTGGATTTTGTACAGGGTGTACATCATTGTAAAAAGATACATTGAAATGTGAGACACAGTGATGAAGCCAAAGACAAAGGAATTGACTGTATATGTTCCAGTGGGACGTTGCTCCATCCCATCCGAGTCAGGACTGGCTGGTTGAGAATTTTCACAATTATGTTAACCCCATGATATAGCTACTTGGCTCTCTTAATTTGAAGCCCAGAGGTATCAATGAAAATGAGATCCCCTTGTGGTCCCATGATAGCATGAACATGTTGAAGGCTGCTATTTTAGATGTGATGATCAACATAAGAACTACTTAACGTCTATATGCAATTGTTTTAATGAGGCTGAGGTCAGTTCTGTTGAATAACTTTTTCTGTTTTTTTTTTTCAAATTGAGAATGTTTCTATATTTTAAAAAATATAGATTTTTTCTGCTGAATATTTTTGTTTTCCTTTATATCATAATTTGTTTTTAATTAGCTGACACATACTGTACAGTTTGTAAATGGCTGTAGTTATAAATGGGCAATGGATTTATACTTTATATAAAATTAGTTTCATGCACTCACAGTTTATTTAGTTGTTTTAGAGCTGAAAGATTACTGATTTTTCTGATGGCATTATTCTGTAAATAAAGATGTGTAAGGAATTTATTGCTGTCCAAAACTGGAATACTGGACAGCTGATTATCATAGAGGTAAATCACTGTCAAATTAGGGCAGATGGATAAGTCACAATCCTGAAAAAGAAAAGTAAAAGAAGCATTATACAATAGGTTTACAACTAATATTTTTGGTAAATTAAATAATGTTCTCTTGCATTATGAAGGCTTCTAATACATGATAGAGTTGAATGTATTTCTGATTAAACAGAAGGGTGATACATGGACAGTAATTGCATATTACTCTTCTATAAAATTAAAAAATATGTATATTCTGATTCATTATATCAAGAATAAGTATTTGCTTAAGAACCTATACGAACATTTCACTATCTTATCTTCTCTATGACACATTACATATTAAGAAATACTTTACATATGTATACATACAAATATGCACATTATACATACATATATATATGTGTGTGTGTGTGTGTGTGTGTGTGTGTATTTTGGATTTTTTTCTGTGAGACTATTTGAAATCAGTTGTTTATCAGATTCACCCAAGAAATATTGATGCACTTACAGAAAGAATTAAATATGAATGCATTAAAATGACAGGGGAAACTCTATGGTGTGTTAATGACTCATGCAGGCACAGAATTGAAATGTGTTTTGAAAAAGAAGGAGGGCATTTTGAACAGCACATATACCAGTTTACTAGTTATTTAATATAACTAGTAAATAAAATTTTCCTGCGTAATTATACTTTTAATACATTATCCCTATAGTGTGTAACTTTTTCTCACTATTTATATATATATATATATATATATATATATATATATTAGTTTTATGCACTATATATAAAGTTTTATGCACTTTATATATATATATATATATATAAATTAATGGATTTATTTTTAGTCCAACTTTTTTACTACTTTAAATGTTATTATAATAGAGACTTCATATTTTAATTAAAAAAACATGGCTTCTATTTCAGATATAAAGTATCCACTATAATTTGGAGTAATGCACACACACACACACACACACACATATGCTCTCACTTGCAATTGAGCACTACAGAGGGGGAAAATTTCATAAACAGCACTTATTTATGGCTTTATGCTATGTTCTTTATTTACAGTGTAGAACGCCCATTCGAAGCAGCTACTACGTAGAACACTCTCACTGCTGGTGTCATTTACATTTTGTAAAAACATTAGATGCTATGAAATTGACCTTTCTCTGACATATGCCAGTGGCCTGATGGGTGAATATTTAACTGCTGTCAAATCAGTCAGGTTTCAGTGCCAGCTTAAAACAAATAGTTAATGTGAAGCTGTAGGGACGGTCAGTTATGTCTGGTACAAGGCCAATTCACCAACATAGACGACAATCCCCACAACTTAAGGTTTTATCAGATATCATCAAAATTATCAGAAGGTTATCAAAAGGTGAATTAGTGGAAGAATAAAAGTATACCTTTTGTATGTTTGAATAGAAATTTATTAACAGAACAGAATAACATGAATTGGTAGAAGTTAAACGTTCATGAGAAACAGTATTAAGAAGTTAAGGGTATCAAGAGATTGAAGTAGTCCTTGCAAGAATGAGTTTATGTGTACGTAGGCAGGAACATATGTATGTATGTATGTATGTATGAGCATTATCATTGGGTAGGATAGTCTTTGAAGTTATTGCTCAGGGTGAATGGTGGAAGGAGGTGAGAGGTGAGAGAGAAAGAGAGTAGTAATAATAATGATCACTTGACATTTGTCAAGGGATGTGTTAATTATGCTTCTCATCTTCTCTCTGGTGACAGGTGAATTTTCCCGTCTTTTATTTCATTTGTGGGGCTCGAAAAGGTCATTTTGGAAATCACTCCTGTGTGAGATTCTGGCCTTTTCATTGGATGACAAATAAACTTGTCGTCGACTCACGAAAAGGTCCATGAAAGAATTTGTTTCTGATAATTGAAGATTATTTGAATTTTGTTTTTAGATGTTTCCTAGTTTTCTACTGGCTGAAAAACATTTTGCATCAAGGTGTGAAATTTCATGAGTTTTGTTTTGGATTTGCTTTTGCGTGTGTGCTAAGCAAAGTTTGTAAATTCGAGTATTTTTTACTTCTAACAAAATCAGTAAGTCAGTGCTTAGCATTTGAATTTTTAAATCTAGATCTTGTTTTGTTCACTACAATTCTTGCAGATGATATATACATATATATATAATATTTATTTAAAATTTATAACATAAATATGTTATAACATCACTACAAAGTAGCTATTTTGTTTTAATACTTATAGTGTTTTGTCAAGTGATGATGCTGATTGCAAGATAAAGAGTTTTAAAAGGTTCAAAACTAACTAAACCCCTCAATAGGGGAGATGTTGTTATGTAGTCTGTGATGACCAATCAAAATACAAGTAAATGCTAATTTGAAAAACATGACAAAATATTTATACCAAATAAAACATGTGAAAATATTTACACCAAACAAAATGTGGTCTGAACAGATGAACTTATTAATTCATTGAAATGGATTATAATTTATAACCACTTTAGATGATGTTTTCAGTTTTCCTTTATGTATATCATATTGCTCTGGATAATATCCATTGAGCTCTCTATACAGATCTATCGCTTAATATTATATATTAAAAATATCTTTTTGGATTATTCTCATCATTAACAGACTTGATATCTATCTATCTATCTATCTATCTATCTATCTATCTATCTATCTATCTATCTAACAAACTATAAAGTAGGTATGGATGGAATAAAATTCTGTATCCAAAAAAAACACAATTCTTAAAAAAGTGCTCAATACAAAGTAGATCGAATAATATTTATTTACATTTTATAACATAAATATGTTATAATATCACTACAAAAATAACAATTTTGTTTCGACACTGTGTCTTATCAAGTGAGGATGTTGATTTCAATTTGAAGAGTTTTAAAAGGTTCAAAACTAGCCAAACCCCCTTAATCTGGGAGATAATGCTATGTAGATTAAGGGGGTTGGCTAGTTTTGAGCCTTTTAAAACTCTTCAACTTGAATCAACATCATCATTTGATAAAAACACAGTGTTGAAACAAAATTGCTATTTTTATAGTGATATTATAACATATTTATGTTATAAATTCTAAATATCTATCTATCTATCTATCTATCTATCTATCTATCTATATATATATATATATATATATATATATTCATTGTTATTGTTGTTAATAATGTCATTATATGTTTTGCTTTTGTATATTTTGTATGCCTTTCTCTTAGCATTATCAATGAAATAATTAGGTTTTTGAAAATGTTTTCTCTGCATATTTATTTTTCAGGTAAGTATTTAGGGCTACAGATTCTTAGTGATATTAAATAGAATCCTATAATTATTTTATCATTTACTTAGTCTTTTCAGTCAGCCTGATGAGTGTTCTTAAATTTGAAAAAGTAATAACATTTTTTACTTTTAGCTTATAGTCTGGAATGACGGTACACAATTTACTGCCTACAAATTTGAAGATATTTGTAAAATATACTCGATTGAACATATTACTACCCTGCCATATCACTCAAGGTCACACAGACAAGCGGAACAGTTTGTGGATACTTTTAAGAAAGATTTGAAAAAAAAGCAAGCAATGAAAAAGTGTGTGAAAAAGCACTACAAAAATTCTTGAGAGTATACTGACTGTATAATGCCAAATCCCAATAATCTATCAGGCATGTTTGTCTGAATTGATGTTTGCATGAAAAATGAAATTGATGTTTGACAAGTTAATAACAGGTAAAAAAAGAAATAAAAACAAATAATGAAAAGGACAAAAACTTTTTGGAGGAAAAGTGTTTTTCAATGAATATAAAAACAGAAAAAAAATGTGGGAAGACAACACAATAATGTCATAAATTGGAAAGATGATATATCTGGCAAAAGAAAAAAATGAGAACACAAAATACATTGCAATCAGTTAAAGAAAAGACTTCCTGAAGAAAAGCATGCAAAAAAGAAGAACCTATGCAAGTTCTGGATAATACTTTTACTATACCAATGCTCCAAGAATTTGTTGATATGATTACCAGAAATTACTAAATAAAATTAAAAATAAAACTCTTACATTTGCCTTGATAAAGTCTTTCAGAGGATGAAACATCTACTAAGATAAGTTTCCTTTTTGTCTTTACATATACATATACACTATCGACCATAAGTTTGGGGCCACTTAGATTTATTCTCTAAGAGAAAGAAATAACAAATTTTATGTCTTAGAAGAATAAATATAGAGATATTTCATTGTTGCTCACAATTGTACAATAATTAAAACCAAAATTAACACAGAGTACTTTCAAATTCAGTTAAAGTTAATTCATATTTTCTTTTCATCAAAGAAAGCACCATGAGCCTTTATTACTGCAAAGCAAATCCTTGGCATTCTTTCTAATAACTTATAAATATAAGTTGGTAAAAGTAATTTCCAAGCATCCTGCAAGCATTTAAACAACATTTGTTCATTTTTAGGAAGTTCATTTCAAATCAATTTCATCCCATATTCTCCTTCTTTAATAGTGGTTTCTTAACTGCTACACAGCCTTTAAGCTCAGCAGAATGATATTGTCTCTTAATAGTAGTAACAGATACTGGATGTTGCTGAGTAGAATTCATTTCGATTGTTAATTCCATTTTTTCTTCTATTCCTCTTGCTAGATATGATCAAGTGCCTATCTTTTACAATAGATGTTATTCTGGGCCTACCAGATCCTTTTCTGTCAATATTTAACTCAGTTTCACAAAGTCGTTGAAGGCAATAATGCACACCATTTTTTGATAGGCTTAAGGTTTTAACACATTCAGAATATTCTTCTTTCAAAAGAATTCTAACCTGAGCTCTTTTTTCAATGCTAATCTGTTTCTGCCATGCCATTTATACCGTAGTAATATGGTTTACAAAAGAAATTATACCGCAATTATAATATCTGAATAAATCTCAATTTTTGGCAAAAACTTGATCACAATAAGAGGAGTCAAGTAGCAAACTGAGTAATGTTTACTTTAAAGTTGAAAAGGATACCTTTTTTTTACTTGACATCTGCATAAGAATAACAAAAAATGGTCTGTAGCGTATATGTGTGTGTTGTACTAAATGTTAGCTTTCCTAATCTCTACTCTGATTTTTAGTCAAGATTATATCCACTTGTCAGAAGATTTGATTGTTACTTTAGTGCTATGAATATGTTATCTCTTGATATTGAGCACTATAACTGTAAAGACTGTTAGCCTTAAAATATTATCTCCCACATACACTCTGTGTATTTTTCCTTTTTTTGGCCAACACAGTTTTTGTTTATATATATATATATATATATATATATATATATATATATATATATATATATATATATATATACATATAAGATATGCCACATTTATGGGTTAAAGTGATCAATATCAGTGATAAAATGTATGTAGATATAAAAGTGGACATTTAAGTGAACACCAGTTTATTTTATGTCAAACACAACAATTAGGCCATGTACATTATGTTTTTGTTTGACTATTTATACATATAGGTCAGTGATGCATAGTGGGTAGTTTTTTTTATATTGTATTGTATTGGGAGTAATCTATTGCATTAATGGTTGTTTTGGTGGGCGGTAACAGTTGTGTTTCAAATTATTCTAGGGGCTATTGAGTTGAAATAATTGTGGATACAAATGCAGTTTTTTGCTTATTTATTGTAATGTAGTGTTACTTAACTTCTTTATTTATTACTGATTATTTTATTGTTGGT
Source organism: Ascarosepion bandense (assembly GCA_037127315.1). Taxonomy (NCBI): domain Eukaryota; kingdom Metazoa; phylum Mollusca; class Cephalopoda; order Sepiida; family Sepiidae; genus Ascarosepion; species Ascarosepion bandense. The sequence continues at coordinate 427,553 of JBBBDQ010001752.1, read as the reverse complement.
CATTATTACTAAGTTTTCTAGTGTTTATCTGTGTCTACATGGTTTGATAATTTCCTTATTATTTACTTAGTTAATATATTAATTTATTTGTTTTGGTGAATTTATTTTAAAATAAACATGCAGACAATCAGGAGTTTTCTTCATAGCTGAAAAAGTTGTTTAATTTTCACAAGAGTCAGTTGTTTGTATAAAAGCCTAACCTTCAAATGCAACTTTTTAAGACCAGTAGATTCATATCATTAGAGAAATTGGTGCAACACAGTCTTCTTGCATCTGTTTCACTTCATTCTGTGTCATACTAAGTAACGCTTAGTGTCAAAGAGTTCTCCTCATTTTGTTTTGCCATGCAATACAAAATCAAATAGAATGATATTTTCTTAGCACCAGTTAATTATTATCATCATTCTGTTGAGTTTCTAGTAATAAGAGGCACTGGAAGTGGGACTTTATTATTTGACTTGGATAAAATAAATGAAAAACTTACAATATCATCCAGTTGCCGTCCTTCAAGATGTAGGTGCGTCAAACGACTCAAGAAATGATTAAGACTTTCATCTCGAGTCTTCTTGGTGTAGCTCAGGATGCCTCCAAGGATAAGATCAATATTTAACTTCACCATTCTAGAAGGAGAGCCTGCTACTTTAAATCAACACACTGGGAAAACAAAAACAAAATATGATTTTTGTTATTACCATTGAAATTCAAACATTCCTGGACATGGTGTCAAATATTAAACATTTCATTTTGAATAATGACAAACCTAAACTTACCCCTTCCTAACTCCATCTCTAGAGAAATTAAAGCGGTAATCAAGGTGAATTGTATCCTGGATTTTCCAGAGGAACACAATAAATTAAATGAAATCATATGCCGTAGAGAAGCTCGGTAAAAATGTTATTGGCATGAGGAGCATTACACATTCAGCTCGCTTCAGGTGAGTTTCAATTACTTTTCAGAAATTTACTTCTTCTGAATTTTTGCAAGTGAAAACCAAAAGTAAAAGAGTTAAGGGACATAAAAACATGGCTGAGCGAAGGAGACTGACTTTTTATTGTTGACAGTTTTGGTTTCCCTGATTGGGTTAGGTGATTTGTCAAGCATATATACATATATTACTAGTGATAAAATCAAACTTTTAGATTGCTTTACATTACTGAGTTACAAGATTACATGGTGATGTCCATTTTCACAAAAACAGGTGAGTGGGGTCTTATTTTTCTCAGCCTTTAACTCACATTTATAACTGATGAAAAAAGAATATTAACTCAAAAGAAAATATTTAAATCTTAAAGGAATGTTCTAAATGAATAACTGATATTGAGCCTACTGTTTGTGTAATAATCTAGCAGGTTAAAATGAATACATACTTTAATATTTAGATTTAACATTGCTTTCAAATATTCACTTGTATCTTGAGACTTTCAAGATTTCTCTGATAAATCTATTAGAAACTGTTTCTAAAATTTGACAAAATACATAAATCTTTGCTGACATTTGGTTGCATAAGAATATAATAGTCAGAAGTGTTTTTGTAAATGTACATCTGAAATATGAATTCAACTAAAAATCATGACAATAAATGATGTAATTAATTAAAAGAACCACAACCCAAATTTATGCTAAATTGATTAAATGTAGTGAGAACTTTGTATTCTTTAAAATTTTGGCAAAACATGTTTAATTATGGTTCACAAAATATTTTTTATACATAGGTGGATGGAAAAAGGAAGGCCAAATGTGAATAAAATTATTCCTATTTTTCACAACCTAAAATTTGCCTTTATAGTCACATGAAACTTTGAACTTTAGAAGATGATCAAAAGCATAGAATTTAAAAAATGATACAATTCATTTCAATTCCCAATAAAGCTAAATAAATAGAATAGCAATAAATTCATAAAGGGTTTTGTACTTGGTCCTTATCTAATCACACACACACACACACATACATACACACACACACACACACACACATGTATATATATAAGAAATATGAAAAATAATAATACTTGTGACTTAAAGGTTCATGTAAACTCCCAAGTACTGAGTATCCTGACCCTTGAAGACAGCTGTAACTAGGAGTGCACATGAAACTTTAAGTTGTGGTAAGGAAGCAATATTTTAGCATCTTTTTTATATTGATTCTGTTTATATATAATTTTATTTTACATTAAGCACTGTTCTTATAGTGTCCTTATTCATTTTATTATACTATATATATATATATATATATATATATATATATATAGTATAATAAAATATGAAATATTTATATATGAAATATATAAAATATAAAATATAATAATATGAGCATTGCTCATTCAGTAATGAATTAGAGCACTCTGGCTATTGGGTGTGTGTATAATGATAATATATGTGCTAAAAAGTCTGCCTTCTTCTACCAAGCACCCATAGTTCAGAGGTAGAATTGGTGACTGACGACAGTTTGGTTGGGTTTCAATCCTGGGTTAAAAGTAATCGGAGTCTAACCGTGCTGATGAGCTGTGATACAGCGAAACAGATCTGTCTGAGGATGACTATATATATATATATATATATATATATATATATATATATATATGTAGATATAAGAAAAATTAAAGCAGACACGTTATTTCATGGTAAATCGGCAGTATAGGTTATAGGTCTATATCAAGCAAACCATCATCAGCTTCCGTCTTTATTGTACAAAAGATTTTACAAGAATGAGATTCACAAAGACCTCAAAAACACAAAAAAACAGTAAAAATAACAGTCGCTTTAAGAAAAAATACAACAGTTCGGCAAACACACACACATATTCATACATAAGCATATATATATATATGCAGCATATAATTAGAGGACATACGCAGCGACGGATATCAACAAAGTTTGAAGATACATTCAGTCTGACAGTCGGACTGCAGACCCGTAGATTTGGAATGTAAAGTCTTAAAGCGTAAACAAAAGGGGAAGAAGAAGAAAGAAGAGATGAATAAATTTAAAATAGAAAGAAAAGATGATAGGAGATTTTTAGAAACTAAAATAGAGTCTATATCATGGAAACAATGCTACTTCACTTTCTGAAAAGCTATTGTCCCCCTTGCCAAAAAAAGATACTATATTAAACGGAATGTCCTCAGCCTCTTAATCCAATATGAGAATGGAAAACAATATTTAAGCAAAGATCTCTGAAAAGAAATAAAACATTTGGAATATTACAAAAGTTATCAAAAGCAATGCATGAAAGACTAATAAATCTCAAAGAGCTTATAATATAAAATTCAGGTATATGAAATATTATGTTAATCAAATATATATAGATTTGTGGCTTATGTCCCTTTGGATTTAATTTATAAGTAAAAATTATGATACACTCAATCTGACACTTGCAAAACAAATTAACAAGAATATATTTAAGAAAGAGATATGTAAATATAAGTGTTATAAAATGTGATTTCCTTTGCATTTTCTCAGTCCAGCTGTAGGCATTAATCTCACGTATTGTATTCTGCTCCTTCCCTTACTGCATGGGCACTTATAATGTCTAGCTTAGCCATGCTAATTAGGCACTCATTTACATATCACTTCAATAAGTATAAGTATATTGTGACAGTTTTACCAAATTTATTATGAAAACACTGACTTGCATTATAAAATTTTTATATTAGTCAATTGCTGAAACCTTCTGAAAAGTGGTATGAACACTTATTAAAAAGTGAATCTATGAAACTCTAAAGTTGAAGTATATAGAATATAAAATCAATCAGCTGAGATATTTTATTTATATTAATCCTATATATATTAATTTTTATAATCATTAATCATTTCCCTTCAAGCAAAACAATAAATCCACAAGGACACAAGGGCTTACTGAGTGTTAGAGAATATAAAAAAAAAACTACTATTAAGGATAGAGGACAATAAGAGAAAATGAATTAAGACAGAAGATAATTTTTGAAGATAAAATTTTACTGGGAAGCAAGAAACTGAAAGAGAGTTCCACAAGCAATAGAAGAAACTGTTAACATAGAATTTATGGTTACATTTAGCCATTTCAAAAGTAAAGTCTACATACCATTGAGGAAAGTTCGTCAGAACAATTACCATGAAATTGTAACAGGGGACGCTGGTGTCTATAGTAGACAACTCCCTGCAAAACATTAAAAATGAAGCAATAATATGACAAAGGCAAGGATAATAAGAACAAGGAGATTAGATTATGCCAAATTTATTAATGGCAACATCAAAAAGGAACAAATAACACAAAAAGGTTTTACTATTTCAAATACTCTGGTTGGTCATACTGGAAGTCATCGGTTTTGCCATGAAAAAGACAGCATATCAGTGTAGCAAGATAAGACTTATAGTCCAGGCAAAGATGCAGTCAGAGGCAGTCTGTTGGATTTAGCTGGAATAGTAAGAGTTGAAGATGATGATGGTGAGTTTGCAGCTGTTGTTGTCAAGACTGCTGCAGATGGCTGTGTCAAGAGCTGGTTTCAGCTGCTGCTGCTACTGCCAATGGCTGTGTCAAAGGCTGGTTTTGGCAAATGCTCTTGATGGTCATGTCAAGAGCTGATTTGATGGTTGCTTTAGATGTGGACTGCTGCTGGTGGCTATGTCAAGGTCTGGTTTTGACTGCTGCTACTGAATCAGATAAGACTCAATCATCTTCACTCAGGGCCAGGCAGTCAGTCTTCTTTCCTACTCCGTGGTTTTGTTTTTGCATGTTGATTTTATGATGACGAAGTGTTACAACATTGACAAGTTTAAGGCAACTTTCAACTGCAAATGAACAATCGTAACGTAATTCTAAATTACAAAATATAATACAACTGGATATTGCACAACTAAGAGCAGAAAGGAAATAGTATTTGCTTTGGGTGATCATGGAAAAATACCACCAAAACAACTCACAAAATTATTAATATTGATCATACTGTTTATTAATATTGATCATACTGTTTATTAATATTGATCCATACTGTTTATTAATATTGATCCATACTGTTTATTAATATTGATCCATACTGTTTTATGTTACAAAGCATAATAACAGAGTGGCATGAGGCTAGCATAAAATTATTTATAAAAAAAGACACGGGGAAGCTACATTACAGTAGTGGGAAAGTGACTGAAGCTGAGATGCCAGGTCAGGGCCAATAACATTTCAGATACTTTTTGGATTTTATCAAGAATCTCTAAATATATAGCAGAAGCACCAGGCCAAATGTGGCAGCAATATTCAAAGCAAGGATAAATGCTAGATTTATAAATATGTAAGATAGTTTCTGGCAAGAAAAATTTAGCATCGTGAACCAATTTCCTTAGCTGCAGACTTAGCAATTGATTCCATATACTCTTTACCAGCAAAAATGTTACATCAAAAAGATGCAATGAGTCAATCTCATGGAGGTTAGCATCAGCCATGCTGATGGAAGTTTAAAAAAAAAAGTACTTGCCATTGAGCAAAGCCCAATGAAATGGTGAAAGGTGAAGAGTTAGGATCTTGTTTTCCCATATATAAAGTTTCTTGAAGTCTAGTTGCAGAATAAAATGAAATTCAGCCTCAAGAAATCTATAATAGTCTGTCAGAAATAGATGTTATTTGTGCAAAGTTACAGTGCTGTTTTGTTTAACATTACTTATACTTACATTATAAATTGAACCTAAAAACTTAAAAGAAAAAGTTAATTCCCAGAAAAAATGAAAGTTATTTTCATTCAAAACATAAAAATACTTAGTAAAAAATAAAAACTTATTTTCTTCCAGAGATTAACAAAATAGAATTAATGACTGACATATTTAAATTATTTGTTTGAACATTATTTTTAATCATTACTTGTATTTGAGTAGATATTGTGTTTCCAATTAAACAATATATTTTTATTTCTACTGGCTTAATTATTTTTAATTGTTACTCGTATTTGAGTTGATATTCAGGTTGGTAGAACTAAACATGCTGTTTAATCGGAAAAAGAATATCTACTCAAATAGGAGTATCGATTAAAAATAATGTTAAAAAAAATAAATTAAATATGTTGGTTGTTAATTCCATTTAGTTAATTTCCGGAACTTTTCGTAATATTGTCTGTTTACACTTGTTTACATTACATTTCAGAGCAAAGATGATTATTTACAAGAAAACAAAAATTATGTCTAAAGCTTGATTTGACTTTGTTTAAAGATAGTGAAATCATTCCTGTTTGAGTGTTCTATGCACCAGATCAATTAGTGGCTTCTCCTGTTGTTAATGATACATATTTTCCTAACAAAATAATCACCCGGTAGAAATAAGTATAAAATTTATACTTATTTATACTATAACTATAATGTTTAACAGGAAACAGAATATCTCCTCAAATATGAGTATAAAATAATGTTAAAAATAATATTCAAACAAATATATTAAATATATTTCCCTCCTGTCACACTCAAGGGTTTGGTTGGATTTTTTTTTCTTAAGGTATTCAATAGTAGGTATGTACCTGGTACATTAATTATGTTGCCATCATTTTATACAAATTATCGATATGAATATTTTGCTGTCATTTTTAATAGCACGGGCCCAATCGTTATAAGAATAACAGCAAAATATAGTGATTGCAAATAATAACTATCCACCCAAGTTATTCTGACAGAAATGAAAAATACATTTCATACAAAAGTTCAATTTAATGAATCTTTTTTTCTAATCAATCCAGAGAGAGAGAGAGAGAGAGAGTGTGTGTTTTCCATTTAAAAAAGATTCTTTAAATTTTCAGCTACTAATATTAATTCAACATCTTAATTTCATTTTTCGTTGCTTTTCTTCGCAACTCTCTCAGACTTTTATTGATGGTAAGAATGACAGACAATAAAAATGAATAAAAGTGAAATTAAATTGAAAAATAAAATTCAAGATATTTTCTTAACTAAATTGATGCTTCCAAAAATAAATTGAAAACAGAATTTCCGAGAGTACAAACAAGGCAATTTCGAAGAATAACAATAAAAAATGAAAAAACATTAACATTATCAAACAAAAAAAACATATAAAAAAAGTAAACAAACTGTAAAAAAACACTTACCATTCACTAAAAAAAGCGACTAAAAATGTGACTAAATCCCCGTTAATATTTTTCTATTTAAAATTATTTTAATAATTTTAAAGGTGATAAGATTCTTTATGTTGAATTAGAAAGACTTTTTAACAACTACCTGAAAATATTTATCTCATTATTATTTGCATTCACTTAACGAAATTTTGTTTTGTTGTGTTTACTGAGGCATCAACCGTTGCTTAGAGACGAAATTCGTGTCTCGATTGCGCATGTGCAATGGATACTTATCTTACACGCCACATATTTAGGTTGTTAGTAAAAAGAGAAATATTGTACACGACGGCGAGTCGAAACGTAACGAAAATAATTTTTATTTCACGCTTTAAAAGTTTTTAATGATAAGGCTCGTTTCTTTACTTTACCCCGTGGCATATTAACGCGTGTTCTACGAACTAAAGTTAAGAAAAGTCTTGATTTCGAGGAACAAAATAAATACAAATAAAAAATTAAACCATCAGTTAATTTTTCTTAAAAAAGCGTACGCGCTCGGAAGTCCTCATTAAAAACCGACCTTTATGTCACATGCCGCCTTTTGTGAGAGGTCTTGTACAAATAACCAGAGTCCCACGCAAACTCTAAGTTGTCAGGCAATCTCTCTATCTTCTGGCAGAGAATTACTTAGTCGGAGCTCGGTCTACGAACAGACTCAACTGAGACAAAAATACAGGGTACCCAATCTCGCGTATACGGAGGTTAAGTAAATTTTGTTTGACCCTTGGCCTGGGTGTCTACGCCCGAGCTCCCACGTAAAACACAATCGTGTGTCACATCTCTTCTCAGTGGGGAGACTCAAGGTTATTACCCAAACTTCCGCGCGAACTCGAACTTGACGGACACTCTGTCTTCGGGCGGAGAGCAATTCAGACGAGGCGTCAGTAGTGGTGGTGGTGGTTAGCGGGGGAACTTTTGGGTATACCCAGAGTTCTCGCTATCTTCGGGTAGAAGGAGAGATTCTACTGAGAAAAATAGACAAACCCTATCCTGTATGTGGGTGCTGGGGAAATTTTATCCGAGTGTACACGCTCGCAAACCTTACTCCCTTTAAATTTTAAAAATTGATATTGTGTCGCATCTCACCTTAGTGGCAAGAACTTTGGTAAATACCCAGAGTTCGGAGAGAACTCGCACTTGTCAAGCACGCTGTTTTCAGGTAGAGAGCAACTCAACCGGTGATATGTCATCGGGCAGAGGCGGAGAGAAATAGACAAGCTTAGTGTCCGATCCCGTGTATCCAGGGGCTGGGTAATTTTTGGCCTGCGTGTATACGCTTGGGATTCCCACGTAAAATAATTGATCTTGTTGGGAAGGACTTGGGTAAATAACCAGAGTTCTAAGAAAGCTCGAAATTGTCAAGCGTTTTGTCTTCGGGCAGAGTGCGACTCAGTCGGGGCTCTGTCTATGAACGGAGACGCGAAAATAGACAATACAATGTGCCCAATCTCGTGGTTGTGGGGGATGGGTTAATTTTTTACCCTTGTCCCGATTGTACACGCTCGAGTTCTTGACATTAAAACAGACCTTGTATCACAAGCCATCTCAGTGAGGAGACGTTGGGTAGTTCTGACAGATTTCTGTAATGCAGTTTTCTCTGCTTTTTCTACAAATATTTTTACGATAATCTTTCCTTTGAAAGTTGGTACATCAACTTCACTGCTGAAATTGCTAGCTGTAAGCGTAAGTTTTATGCTAATAGATTCTTCTCTCATATTTCTTGCTTGTGGAACTTTCTTCCAACTTTTTGTATTTCTGTCAACAAAAATCTTCAAAAATTTCAGTGCGACGTCAATCGTTATAAACAAATAATATATATTTAATTATTTGATTTTGATTGGAGTAAATCCTTTGACATTCGATGTGGCAAAAGTTAATTTATAAAGCAGATCTTGATAGCATTCGGAAGAAAGTCTGTTTCAGTTCGCTAGCTGAGAGTTTGGAGGTCAGATCTTGGTAGTAGTTTTCAGTTTATAAATACGGCGTCAATCTGCTGTTCTTTCTCGGCTCTAAGAAGAGCGGAAAAAATATCTGAAGCAGATGACCGATTAACTTCTTCACGCGACATGCATGGCTGGTTTCTTCTGACGGTTCTTTCTGTTTTGTTCAGGTTTTTCTGGTGATCCCTTCTCTTCTGCTGTCTTGAGGATGTCAGTTTATCATTTTGATATTCCAAGAGTCCGAGACTATTGGCGCGCACCTTGGTTTCGCCTAACATAAAAAAAATTTTTGTGTTAATTTTTGATTGGCCAAAATTATTTTATTTTCCGGAGTTCCATTTTTTTTTTTTTCCATTTATTTTTATATAGCAGAAGTTATGCGTAGAATTATGATTTTTCGTAGTATGGCTAGACTCTAATCAAGCAAACTTTCGCTGTTTTGTTGCCGGGTTCCATCTTCTTCTTCCTCCTCTTTTTTATTTAAGGGTTGCCTTTTCGTTTGTTGAGAGAGAAGTATATAGAGAGAAGGATAAAGAAAGAAGGAGAGAGAGAGAGAGAGAGAGAGAGAGAGAGAGAGAGAGAGAGAAGATTTTTAAAAGAAAACAAATGTATTTTAATTTGGATTCTTTTTATATTTTATTTGTTTATATCGGCGGTCACAGTACAATCCCAACGTGTATTTATAGACTTAAATCATTTTTCTTCTGTGTATTGTGTCCTTTCAGAGACTATCCACAAATTCATATCCCTATAGCGGGTGTATCTTCTTATTTATTCTTTTCTAGTAGTAGTAGGATTCCGTTCTAGTGAAGGGTAATTGTATACCGTGCAGGTTAACGGAATTTGGCCTTGTGGGAAGATAGCCCACTATAATTCATAAAATTATTATAAAATCAAGAAAGGCAATTTAAGTATAAAATAACATTTATATATATATATATATATATATATATATATACATTTCAATTAATGTTTTACAATTAAAGCAATACTTGAAGTCCAACGGAGGTTAAATTGTTCATGACAAATAATGATGAACTGAAAGAGATTAAAGGCTTAGGAGTGTAGAAGCGTCTTGAAGGTAAGGGGATGTTCATTTTGAAGTTGCCGCTCCTAAGGTCAGTAAGTCAGTAAGTACTTTGAGGAATGTCTTTGAAGGAGTCAGTAAGTACTTTGGAGACAGGGAGAAAGAAAGAGGTCAGCATAGAAGCCGCTTGACTTAAGTCAAGGGGATATTAATTACACTCTTCTCTCGTGTTCCCGTCTGTTTAACGATGCTTTGTCTCCGCTTTTTATATCTGCCTTTTGGTTCAAACTGCTTGTTTTGGATTTTCATACTTGAATTTGATTCTGGGCTTCCCATTGGCTGGTAAATAAAATTCGTGTAGGCTCGCGAAATGGAAATTTGATATTTGGTTAATTTTTATTTTTCAACCGGAACATCTGCGCAAACTCGGATGCGGGACGACGAGTTTTGTTCATTCGCTTTCTGGTCGGCATAGAGCCAACATCCGGTCTCGCTTTTGCTCAGTCAGTATCACCACATCCCTTGTGGCCCTTAGCAACGTTTCTTCCTTTGCTAATACACCGTCTCTTGTTCCGCCATCCATTCACACAAGCTCGTCAGCTAAGTAGCCAGCTGCTATCCCCTATCCCTCTTGGACTCGATATGCCATGTGAGTGCTAAGTTTTCCAAGCCCTCCTTTTAATTATGTCCAAGGAATTTCAGCTGTCTCTTTCTGATTCCGATTATAAATTACTTAACATTTTTTAGGACTTTTTCGTTGCTTAATTCATGGAATTATCAGTATTCTTCTGTAAAAACGCATTTCTGTTGCCTTTTAGTTTTCTATTAGGGAGATTTCCAGCACCACCTGTCATACAAGTAAATTGATATTAAATATTAATTCAGCATTCTTTTCTTTGTAACCAACGAAATATTCCTGTTTATTAGGGCTTTTGAAATGCATCTTTTGAAATGCATCTTTTGGTAATTCAACGCGAGTTCGAATTCCGTTGTTGCATTTTTCATCCTCTGTCAAAACACTTCCAGATATTCAAACTTTGGTACTTGCTTAATATTGATATCTCCAATTCGTAGATAGATTCTTGGACTTTTTCTTTTTGCTGACAACGTGCGTGTGCATTCCATGGGATGCGTCGTCTCGGACGTGCGTTTCCTTCGGCTGGCAAAGTGGAAATAACCCTCTGATCATTTTGACGGACTATTTATGACGTAATGTGTGCGCCTAGTTGAGAGCAAAACTTCACACCTACTTGGCGATTTGAGTTAAATATTTGTGCCAAGGAGAATGTGTAGTGGTTTAAGGAAAAAGAAAAACGTATTTTTCAACCAATCGTTTTTTAGTCCGCAACAAAGCAAGAGGGCAGTGGAAAACAACGCATTACGCACTTAATGAGTTTGAGTGGCAGAACAGGGTTTGGGAGAAATAGCAAAAAGACAAAATCGATTAAGAGATACAAACGACAGGAAATTGTGGAAAGCCATAACTGAAGGGACACAGTACATAAAAAGATTGGTGACATAAGATTTTCCATGTTATAAAGTGACAACTCAAAACCAAATAATCCCTACTTCACCAAAACAAAATGTTAACAGAATTCTACTGGACAGTATTTTCTCCTACTTTCACTTACAAAGTCAACATGCATATAAACATAACCATTTATTTATTTTAGAACTGGCTCTGCAAAACTATGAAAAACGATTCTTTAGTTCAGTTTTAAGAAATGTATTCAGGCATAAAAAAAAAGACAGAAAGAAAGAAAGAAATTTAAGGACTGTCGGATTTCGTAAGAGTTGATTGCACAGAAAATCCGAGCTTATACACACCTATACCTGTTCATGAGCAAGTAAAAAAAAAAAAAAAAAAAAAAAAAAAGGAAAAAACAAAACAAAACAAAATAAAACAAACAACAAAAAACATATACATTTATACATTCACCAATAAAACAAACTTCATTCATAAGAGAGTTGGTTCACTAAATTTTACAATTTGCTGCGTCTGCGAAAACAAAATAAATACAATTTCTTATTTATTGGCCAAGGAAATAATTTAAAAGTTGATTAATTTCTATTTTCCACAAACGTATAAATGCGCTTGATTTTGCCTTTCTCTTCCGAGAGCTACGGGTCGTCTAATCGGGCGCCAAGTTCTGCATTTTCTTACTCTCTCACCTCTTTCAAGCTGTATTCATTGATTCTCCTTCGTCCTCATGTACAGTAAAGAAAGAAAGAAAGAAAGAAAGAAAGAAAGAAAGAAAGAATATTACAGAGAGCTGCCAATCGTCTGACTGATGCTAAGCTCAGATGACCGGCATTTTTATATCCTCTCATTCTCTTTCACAACACACGAATTGATTCCACCCTTTCCTCACTTATTTGTCGGCAACAAAAAAGAAAGAGGAACAAAGGTATCATTTCCGTTTTCATTCTCATTCAGGACGAGCTTGTTCGCCAACTACGATTGTACACACTCATAGCGACATTAGATTTCTCTTTTCTTCACAAGTCTATTTCGTCTGACTTAAAGAAAACTTAACTCTTAAATACATTCAACAGAAAAACTTTTAGCAGAACTGTTGAACATATGTGTTATTTCAAATCAACAAAATTGCTGTCATTCTTCTTGTTAAATAAATTTACACGTTTTAATACAAATGAGAACCTTTTATCCTTTGTTAAATCTCTGACTTTTTCAAATGTGATGGGTTCGGTTACGTCTGCCACAAGGCAATTTCGCAAGCATAGCCAACGCCCCCTACAAGACAGAACTTTTGTGGTGATACCGAGCAAAAGCGAGGGACCGGATGTTTGCTCTATAACGACCAGAAAGCAAATGACCAAAAGTTGTCTGTGCGCAGGTGGACCCGCGCAGATGTTCCGGTTGAAAAATAAAAATTAATCAAATATTAAATTTCCATTTCGCGAGCCTACGCGAATTTTATTTATCAGCCAATGGGAAGTCCAGAATCAAATATAAGTGTGAAATTCTAAACGAGCTGCTTTGATCCAAAAAGCAGATATAAAAAGCGGATACAGACAGACCCCAGCAGACAGGCAGACCTCGAGGAGAAGAATGTAATCAATATCCCCTTGACCTAATTCAAGTGGCTACTACGCTTGCCTCTTTCCTTCTCCCCTGTCTCAAAATTACTTACCGACCTAAGGAGCGACTACTTCAAAGACATTCCTCACTTTCACGTTCCCCACATTCCTAAGCATTGATTCTCTTTCAGCATATTATTTGCCATGAACATTTTAACCTCCGTTGGACTTATATTCAAGTATTAATGTAATTGTAAAACATTAATTGAAATGTATATATATATATAAATGTTATTTTATACTTAAATTGCCTTTCTTGATTTTATAATCATTTTATGACTTATAGTGGGCTATCTACCACAAGGCCAAATTCTGTCAACCTACAACCAGAAAAATAATAGATATTATTCTCTCAATGATGATAAAAAATAAAGTTACCTCATGCGCTTTTCTCCAACTTCATAAATTTGCATATATTAAAAATTTATGACCAAGACTATATTTTTTATTGGCTTCCATCAGATAGAACAAGATTAATAAAGTTTCTAAATGTTATATACAACAAGTTATATAAACTCTAAGTTCAGGTTTTTATTTAGCAATCATTTAAAAAAGATGTTTTTTATTATTTGAGGACATTTAGAACAATAAATAAAATCAATTTTTATTTTTAAGATTTCAATCAGATGTCACACTTAGAAAAAAACACTTTTTTTCAATGATTGAATTTTTGAATAGTTTTATATTTTTATTGATGCAATTATTAAATTAGAAATAAAATACACATACACATTCATTTTTATATGTCGTTTGCAGATATTTAATTTAACCAAAAAATATTATTCTGTACCTCATTTGAAACTTTCAAAAGATGTAAAAGCTGATTTTACTATGATCGGGAAAAAATTAAAATAGAAATACAATTACCAGATGATTAACATATGATTAATTTTAGTTCACGTGCTTTTCGTTTTCCAATTTCAACTTTTAGTAATGATCCGATCGGTCCGCACCAAAAAACGACACGTAGTTTTATGCTTTTATTTTTATGTTATACGGAAAAAAAATAATGAAAAAAAATCAACTGAATGAAAACAGCTTGTTTAATTGGATGTTTATTTTAAGAACGATCTAATTATATCGCTTTAAAGATTTTTCTTTTCTCTGAGAACTTTACTCAATATTCTTGTATACGTGCACCGGTGTCAAGCGAAAACTTTTAACAGTTTTAAGTGAAATTGTTGTAGCCATGGCGTCTTGTGGCTTGCTTTCAAAAACCGACTTTCCTCTTTATACTGTTCGGGCTTTGGACGAGAAACATTTTTTAGTGGCTGGTGGAGGAGGACCTGTAAAAACCGGAGTTGCTAATGCTTTGGTATGTTTTTTTCTCTTAAGTATCTCTATTTTTTTTCCAGTTTCTAACACTGTTTTACTTTTATTTCTTCAGATCGCTACCTTAAAAAAAGTGATATATGAAAAAAAAATTGTCAGGCTCATCTGGCAAAATGTGTCTTCGTTTCTTTTTTTTAACTAACTTGTGTTCGAGCTTAGAAATTTTTGCTTGGACTTTGAAGAAGTCTTGTACAATAATATGACATCTTGTTTCATTTGTAAATAATCAATATTTTCTGTTGGTGGATAGGAGTGTTTTACGTTTTATTCAGCTAGTAAAAGATGTTAGTAATGAGCCGAGACAAGTGTAAGCCTTATTAACTTAGAGATCGCTAACGTTTTCTTTTCAATAAACCAATGTACTATTTTATGTGTATATTCAGTTGATTTTAATGAAAGTGATAAAAATGTGGCTCATTTGGTAAAGACGTCGTTTAAAATTCCAAACAGCATCTCTAGAGTTCCGTAATGAACTGATAATTGTTTTTTAAACACTTTGACTTTAAAATAATATTTACTGAGTTCTCCTGATTCTATTGAAGAACCTCTTTATGCAAGTTTAATTTTTGTAGCGATTTGTTGCTCATTATTCAGACGCTAAAAAAATATGAATAGAAAAAGATCGAGTATAGTTCGAATCTTAAGGGTAGTTTTTTTTTTTTTTTTTACAGGTTCGTGTAACGTTAAAAAATGAATCTACTTTAGGATCGAGCCTAAGGTAGTGAGCTATGTTTTTTTTCTCTTTATTATTTAAGATCTTCATGCAAAAACCCATTTCATTTGACTTGTTTTAAGCAATTCGTAACTCATTTAGTAAAAAAGTTAGAGTAAAAAGACAGGTGGGGGTTATCTTTTTTTTTTCTTTTAAAAGCAGATGGGTCATTCAGCAGGTATTTTACTTTAAAGAATTTTTTTTTTATTTTGATTGGAGAACTAATTTCAATTTTTTTAGAAGAATTCGTGGTGCATAAATATTTTTAAAAAGTTTTTTTTTCTTTTAATTTAAACGATTGATTGATGTGTCCGAAGTCTTCCCCTAAAATGCTACCTGTTTTTCTTCATTATTCATGTGAAATGGCATGTGCGTGTTGTTAAGGTCTAATTGACAACTGAT
Organism: Ascarosepion bandense; assembly: GCA_037127315.1. Lineage (NCBI taxonomy): Eukaryota > Metazoa > Mollusca > Cephalopoda > Sepiida > Sepiidae > Ascarosepion > Ascarosepion bandense. Next base: position 411,962 of record JBBBDQ010001752.1, on the reverse strand, counting down.
AGTGAGCATGAATGAAAAAGATTTTTTTCTTTTTGACGACACCGATGCCGGTTAATCGTACTAAAAAAATGTTTAAGTTCTATTTTTAATTAAATTTTTTTTTAATCTTTTAAAGATTTAATGTGAACGTCGTTAAGTAAGTGTGGATGCCAACTTAAGTATATTTTTTTAGAATAATTAAAATCAGATGGAAAAGAACTTACGAAGAAAAAACCATACATCTGAAAATATCGCCTTTTTTGTTATAGTTTTTATTTTTGTTCAATAAATAAACAAAAACAAGAATCGGTCTCTAAAGTTATTAATGTTAATGATTAACAGTTCATCTCAAAGCAAAGTCAGATGAAACAAATGGTTCTTTGTATTTTGGTTTGGAGTTGCGAAAAGCGAATGCGAACATTTGCTAAACAAAACAGACTTATTCGAAATAAATATTTAAAAAAAAACACATAACACATAAGTTATTTTATTGCAACGAGAAGAAAAATTAATGCACTGTTCACAGATGTTTTCGTTGTAAAAATCTTGCGACACATAAATGCTCACAATAAACAGTCTCGAATTATTTTCTTTTTATGACAGGTGAGACCGAATCAAAATAGTTCTTAAACTCGGAACGAAAGCAAGCAGTCGCCACTCTATCAAGAAGACCTAGATCGACATTATTTACAATACATTTAAGTTTTACAGTCAGAAAAATATGCATTTTATTTTCTATTACTGGTTACGTAAAAAATGGTATCTGTCACGTTTTCAAATCCTCGACCAAAGAAAAAAAATGAAAATCTTTTTTTTACTAAACTTTTGTTAAAAAGTTATTTTAGCTAATAATAGTACTTTCACTTTGTTGTTACTTTACGAAAAGTAAATGAAAATATCACACTGTGTTAAAAAACTAGGACAATAAATTGAATCTTAGCGTCAATAATAAAAAAATAGCCATTTCTGTCAAAAGTTCAAAACAGATTTCAATCATTTGACAGTTACTGTCTCAACAAATCATTCCGTGGTTTGTTGTGGTTGCAAAAGAAACAGATGCTGTCAGTCGTAAAAGGTTTATTTATTGGGACATCTTCGATTTTACGAGTTCCACATCGAATAGGGATGGTAAATTAGATTGCTTGACTTTCGTTCGGCATTAGGAGCCTCGGATTCCTTCAAAATAGTCCTTTATTGCTTTGAACGAAGCTTTAACCTGTAAAAACAAACTGATGGAAGATGTAAATTTCACAAAAATAGTCTATCTATTCAAATTGTAACTGTGTAGCTAAAACTTTAAAGACCTTTTTAACGGGAACACCCAAGTCAAGTATGAACTTACACATTATTCGGTCTTTTTCTATTAAAAAAAAAAAGGAAATCATTGCTCTGTTTAACAATGATTTTTTTTTTAAACTAAAATAGGACAGCATTAAGGCTTGGAGAAAAGAACAAACTGGTTTTTCTTGTGAGTTTTATTTATTTATTTATTTATTTATTTATTTTTACACACTTGTTTAAAAAAAGAAAGAAAAGGTTAAGTCTAACACTTCTTTTTTTTCTAGATTTTTAAAAATCTTTTCAAAAGAAAAGTTTTTTTTTATCCCTCCACTACATAAAAACAAAAAATATATACATTAAACAATAAATTTAATCAGAAGTGTCTACATTTTAAAAAAACAAAAATAAAGCTAAGAAATTTAAAACTATTTCTTTTTTTAAATTAGAAAATAAAAATAAATACTGCTTTCAATTTCGTTTGAAAAAGTAGTGTTTTTTAAAATATCATTCGAATTTAGTGTTAATTTCTAAAATTAATAGAAAAACTTGGGCATGTAAATTTTTTTTAAAAAGTGATATATTTTCAAATGTTATTTTTTCTCAAGAATTTTTGACATATTGTCTTCTAATTGATTGTTTTTTAATGTTAACTTTTTCATGAGACTTAAAAAGTAGGAAACAAGTTTGAAAATTGGCCAAATGAAAAACAAACTCTCTTGAAATCAACTCTGAACAGATTTTAACATTATGTTCCATACACTGATCATCAGAATGTTTTATTTGTAAAATAAATAAAATATGACGTTTTGTTTTATCTAGACTTTTCCAGAAGAATAAAATTTTAGTTAAGCTGTTTAAAATCATTTTTGTGATATTTAAAAAAAAAAAAACAAAATAACAAAGGATGCTTTTTATTTTTTATAAACAAATTGGATCTAATGATAATGTATTGTATGACCTCTTTTATTTAAATTTATATTTTAGCTGCAAATTGAGAGATAGATACAGTTATTGTATTTTTAAATATTGATAGATATTATTTCACCCTATTTAACTGAACTTGAAAATATTCTGCTGATTTTTTGACAAGTGTTTTTTTTAAAATCTTTTTTAATCGTATCACCCCGAGCAAGGCGGTAACGCCACTGATGTGCAGGGGGCTACGTAATAGTGAAAAGATTGGAAAAGAGAAAGCCGGAAACTACATCCTAAACAGGGAACAAGGGATGATCTTCTGAACCTGTTCAATAGACGTGGGTAGAGTGTGAACCGGGCGATAGATCTATCTACTCCAATTGAAAAAAAAAAAACAAGATGAGAAGATTGGAAAAGAGAAAGCCGGAAACCACATCCTAAACAGGGAACAAGGGATGAGTCTCTTAAGGACAATAAATCAATTGCTTTTAATTAATAATTGATTACACATTCTTAATCTAATCTGCAGGTAACTGAAAGAAAATTGAATTAGAAATAATTCAGTAAATTTTGAAAGTTTTTCTACACCTTTTCAACTTCAAAAAAAATACAGGAAAGGGTATTCAGTAAAACTTCAGCTTACAGGATTGCCTGAGTGCAATGTCTGAAACCAGGGTATGCTTGTCTTGAGTGATTATTGACCATACTGACCATCACATCTTTGATAGTGATTTTCAACATGGCCTTGGTCTTGTGGAGACTACTGGTTATTCTCCCTCTCGACAATACCCAGAATGAAAGTCAGGCCAGAAGAGCTTGGAGGTGAGAATTTAGTGACGTGTTGTGGTGCAGTGGATATCGACTCAAAACAAGAAATTGGAGAGATGAGTTCAAATTCCAGTTGAATTCCTTGCATTCACTTATGTACGAATATTCTTGAGAAAGGTATTATTGTCTCTTCTCCCCCAGCTATGGGATAAATAGCAGGACAGATTGGGTCCTATAGTCTTGGTTGACAGAAAGTAATGACAACCTAATGCAAGAAAATATTCTGCCCAGTCAGTCATTTCTCTTTGAGACATGATCACCTATGCATGTATCATGTATGTCACGTAACTGATCTTGAAAATTCTTGGTCAGACCATTTGTTTCACTTTGTTATAAAAAATTTGTGTATATATATATATATATATATATATATATATATATAGTGCGATGGATAAATTGTCGCCATTTTATACTTTTTTAATTTTGTGCCTTGCTGTTTGTTTATGATTTTGTCAACTGCACAGTACAGTATGATCAGTTGGACACCGTTTTGAGAAAAAAACACCATGACACAATTCAGTCTACCATAAATTTGGAAATGACATGCTGTACTGCTTGGCATTCATGCTGGAAATGCTAATATGGACATTTTTGAGTGTTTGGTTGTCAATCTGAAGACAGTGCGGAGGATATGGAAAAAGTTGGATAATGATGATTACGAAGGTATGACAGCTTGGAAACTCACTCTGATCTTTTTTGATAGGAAAGAACTCTTGAATTTGTTGGTGAGGGCCTCAGACTCAACATAGAAGTCTGCTTCAAGTACTTTGAGGTAGTGCTGCCTTGGATCAAGAGGGTAGCATGCCATACAAGTAGGAGAACCCAGTTTCTGCAATCACATGACACCCTTACCTCTGGCTACCTAACTCTCCATATGTGTGGGGTGCAGTTGAGTGAGAGACCAACAAAACTCCTTCCAAAACCAGAGATGAACTGAAGGCAAGGATTATGGCAGTATTCATCAACTTAGACAAGGAGACTGTCCAGAAGAGTTGCATCAGATTTTGAAATCATTTGAAAGCCATGGTTGAAGCCAATAGCAATTTTATTGAATAAATTTACTCTTTAGTTTTTCAAAATATTTTTGTGTAATTTTGGTAAATATATCTGTTAAAATGAGATGTCAGTGTTGTTCTTATTTTTGCATAATTTAGATAATAGTTAATCCATCGCACCCTGTAGTCTATTGTGTGATAGGCTGACACACACAGTTGTTGCATGTAGCAATCTGTCCCAGTGGTTTACATGAAATAAATACTGCATAAGAGTTTGACTGTTGAACATAAAAAAAATCAATGGTCTCCTGAGACTTTCATACTGATAAATGACATATATATATATATATATATATATATATATATATATATATATATATCAAATTTCTTAGTGCCATTTTTTTCCCATTGAAGTTTACTAAGTTGATTGTTGCTTGCATAGTCACTGTTGTATATCATTTACGAGCCTTTGGCAATATAAGTAAGCCAAGAAAATTTATTTCATATAAACTTTCTGAAACATCTGCTAGCTTTTCAAAACTTGTTCTGTTCTTGTTTAACACAGAAAAATCTCATTTTTGAAGACGTTAAGGGATTTATTAAAGGAATTCAAAGCTAAAATAATCATGGCTACATCCAGAGCAGCTCTCAAAATTTGCTGGAGAAAACCAAATTGTTTCTGTGTTTGGTAGAATTTAAAGAGAATTTATTTTAAATTCATCAAACCTTGGCAAACTTAATTTTCAGTTCTCTAATGTTTTTTTTTTTTTTATTGGGTAAGAAAGTTAACCAGTCATTTCGCTGTATGAAAAACATGTTCTCATGTTGCAGAAAATGATTGTAGAATTGGGATTTTGGAACTTCTAGATGTGGGTGCATTTGATTACCTTCAAACTATCATTTGTCTTGTCATATGTCACACTCCCTCTTTGGTTGACAGATCCTTATAATTTGAGATATTAAAAAAAAATCCTCAGAAAATTTATTGAACCAAAACAAGAATTATTCTTTTATGATGAAATGCACAATTTATCTAAAAGATGGTGAAAAATTCATAGAGAGCCAAGACAATTTGCTGAATGATACTATAAATTTATTTGAATAAAAATATAGAAGTATTTTGCATCTAGCATGGATGTAAGAATGCTACAAAATAGTTGTGGGTGGGTGTACCTTTATATTTTTTTAATCATTTCAACTCAAGTAAGACAATAAAGTCACTAAGATGCAAGGGGTTACTGAGTGTTAGAGAATAGATGCAAGAAGCTGGAAGAGAATTCCACAAGCAAAAAGTATGATAGAAGAAACTGTTGGCATATGTATATTTTAGGCTGTTTCAAAAAGAACATCCCTGTTTTTCATAGGGAAAGAAAATTCATTCACGGTTTGGGAGATATTGAATTTATTTATCCCAGGCATTGTACAGATTATTTCTTGAAAGACTGATTCTAGATTATTTTTGCTATTAAGTTTTGCTTTGGACTGAATAAATATATGTAAATGTATATTTCAACAGCAATCTTTATTTTAAAGGTGTTTAGTTAAAAACAACTGACAAGGAAGATTTTATTTTTTTTATTTAATTTTTTTCAGTATTCTTACATGTTTTCTGTTTGCTGTCAATAAGGATTGTAAAAATCTAAACTTATATATAAATGGAACTTTGTATCTGTGTGTGTGTGTATCCGTTACTATAGACTCCGAAATGGCTGAACCAATTTTCTTGAAAATTTACAGAGTTGTACAATAAGCATCTGCGAGTGTTCTTAGCTAGGTTTTGTGTCGAGCTACCCCTGATAAATATTGATAATCGAAAAAATCGGGTGATAGGAGTGGTCCGATTTTAATCAAATTTGATAAACTCATAGACAAAGACATAAACGATATTCAGAAGTTTCAAGGTTGCAGTTCTTACAATAGTGCAGAAAATTTGATATTGATACCAGGAAATCAAAAATTGACTTACATCCATTCATTTTTCTTTCAGTCTACAGTTTCACTTTAACTGGAAACAACTATTGCTTTTTAGTCTTTTGTGCCAACGTCCAAAGAGTCTGAGCTCCAGGACCATGGATTAGTTTTAAAGCTTTCATTACACTCAAGCAATGCTGGGCTATACTGCTAGTATTCTCTAATTATTAACTTTCCAATCACTTTCATTCACATTTCTGGCCATTCTTAAGGATGTTCTCTTTCCTATGTTGTTATTTTATACTCATGCTTTCATTGTAATATAACTTATTTTGTGTTTTTAAAAAGATGTGTTCTTTAAAAGCTATCACATGATGCACACAACTGGGTTTAATGTGAGCGTCTGTCTACTTTTAAAAAAAATTTCAAAACTCCATTTTCACTGTTAAATAATGTAAGGTTGATGGTAGGAGAAAATTGTTTGATATATTTAGTGACTCTCTTATAGTGAGATGCTTTTGATATTGTGATTTAAACAATATTTCTGTATTTTCAACCAACATTTTTTTTTTTTTAAGGATCCTTGTAAATTATGGGTTAACAAGTATTTTTTTTATTTCTCTTTCATTGGATAGGTGGCATGTAAGACGTTTACTCAATGAAATGGTAGTATGTTCAATATAGGTAATAGATTTATGACAAGAAACACAGTTTTGTACTGGGCATTAAAATTCATACACTATATTAGTCAATGCCCAGTACAAGACTGTATTTCTTGTCATAAGTCAATTACTGAATACAGATTTAACTGAAAGGTTTAAATATAGTTGTGATTTTTATAAAAATTAAAGTAAAATTTAACTAATGTTTTTGTTGTTTTTTTATATACAGTTTTAAAACACATATTTTTATAATTATAGCTTTTATAATTTATTTTGTAAACATCTAATAGTGTTTTTATTATGCTACTAACAACTATTAATGATAACAAAGTTAAAAAAAAAAAGTTGATTTTGGGACGGTCTAAATTTTTTTCAAGATGATTAAACTTATTTTTCCAAATGGTTCCAGGACAATAGGGATAAAAGTTAGTTTAGAGCCCTGATCTATAATATCTTCATTTAATTATTGTTGTAAAGTTATTGAATCAAATTGTGGAGACTATAGAGTTTTTCTCTGGATAATGATTTAGGCCCAGTGTTCATTGTGTCTTGATAGGCTTATTCGAGGATGGCCATTCTTTTTGACATTCAATTTTGACATTGATCTGTCAGTCATATTTTAAGTCTTTTGTCTTTTCATTTTTTGATTGTTGGGCAGAAATTATTTTCGAACTTGAAGAAGCCTTTCTGTAGGATGATTCTCTGTGGCCTATTAATTTTTCATCTGTTTTGTAACAGAGTTGCAGTCTGCCTACCAGAGCCAGCTGGGTACAGGACGTCTTTGAGTATTCAATCATTGTTCATTCACACAATTTTCCTAAACCAGCACAAGTATGTTTAAGAGAGCATGTGCACGCTGGAAGTACTAGCCCTTTCAAAGGCAGTGTTGTTAGGGATTTTTGTCTTGTCGAAAAATGTTCCAGAAATGTTGGGAGCAGCATATATGAGAGATGTTGACCTTCTCTTTTGTCCAACACATGGTGTCAAAGTTTCACACATACAAGATAGTGCTTATGACAAAAGCTTTGTAGACCAGAACTTTGGTGTCTGCTTGCTCTTGTTCCATACAAGCTAGACATGGTGGGAGTGGTCTTGCTAATATGCTTGTTTAACTCAATATATATTCTCAATAACTTTTAAATATTTTTGTTAATATCCTTTTCTTTGTAGTGACTTAAATACTGTCACATGTTCTATAGTCAAACAAAGCTAAATAAAGTGTTTTGTTGATCTATTGTTGAGTAAAGCCATTCTTTGGTCTCTTATCTTGGTTATTCGTTAATCTAAGTACTGTTGAATATAATCTGTATATGTTTGATTGGGATTTAATAGAGAAACAGTTGCTAAGGTTTTTATTATCACCTCTTATAAAGTAGGATTCCTATTTCTATTCTGAAGTTTTAAAGTACTTTAATTTTTCCATATGCACTTGGTAAGTAAATGTGCTAAGTTTTTCTCATCAGAATCTTTTTTGCACATTTATAAATCTACCATTTGTCTGTGCATTGAATACTGTTGCCATATCTGGTTGGGGGCTCCTGTTATCCATCTTGAGGTTCTCAACAAAATCTAAAGGAGGATCTGCAATATAATTGATCCTGTCTTGTCAGCCCGCCTTCAGTCACTTTCTCACCAATATAATGTGATTTCCCTCTCTCTTTTCTACAAGTATTTTCATGGCAACTGCTCTGGCAACCTTTTTTTTTTCTTGGTTTCTTGACCATATGTATTTACATGTGCTACTCAATTGGCATCAAGATCACACCCTTTTGTCATTGAAATAGTTAAATGTAACCAACTTTTTTACTTTAACAGTTTCTTTTTTCACACTTCCTGTTTGTGGAACTCTCATTATCTTGTTTCTCTAATAGCTACAATCTTTAAAAGTTTAAATGCAACATCAGTTGCCATCTTCTATGTTCTTGATTCCCATTCATATTTTATCCTTTCTTCAACATCCCCTGTACCTTGTTTTTCTCTCACTGTAACCCCATGTGCACCAGTGGCAGTCCTGACTTGGGGTGAAATGATTATAAAAAGAAATCTGTTACAGAATTTTTCTCCTGTGTCTTTTAAAAAGGTCTGTTACTATGCCATTGTTGTCTGATACTTTTTGTTTTGAAATGCCAACTTCATTTCATTTGTTACTTTATAAACACCACTAGTATCTGCTGGTGATATTTTCAAAGTTAGCAATTTGGTATTCATATTTTCTATGCTATTTTCATTATTTCACAAAGTCTTAAATCAGTTCTTTATTCTTGTTCTAAATTTAGTGATAGTCCTATTATAGTGTGTGTGTGTGTGTGTGTAAATATATGGAAAGTCCTGAAGATTAACGAAATGATTTTAACAACCGACATATTTGTTTGAACATTATTTTTAATCGATACTCTTATTAGAGGAGATATTCTGTTTTTAATCAAACAGTATATTTATATATTTATTTCTACTGGCCTGATTATTTATAAATTTTGTTACAAAAATGTGTCTCATTCGGCAGGATTTGAACTTGCAACCCCTATCAACATAGGGGAAGCCACCAATTGATTTTGTGTCTCTTAGACTGCTCGATTACAAATGATTCCATATATTGATTGTTAAAACCATTTTGTTAATTTTCAGGATTTCCTGTAACATTGTATGTTTACATTTGTTAACATGGTTACATTTCAGAGCAAAGATGGTTATTTATGTAAAATCAAAAATTGTGTTATATAAGGCTTGATTAAACTCAATTAGACTGTGAACTTACAGATTCTTGAAAAAACAAAATCTGTAAGTTGTTCTATGACACTTGCCCTCTGTGCAGATGCTTTTATAGAACTTAAAAATTATTTTACTAAGATAAATGGCCCACACAATACTTATGTTTTTTTTTAATTACAGTATACCTTAGTATACCATAATTATTTAATTCTAAACTAAACAATCCAGCCCCTTTAACCCATGAGATAGTACAAAATCAAATTTAAAAAAAAAACTAAAATCTGACCTGCTGTTAAAAATTGTCTATCTATTTAAATAATGTATGGTCCCACTGTGCATCTTACCCAGACAAAATTAAAGTGTCATACCTTGACACCAGGCTACTCTGTTTCCTTTCGCGACCCAAATCTTCAACTTCATAGTTCAACCTAATTCTCATTTTTGATTGAACAATATTAACACGCCTACAAGCAAATTCTCCAACTACCACTTGTTAATTTTCTAAATAACCATGAATTAATCTTCTATGTGCCCTGTCCTTTCAGAACGTAGGCGATCATGGCCTTCCACGACTTTCTATCCCTGGTGGCTCTTAGCATGCTTTCTCCTGTTACAACATTCAAACCTTGCTCTGCCGTTCACCTGCTCAGGCCCGTCAAATGCTACTTTTCCCTGTCACTCTTTCCGTCTATCTGGCCTGTGGGTATCAGATTCTCCAAGCCTTCCTTCCTCATTGCATGTCCCAGGAACTTCAGTTGTCTCTTCCTGATGCTCAATATTAATTTCCTTTTCGTTTCCATTCTTTCCTTGTCATTGCTCACAAGCTCAGTCCACGATATCCGCAGCATCCTTCTGTAGAACCACATTTCATCTGCTTAAAGTTTTCCCTTTATCTTTGTTGATATTGTTCAACATTCACTGCCATATTGAAGAACTGACATCACATAGCAATCCAGTACTCTCTTTGTTTCTAGTGAGAGTTTCCTGTGTCTTAATACTTTACTCAGCTTCTGGCCCCAGGGGACACTCCACTGTAATGTAAAATGAACTAAAATCATCTTGATCTATTTATTTGATATCACTCATGAATTTGTGTATACAAACGCTCTTTGCTTTACATGTTTGTTCATTTTTACAGGTTGGAATAATTTTTTTATTTTTGTATTTAACTTAATTTGCCTTTATTTTGCAGGAAATCTTTGATGTCTCATTTGCAGATGAACGTATCAAAGCTACTAGTGTCACACGCCTGGATACAGGCTCACAGGCTGTGATGAACAGCGCTACATATTCAGATGGTCGGCACCATCTCTTGGCCATAGGAATGGACAATGAGTGTCACTTGTACTCTCTCAAGTATAAAGTTGTACAAACAGAGGACAAAAAATCAGGTGAAACAACAAGTTTATTTCTTTACAAGGGAACATTTAGACAAACTGTACACTATCATCTGTACAGCAATATTTCTGGACTGTTTAGAGTCCAGGTGAGTTTTGCTATGAAAACCTAGCTTCATTTTATTTTATTTTTTTTTTTATCTGGATAACTCCTATTTAACTTTTTCTAGAGACTTCTGACAGCCATGAGCTTTCATGCTCTGTTTTTAGACTAAAACCTAACAATGGTCATATAAAGCCAAATTCAAAATATACATTTTTTTTTTAAAAGATCACTTTTTTTCGGTTGCATGTGTGAGCAGCAGATTCATATAATAGTCTCAGCAGAAAAAGGAAAAAATTGTATTTATCCACATTTTGTTGAATGAGATGCATTTAGTGATTCCTATATTTTTTCATGTTCAGGTAACAGTTTTATTTTTTATTTTTTATAATTTTTGATCACATCATTGTCATTGAGTGCTATAGCCTTAAGAGTGGGAAGTAGTCTCCATTCACTATAATTTCCAATTATAAATTCTAGTTGAGCATTCACAGGTAAGGAATGTCAGGTAGAGCACTTTTTGACATAAAGGAAATAACAGCTATGTTTATTGCTATCACCATTCCAGAATACAGAATAAGTACTGAATGCACATTCTCAGATGTAGAAGAATGAATTCATCGAAAGCAAAGAATGTGTACTCACCATGTCAAGTCTTTCCTTCTTGAAATCTTCATTAGTAATACAGTTTTAAAATGTTCTGGAATGTGTTATAAAAAGAATAATAAATCCTATTATTTTACATGGTCAGGTGAAGAGTAATTTTATATTTAGTACAATATTAATATTACTACTGCTTCATTTTCTTAGTGTGTGTGTGTGGTGGTGGGGGGGGGCTGGATAACCAGTGACTAGGGCAGATAACCCTGTTCCTACTAGTTAGGATATTAATAACCCAGTTGAGACTAGCAAAATAATATCTAGTACCATTTTATGCTGGTATATTTTGGGATTATGCATGTAAAATATGAAAGGTATGTCTGATATACAACTGTAGATATGTGTTACAAAGTAACAATTTCTGTTGATCAATAATCTGCCTCTCAATATGTACAATTTATTTCCTCTTATTGTTTTATTGCAAATCCCAAATTATCATTTGGGGAATCATTAGTTTATAATCTATTTAACCTTGCTTTTGTCTTGAAGACATTAACAATGCAGCAGTGAAATGAGAATTGTCATAATGTTTATGTAAAATATGAGACAAGTTTCGCCTTTTATTTACCACTTATTTCCAATTTTTTGTAACAATATTTATTACATTATTCTGGTTTTATTTTATTTTATTTTATTTTGTGCGTGTGTGTGTGTGCGTGTCTGTCATGAGTCTTTAACCATTTTTCTGCTGACAAAACGCAAACTCCCCGAGGTCCCTGTAATTCCCAAATGTCCGTCTGTAGCAAATATTTTTATTACTCTTAATATTCTTAATAATTGAATTTACTATGTGTCAAGATATTGTATGAGATTTCTTTAAATTTATGTTTGCTTTATTTTTTTAAATTCCAAAGAAGGTGAAGTGAGACATCGCAAAACAAAAAAGTCTGATGAGAAAGAAAACAGTAAGAACGGACCTGCAAAAATTGTGACGTTTGATGTGGAGTCCTTAGGAATGGTCTGCAATGAAAGTAAGACAGAGTTCCAGAAAGTTGTACAGTTTAGTCCTGATGGTAATTTGTTATTCACTGGCAGCACAGAAGGAATCTTACGTGCATGGGAGGTGAGTAGCTTTACTTATTAGACATAAATTTAATGTTCTTCCCTGCTTACTCTATTATTTAATAATTAGACGAATGAGTCACAGTAAAATGTAAAATCTTAATTATGAGGCTCTGTTAAAAACTTTCTTACTCTAGTTCAATTTCAACTGATCCAATCTTGAAATAGTTATTAAGTTTAATACCAATATTATTTACAGTGTCTACCTTAAAAACATTAAACTGGAAAGATTTTATCAAGGGCATTGGACACTAGTCAAAAAAAACATTGCTAAAGAGCTTAATATTTAGTTTTTAGCTATCCTTATATCTCTTTTTTTTTTTCTTCTAATAACATAAAAAAGAACAGCTTATTAACAGCAATTCATATGAAAATAGCAAATAAGATCATTTACATTTTTTATCTGAGGTTTATAACTGTGTGGAAAACAGTTTTCAATAATTCCACCATGCCCCCCCCCCCCACTATATGCATGATATATCAATGACATATTCGTATTAGCAAACATCTAAGATGAAGAAACTGAAAGAAACATTTGAAAATGACTCTCTCCTACTTTACATACAATTTCAGTATTAACAATAGAATCTCTTTCCTTGACATGATAATCAATGCCAATAGTCATAATTTTAGCACCTCTCTTTACAAAAAATCCACAAGCAAAAAACTCATGTTTACTTAACTACAAAAGTGAATGCTCTCACAAGATACAAAATTGCTGTCATAAAAAATATGATTTACTGAGCCAAAGTAATTTCTTCTTTCAACATATTCTATAAGGATCTTAGCAACATTAAACATATCCTAATCGACAATAATTTCAAGTAAATTATTTTTAAGTATTTTTTTCTATGACAGCATGTCATTAAATCACTTCTTTTATTAAGCAAATTTGGATTCTTGATATGGTTTAAGATGACAAGTTTGAAAAGTTAAAACCTGCCCGTTGAATGGCCAATGCATGTCCGAAAGTATTGCTTATAGACCTTGAATTCATTCGGATGATTATGATGTTAAATTTTACTTTGGAAGTAATTCTAACAGGTAGAAGATAAAATTTAACAACCACTTGTTGTCTTTAAACAACAGTAAATACAACAAAAGTACTGCTTCATCCATACAGTAGTGGAAATTAAAAAATGACAAAACTCTAATGATTACCTGAAATATTGTAACTAAGTCCAAACATTACAGTGAAAAAGGAGATAAATGTAATCTATGCTTTTAGAAAAACTTGTCATCTTAAACCATATCAAGAATCCAAATTTACTTAATAAAAGAAGTGATTTAATGACCACATGCTGTCATAGAAAAAAATACTTAAATTCTTAGACCCAGATTGATATAGATCCTTCTTTATCCCCCCCCCCACAATATTACTGTCATGATGTGAAGTCTAGCTGTAATCCTTCACCTGTCCGCTTATTCTCAGTGACTGAGTTATATCAGCTTTCACTTATGTAAATTAGGCATATTGATTTGCCAGTGTCACTACATCTCCCTGAAACATATAGGTTTTATATCTCTAGTAGTTCTTGTACTTCTTCTCATAATATTTTCATTGCTTTGCTCTACTTTTCTCTCTTCCATATTTCTTTCTCTGGGAGATCTAGATCTATCTCATGCCCATCTGCATCGTCTTGCATTACTTGACCCTCATCCAAACTATCCAACTCATTCTGGCCCTCTTGATCCTGAATTATTTAATCTTCTGATGTTTCATTCTGTAGTGGTTGTTCTAAAGACTCATTAACGGACAGAATCCTATCCATTTCTTCCTCATTTTGCTCTTCATATTCACCCTGGGTCCGTATTTGATCTGCAGGGGCTAATATACTGCTGCCGTTTTCTCTATTTATTATAGCTGTATTGTCGCCATTTTGCATGATAAATTCAGATTAGCTTCTTTGTTCTTTTTGTACCACATTTTTTCATTTGTGGAATACGACATAGGGGAGTTCTAATTTGTCTTCCCATTAAAGCTGATGGGCTTTCTAGTCTTCCAGTGTGTGATATTGTACGATAGCTTAAAAGCAGCCTCGGTAGAAAAACTGCTTTTTCTTTTTTGCTGAGAGCATGCTTTTAGTCCCTTTTTTACAATTTGCACCATTCTTTCTGCCAACTCATTCGACTGAGGGTGATATGGGGGAGTCTTATACAGTTTACATCCTATTTTTTCTAACCATAAATTTAGATTGTCATCACAAAATTCTGGTGCATTGTCAGATACCAGGATTTTTGGTTTGCCATTTCTGGAAAATATGACCCTTAGGATCTGTTTTATGGTAGAACTTTTCTTGTCTGGCACCCAGATTATTTCAGGCCAGCCTGAAAAAGAGTCTACTAGAATTAATAAGTCCTACTCTATTAATATAAATATAATCCATATGCACCCTACTCCATGGCTCCACTTCTCTGGGCCACGAATGTAAAGTAGTCTGTGTAAAATTTCTTAATTCTTTACACTTTTTGTATCTTTTTATATAATCTATGATATCTCTTGAATATCCGAGCCACCATGCTTCTAATTTTATCCTTTTTTGTGTGGCCGCTACTCCACATTGTACATCGTCATGTACACTTTTTATTACCAATTTTCTTTGTTTCTGGGGGAACTACCAGATCCCCATTACAAACCACTCCATGTTCTATCGTTAATTTGTGCCTTATTTCTTTGTAGGGTCTTTCTGCCCTAGAACAATTTCCCCATGAATTTTTTCTTATTCTCGATAATATCCTACTTAGTACTGATCATGTCTAGTTTCCGCAGCCATTCTATCTAAAGACAGAACATCTCGACCCAATATAAGAATGTATCTTCAAATTCTTCTTCGGTTTTGTCTTTTGTCTCCTTGTAAAATCATGGTCTTGATAGTGCATCTACGTGCGGAATTGAATTTCCTTTGACATATTCTATATTAAAGCCAAATGCCATTAACCTTATTGCCCATCTTAGTATCCTCAATGCGGTAACTTTAGGGAATTCTTTCATTGGGTTGAATATAAACTCTAATGGTCTTTGATCACTTCTTTACAGAAATTCTTTTCCAATTAAAAATTGTTGGGCTCTAGTAGTTATCCACACGATAGCTAATGCTTCTTTCTCTATATTTGAATAATTAAATTTGGTGTTCATCAGTCTTCTTGATAAATATCTTATCAGATGTCCTTCTTGTGATAATATTCCTGATATTGAATGTTCACTTGCATCTGTGGTTAACATCAGTTCCTTTTTTGGATCAAACATTTTCCTCCTACTGGTTTCTTTGCCATAATTATTTTTAATTTGTCAAAAGCTTTTTGTTATTCCTCTGACCAAATTAATTCTTTTTTCTTAAATTTACAAACGGTTCAGTCAAGTCCATGTATTTTGGTAAATATCGCCTGTAAAAATTTACCAATCTCAAAATAGACTCCAGTTCTTTTTTATTCATAGGTGTCGCTACTTTTAGTATTTTTTCTATCAAGGCTTGGTCTGGTGATATACCTTCTTTCGAAATGGATAAAGATAGATAAGATAAGTTACTACAACTGCTTACGCATTTTTTCATTTATTGTCATTCCATCATTTTTTAATCTATTTAAGATTGTCGGTTTTCTTTTTTAATTTCATTTTATCAGTGGCTCCTATGCATATATCATCTTGATAACAAATCATATTTTCCATATTTCCTAAAACCTGTTCGATGACTCTTTGAAATATGGCGTTTGCAGTTTTTATTCCACATGCCATCCTTTTCCATCTTAGTAACCCTATTGGTGTATTTATCGTGGTTACTTCTTTGAAGTTATCGTCTATCGGTATTTGGTGGTATGCTGTTTTTAAATCTACTTTTGGAAAATTGCTCATTCTTGCCAGTGCATGCAATGCAACTTCAACATTCGGTATGGGATACGAATCCGAACAGATTTTATGATTTACGCCCATTTTGTAATCTCCACAAATACGTAAATCACCAGCTGTCTTCCTCAATGCTACAATGGGTGATGCCCACTTGCTACCCCCAGGGGGAACATGTTCAAGAAGGTCTTGTTATATTAATTTTCGTAATTTTGTTACTACTAATGGAAACAAATGTACTGGTACTTTTTGTGCCTCATAATAAGGGGAGACATTTTCTTGTACTTTTAAACTCACTTTATAGTTTTTTAACTTCCCAGGGTTTTCCATTTTTATTTCATTAATCACTTTAGTAGAGTTTATGCTAAGCACGTTGTTTCCAAGAAGTCCGTGGTTCTTTTTACAACTTGTGACAATTATAGGTATTACCTCAAATTTATTTTCTAACTCCAAGGAACCTTCAAAGTATCCTAAAGTTTTTCTGACCAACCCATCAAGTTGCAAACTGCTCTTTCATAATGGTGGCTTTCCAATGCGTTCCCAAACATTTCTTGGCATCAGCATTATGTCACTCCCAGTATCCATTTGCATATCTAATTTGTAGTCATTAATTCTAACCTTTAATACAACGTCTTTTTTCTTTTGTTCTATATTCTTATTTTTCAATGTAAATTCGTCCATGTCGGTTTTATTTTCTTCCACTCTTTCCACATTTTTCTTTTTTTTGCTTTGCATACTGCTTGAAAGTGGTTCTGTTTTTAAGCAATTATTACAAGTTTTTCCAAATGCTGGGCATTTTTCCTTTCTTAATTTGTGATCACGTTCACAATTTGAACATTTTCTTATCTTTTTTACCATGTACGTCAGCGGATATTTGTTCGCTGGGTTGACTTTTATATTGGTTATATTTCTGTATTAATTCTTATTTCTGTATTAATTCTTATTGCTGTTTAAAGTCAATGCATGTATTTAAAGACATATTTCCTATTTGTAGTTGTTCCATTATTTTATATCAGTTTGATGCATTGCACATACCTTCAATTAATCTTAATTGAATCAAGTCCTCTTCAATAGCTTGTTCGTCTTGTCCAAGTTTTTCAAATTCGCAATATCTACTCTCATTTTGTAGACGGTATAGATACTTTATAACGGGTTCGTCAAGTTCTTGTTTCAGCGACATGAATTTCGTTCTTTCCGCCACTACCAATCTTTTCTTGGGTCTCATATTTCTTCTTATAATCTGACTTATTTTTTTGGAAAGTCAGGTCTTCCAAGTTTGAGCGATATGCCATGGTGGAGACTTTCATTATCGCCTTGCACCCCGCTGTAGCCAAAAATATATCCATAATTTCATTTTCACCTCCCTTCTCCTTGTTTTCTTTTAGCTTTTTTACTTCTCGCACTGGCAGAAAAACAGCGAATCCATGCATTTACAAAATCTGAATCTTCTAGAGACAAATTGGATCCTATCGGCAATGCCATTGTTGTGATGTGAAGTCTAGCAGTAATCCTTCACCTGTTCACTTATTCTCAGTGGCCGAGTTATATTGGCTTTCACTTGCACTTATGCAAATTAGGCATATTAATTTGCCATTGTCACTACAATTACTTTTAACAATTATGAATAAAACCACTTTTATTTTTGCTCCTTATATTTTTAATTCTTAATTCTAAATTTTCCCTCTTAATTTTTCTTTTCATTTTTTCTTTTATTTCATTCTATCTTATTTTTATTTAAAATCTTAATTTTCCCTACATTTTTTTGTACATGTAATATTTGATTATTTAAATTTTTAAAACTCATGATTTACACTCCTTTAATTTCTTCTCCCTGCATTTTATTATTTTTTATTGTTATTCTTTTTATTTTATTTTAATTTCAAATTTTAAGTTTAAATTTTAAATTTTTATCTACATGTAACCATAGAATATTTGAATTTTTAATCTTATTATTAAAAAAGCAGTAACCTAACTTTATAAGATTTAATTCCCATGAGCATTGAATGAACTTAAATTCAAATCTATTAAACTGTCAGTTTGAAATATGCACCTGATAATTGCATAACGCGTAAAACTCCCAGTCGTGCCATAGATGTAGGATAATATGTATATTAATATATATGTATAATACGGCTCTGTTCATACATTGAGCACTGTTTTATTAACTATAAAATACTATATGTATGTACACCCTCCTCTTATGTATATTTATTAATTTGTCACACATATCTATCAACAGCATGTAGTTTTTTGTAAAAATGCATAATTATGTCCACCACAACTGTGGAAGTGTTAACTATTCATATTTTTGCTTTGGGGAATATGATTAATTCTAAAAACAGTAATCAATTAAACATTGATGGCCTATTTGTATGGCAGAAGGTGTCATTGTACTTGCCATGTATTGTAGCACTGCACACATATCTTTTCCTTCTGCTAACTTCGGGTTTAGAACCCTTGCTCATGACCACCAAATCTAACATCATAGCTGAGAGACAATCGCAATTATAGAAACAAAGGTAAATTTATAGGTGATAGATTTGTCTGAGATTTTTTTCCAAAACACTTCTGTCTAAAAAACTTGAATCTGATACAGACAACTCCAGGCTCTTAGAGTGGAACCTTGGTTCACAAAATTAATCTGTTTCTGAAGGCCATTTATGATCCAAAATGTTCATAACCTGAAACTTTTCTCTACATCAAACAGATTAATTGATACCTGGACCCTCAGTTAATCACTTATTCAAACTTTTGATGGGAAAGTTTCAATATAGTATTAAACTCAAACTATCTAAAAAGGGAATTACCTAGAATGCTTGAGCAGTGTTTCCCCAGTATTGCCCTTAAGCCCACTATACAGTATCACTGTTAGTTTTCTTTGGCGCCATGACTAAGGGCTAATGAAGAGAAAAAAAAGGCACAGTACAATAAAATTGGAAAAGAAAAACAGCACAACACAGATGTATACAATATAGCGGTCAACTCAGAAATGATTCCATTTGGATTAACTTGGTTCAGTTCACCTTGGTAATGTTGTTTGAGGATGAACATTTTGTTCAGTAACTGAGGCATTTTCATCTCGAAAACTGATTTGTTCGACATGTGAGTTGTTCGAGAACCAAGGTTGCTCTGTACTTCTTTGGCCAAAATCAGGAGTTAATTTATCATTTTCTCCTGTCCTGGTAAATGTAGCAAGAATGGAAAAGACCTGTATCCAATTATACATTTTCAAGTTAATAATGTGGTTTTATTGCTTAAGTACAACTCAGTCTAGTTAATTTCTCAAAACTAATTACTTAATTAGTTCTTCTTCATTATTTACACTATTTATATGTGAGCTATTTTCCTCATTTTTGTTGTCATTGCAATGTTTCAGCTGATGAAAATCAGCTGTAATTTGGCAGGGATAGACTGTTATTGTTCAACTGCCCATGTCTAACCATATAGTGTCTAGTTCTTACTTTTAGTCCTGCTCATTTATTGCCCACTTGGTTTCCACTGAATTCAGATACACACTGCTGAACCCAGAAATCTACTCTTGTAGATTAAATAAAGGTTTCAATTGGAAGTTCTCTGTAGGTTATGCGGATTGACATACACCTGATGAAGGCTGGAGAGCACAATGGTTAAAACATGATAATCATAAGAAAGATAGGACAATAGTCCACATGTAAATAGTATAATTAATAACTCCACATCCCAAAAATTCAGACGAAAATTAGTTCATTTTCTGCATTTAAATGCTATTAATATTTCTTGTATTGTTTCCTGATTCTATCTCACAAGGCCAGGCTTTTTTACCTTTAACTCATTATTCAAGCCTCCTTTGGGTTCTACTTGACACACAATTGATCAGAAATTTCAAGAAACCCGAAATGTTTTACATATTATTTTTATGGTTTAACAGTTTTAAATTCTCTAATGTGGAGTTAAATTTAAGAAATGTCCTTTGAATGACCTCTTTAGTTAAATCTTATCTGCAAGTTTAGCTTGTTATCAGGCCAAGTATTATCAAGTGGGTTGAAGCAGACAAGGTGTGGCTAGCTGTAAACATTACACCCAAGTAGTTTCTTTCATTTCAGCTTAAGCCTGTGTTCTTTCATCTATGTTTGTGAACAAAAAAAATCTATTAGTAGTTATAAATCTTTTCATTAAAAGTATATAGGAAGTTAATGATATATTGTAACTAAGATATACATTATAAGAAAGTGAAAGAACAAGTAGATTAAAATCCACTGTTCATGCATTTATTTTGATAAAGACTGCTTAATACAAAGTAAAGCTTAATATTGTAATTTTATTACAATGGTTTATGTGACACAAAATTTTTCATGTTTCAGAACAATACTGTTCTTCTTCAAGTGATATTTTTAAATAAAAAAATAAATGGTGAAAATGGTTTTATAAAATATAAGATTAATTTATGGTTATTTAGAAAATTAGGGAGTCGTAAATGGAGAATATACTTGTAGGTGTGTCAATATTGTTCAGTCAAAAATGAGAATTTGGTTGAACTATGAAGTTGAAGATTTTGGTTGCAAAAGGCAACATGGCAGTCTGATATCATGACATGACATTTATTTTGTCTGGGTAAGATACATAGTGGGACCATACATTATTTAAATGAGTAGAAAATTTTTAAGAGCAGGTTGGAGTTTTTTTTGTTTGTTTTTTTTTAATCGTATCACCCCGAGCAAGGCAGTAACACCACTGATGTGCAGGGGGCTACGTAATAGTGAAAAGATTGGAAAAGAGAAAGCCGGAAACTACATCCTAAACAAGGAACAAGGGATGAGCCTCTTAACCTGTTTAATAGACGTGGATGGAGTGTGAACCGGGCGATAGATCTATCTACTCCAATTGAAAAAAAAAAAAAACGAAGTGAGAAGATTGGAAACTTTTAAAAAAATTTAATTTTTATACTATCTCATGAGTTAAAGGGGCTGGAATGTTTAGGTTAGAATTCAATAATTATGGTATACTAAGGTATATTGTAGTTCTGAAGCCAAATAATTGTGTAGATTGGAGCATAAGTTTTAAAAGAATAGTTGTAATTTTAGCGAAAAATATTTTTGATGTTTACATAATTCATCTCTGAAATAAGTAGTTCTTTATTCTTAGGGAACCTTAAAATCTGCAGCTTTTCATTCAAGCACAGAGAGTAGATGTCATGGAATATATATATATATATATATATATATATATAAAAATATAGATTTTTAGTTCTGTAATACATCATTATAAAGAGCATTTTTGGAATCTGTATACTTGGATATTTTTTAACTGTGGGAGAGAAGAACAATGATTAGGTTTCTTGCATGAAAAGCATCTATTGGCTGGATATGTTAGACATTAGTTGCTTTTATTAACATAAGTAAACAAATTGCCAAAGTGCTGAAAAGTTCTCGACGTGACCAAAAAGGAAATTGGAAAAATATCTTGGTGTTTTGTCAAATTTTAGATGGTGGCACTTTTCAACAGCCCCTCATATTAAATGTGTATCATTTGAACTTTCCATTTTGGCTTTTTATCCTGGTATATGTGTGATGGGCATTGTACATGAATAAATATTTATTTCTTAACACAATCTTTTGAGTGGCAAATAGTATAGATTTCAACATTCTAGGTCCACTGCTGATGTTCTTAACTGTCATCATGCACAGAATCAGTGAGACACTAGACAATAAATTTCTCATGAAGTCAATTACTATATCAAAATCTTTAGCAAGGTATGGCATTTGGTTTGCTACACAAGCTTTCCAGCTATGAAATCTTTGGAAGAGTTTTCTCAGTTATCAAGTTTTTCATCAAAGGTAGGTCCATGAAGTTGGTTGTTAATGGTCACTCTTCTGAAGCCTATGTGATTAATGCAGGTGTTCTCCAAAGCTTCTTTCTTGGTCCTACCCTCTTTCTGCTTTATAATAACAATTTTCATAAGAAATTACCCAGATCACTAGTAAATATTTATGAAAATGATACAAGTATATCAGTGCATCTCCAAAAAGCTATAATACTAGAGGCTGGTTGCTGATCTCCCTCTAACCTAGTTCTGACTCAATTAGGAAAAACTGATTTATAACATTTGCACTATTTACATTATTCGGACATTTTTTTTGTTGCCATTTGTATGACATTTTGGCAGTTTTGTTTTCTGGCCTTCTTCACGTGCTAGGAATTTCGAACATTATTACGATTACTAAGGTATATCATTCTCATTCCTTGTGTGAAGTCTCTTTTGGTAGACATGAGTTATCTCCCTTTAACCCGACTCTAATTTACTTGTTCATGACTCTTGTAGCCTGGTATTGAACTCACAACTTTTAGGGTCGAGTCATTGGAGCTAACCAACGTCTATATCCACTGAGCCATGTGTCCTTAAGAAATATAGACAAATATTGTAACATTCGATACTTCTAAAACCAGACTAGTGGCATTCCACCATCACTGAGCAGACAAAACCTTTGCCAATCATGATGAATGGTCTTTCTCCCAATGAAGCTCCTTGTCTATTGGGACTTTTGAGTTGAGCTCAGACATCAAGTGGAACTCCTATATACAAAACATTACTAAAGATGCTGGAAAAACGGTCAGTTTCTTGTATTGCTCCAGTAAGAACCTTACTCTGGTTTGCTCTATCTTTACAAGAGTCAGTTCCTAGCTGAAATGGAGTACTGCTGCCATATCTGGGTTGGAGCTGTCCAATCCTCATTTTACAGTCTTGATAGAATTCAGAAGTGTCTTCTTGGTCTTGTAGAAGATGTATCAAGCCTGTTACTACTCTGTTGGTATTTCCACAATGAACATTTTAACAAACTCTTCCTTAGTTTCACCAGCTCTGACCTTCATAGCTAAAATCTTCCATGCCATGTAGACTGGAATGACTCCTACCCATTCCCTTCATATTCTGTTTATAAAAAGGAAGTTTCATTTAGACAGCTTCTTCCCAAGAGACACTGCTTTATGGGAAAAAAAAAATCCTGGGTGGATGTTTTCCTTATCACTACAATCTTAACCTTTAGCGGTCTTAGTTAATGATTATCTATCCTACATAACTGCACTTTTTACCTTCTCCTCTTACAGTGATTTTTATAAGTGTAGTTTAGATGTGGCACAAGGCTGAAAGTATGGGGCACCCAGTGAGAATCATTTACCACTCAGTTTTGTTCTAACAAGACAAACTTCTTAACCATTATACCTCATCAAGGTACCCATGGTTTTCTAAGCCTAGCCTAGATGTGGCACAAGGCCGAAAGTGTGAAGCACCCAGTGAGGGCCAAATTCACAACTTGGTCATAATTGTGCTAGTGAAACAAGCTTACTAGCCATTACACCACACTGAAGTGCCCCTACCTCTTCCTCTTAAATGTATCAACCTCAATCAGTACTCAACTAGCTTGAGTGGCTCATGGGCCTTGTATTGGTTGAACAATTAATTAAAAACCAGAAAAGAAACATACAGCTGCAACTAAAAAATGGTTCCATCATTTCTGTGGGTGGAAAAATTATTTGTTAGAAACAAAAGTTGCATTTTTATGATTCAGTCAGTTAAGTGTCATACATGCTTGGATAATCATGTCTTGAAAGAGACATGACTGACTGGGCAGAAGATTTTCCTATAATAGGTTTCCATTACTTTCTGTGGTAGTCTGTTTGGCAACCAGACTAAAACCAATCTGCTCTGCTGTTTAACTCATGGAGAAGCAATGGTTTCAATATACATTACGAAAATAGTAATTGCTATAGTTAGTGGTTATCACAAGAATATTTTTTAAATGGTTTTTTTACAGATTAAAAAGAAATGAATTAAATTTTGACCAGACTTTTATTTGCTACTGTAACCTTTCAAAATGATAGTGTTTATCATTTTATTTCTGATAACTGTTAATTAATCTTGTTTGAAGCACAAGCTGATTATAAATTTAACATTTGAATAAGTTTTTTTTTTAATGAACTTTTATCATTTTCAGCTATTTTAAAATAACATTTACTTTTCTTTACAAATATTTTAATTTTATTTTAAAAACTGACTGCTGTATTCATTAAATGTTTCTGTGAATTGAAGTGACAATTGAAAAGGCAATCCTCTCAGCAGAGAACCTTTTACTCCAACTCTTTTCAGTTTATGATTGCTTTTTTTTTTGTTCTTTTACAGCATTCAAAATTGAAGTTAGCTTACCAGTTAAATGCCCATTCTTCAGATATTGATGATCTTGCAGTATGTCCAAATGGAAAATGGGTAAGAAACTCATAAAATATATTAAAGTTTTAAATTGCTCTTATGTTTGTCTATACTTCTGAGATGAGGTAGTATTTATATTATTTACATTGTTTGAACTATTGTCCTCATCTTCATTGCCATATTAATATTCACAATGTTTTGACTGTTGTACACTACAGCCTTCTTCAGGTAATTGGAATTTCGAACCCTTTATTTTTAATATAAATATGGCAATGAAGAACAAAGCTTCATCTAGTTAACTGTTCATACCTACATATATGTTGTGTACACAGCATACTGACACTTTACTGTCACATATACCTGAATGTCCACAGATCCAGCAATAATTCAATTAGTATGGAAAACTCATTTTATGTTATTCAAAAGCTTAATGTCTAACTTTTGATAGTGTTAAAATATTCTAACCAAAATCAGTATTTAATGATGGATAATGTTTTCTGATCTGTAGTAATGTAAGTGTTAGAGTAATATAGTTAAATTGAAAAAAATTGGTAAAGCAGGAGAGGAATATTTTTCTTGTTACTTGGAAACACTCTTAAAAACAAATTAAAGATAATTGTTTTTTTTTTATCCAGTTGGGAAATTTGAGACAGAAAGGCTTTTATTCAATTCTCTAGATTACAAAGATTTCCTTGTAGAATTTCCATGGATCTGACAAGCATTATTTTTCTGGACAAATCTGTTTTTTGTTGACCATTTTATCCGTGATTCTGACTTTTATTTCCAGTTGGTTACAATTTCCAAAGACAATTCTGGTATTGTTTGGAATGCCAAGGATGGTAAGAAACACACTGACCTCAAATGGGCAGCAAAAACAACAGAACAGTACCGATTCCGTGGGTGTTGGTGAGTTGGGCAAATTTATTTATTTTTTTTTACTTTTTTTTTTTTTTAATGTCAGATATTAGTTTTGTCAATACTTTATATCAAAGTTGTAGCAAAACAGCTCTTATCTCCATCTGTGAATGTTAGCATTATGTATTTTACAATTCTGATTTGGGTGTAACATGAATGTTGCTGCTGATGATCATTAAGAAGGATGGAGGGTTTTCAGGTTAATTAGTGCTTCCTTTTCTATTGCTGGGTGTTTTTGTTCATTGAATTTAATACCCTTGAAAAAAGAAAGCCACTAGTTTTACAGCTTATTTTAAGATGCTTGCATTGACATGATCAGATGCAGCCTTTGCAACAAAGCAAATTTTTATCAGTTGAATATGGTACAGCAATTACTGTTTTCAACTTTCATGTATTCAAATGCCTTTTCAGCCATCTTAAGTAATGGAAATGTCTTAATGTAAATAAGGGAAACATTTTTTTTTTCTAGAATAATTGGCGATCCAGTAGGAATAGTATGAGAACATTTCATATTCTGAGGAAGGAAACTTCTCTCAGATGCTGAATTGGGATCAGATTTAATTTTACTATTGGAAATAGTTTAACTAAAAAGGTCCATAGAAGTCAGAGAATGTGTATATTATGATTGTCTGTCAAGTTAAACATTTCAACAGCTTAAGTAAATCCCTTAAATTTCATGTCACTTTTCCCCAGAAACAGGTAAATGTGTGAGAAAGTGAGTTGTCAACAATGAATTTATTTCTAATGCATTGAAGGCATGTCACTCCATTGATTACCTTAAATGGAATTTAGCAGAATTGGCATAGCTGAGTACAAGCCTTAAAAGCAGTATAAAGCAGGGCTTCAAGTATCAGGACCTGATGGTTGGCAGAGTTCAAGTTAGTTGTACTAAAGAATCAATATTGTGCCATCAATCTTCCGTAAGAAGTAAGTATCTGTATGAAGTGACCCACAGTCTGAGACTACCATTCTTTTCCTCAAGAGAAAGTCAGTCAGTTAAGTGCCATACGTGAAACATGCTTGGGCAATCATGTTTTGAAAGGGACATGACTGACTGGGCAGAAGATTTTCCTGCTGTTGGTTGCCATTGCTTTCTGTGGTAGACTGGTTGCCAGCCAAGGCTATAGAACCCAATCTGTCCTGTTACTTAACCCATAACTGGAAGGAAGAGACGGATTTAAACCTTTCCCAAGGGTATTTGCGCGTAAGTGAATGCAATGAATTCAACTGGAATTCGAACTCAGCACCCCGATTTCTCATTCCAAGCCAATATCCACAGCACCACAACACACATCCCTTCTGTAATTAGCCTCTTCAGTTCAACTGTGACACTGGAAATTGTTAGAGTGATCAAACTAAAGACAAAAAAAAAAAGAAAGGGAGAGGAAAGAGTCTACTAATTGGATGATAATTTTTGAAATTGTGGGAAGATGGACTGACAAGTTAAAAAGAAAATTAAAAACAAAATGTGTTTAAAAATCATGTTTTAAAATAATTCCAAGGAGATAAGAACCCAGAGTTAACTAGACAGAATTTAGTAAGATTGAGCAAAACCAAGACAACCCGTCTTTCCCCGATTCCAACTGATAAATAGAAGAGTAAATGTATACTTGAAGATGCCAAATAGAAGACATGTTGTTGATAATGAAAACCCAAAAGAACAATGATGATTTTTCAGGACAAAATGAGCCAGAAAAAGAAACATCTGTTTCGAATCAGCCACATAGAAGAGAAGCATGCACTATGGAGATAAGTCAATCTTATGCATTCATTCCTTATAATCTCTGTCCAGAAAACATTTTATATCCAAACATTAATTGAATTCCTTTGGATACAGTTGATAAGGAAAATTTAATTACTATTTTGAAGTAACCATAGACAAACAGGTGATGTAGTCTATTGATCGTAAAAAAGCATAGACAGAAAAAGATAAACTTTTGTTTTTAAGAGTGGAAATAATTTTCTTTCTTAATTTTTGAGTGGTCTGGTCGATAGAGAAATCCCAGCATGGAACAATCTGATAAAGAACAACTAATGACTGAAAATCCCTTTCATTTTTGAGATGAGACATGAAGGAAGTTGGAGTAAAAATGAGGCTGGACAACCGAAAATTTGTAAAACTATTTGAGTAAAGATATTTTGAGAATATGGAATTTTAGTGGGTGGGTTGATGCTAAGGGTAGAGTACAACCAAACCCAAACCCTGATCAACCCCCATCCCTGCTGGAGGCAAGACATCATATAAGCTGTAGAGTTTTAGATAGAAGGCCAGAGGAAGAGTGGGAGAAGACAAGAGACCTCCTGACTAAGACATTTTGCTGGTGCTGAGTCCAGAATTTAGAAATTTAAGCTACTGCTACCATAAACTACAGACTCTAAAGGTGACCCCAGTGTCATTTGATTTTCAGTAGGAAGGGTTAAAAGCATTGTATACAACAAATTATATATAAAACAAATTGTTACATTTTTAAACCCTTAGTTAATTCTTTATTCCAAAAGATTTGTTTTTGCTGTTTTGTAACTCCTAGCTGTCGGACCAGTCTTCATCAGCAAGCTTCTCAACCTCTGAGATCAAAAACACAACATGGCAGAGGTTTGAATGGTTGTGAACAAATGCCAACCTAGTTGAGTGAAACCATGCCACCAGCACAATATCAGCAAAATAAGCAATGTGTTAACAAGTGATGAGTCATTTTGATGGTAACCATTGCGACCTGAAGGGCTACAGTATTGGCTAGGACTGACTTGGTGATTATACAGTTGCAATAAAGTGTTTATCTGGAAAATGAGTATTCCATGACTTAGCTACTGGTCTACAGCCATTAGCAAGATTAACAAAAAGTTGAGGAGGAACACAAAAGATAGCCAATCCAGAATCATTTCATGGAGGTTACAACCCCCTCCCCCTTCAATCTGAGATTTAGAGATGCTCATATATTGTTTCGTAAAGTTGTGTCCAAGCAGCTTCAAATTCTGGTATTCATGTCACTACAACTTTATATTTCTTCTCCTTCTATCTGCCCTGTCCCTTCAGGACATAGGTGATCATGGCTTTCCATGTTTCCCTATCTCTGGTGGCTCTGAGCACACCTTCTCCTGTTACACCATGCAATCCTTGTTCCGTCATCCACCTGATTAGATCCTTCAAATATGTTATCCGTTGCTTTCCTCGTCTCTTTTTCCCTCTATCTGGCCTGTTAGTATCAGATTCTCCAAGCCCTCCTTCCTCATTGTGTTTCCCAGGAACTTCAGCTGTCTCTTCCTGATGCTCAGTATTAATTTCCTTTTCGTTTCCATCATTTCCAAGACCTCATCATAGCTCACATGCTCGATCCATGATATTCACAGCATCCTTCTGTAGAACCACATTTCAGTTGCTTCAAGTTTTTCCTTCATCTTTGATGATATTGTCCAGCATTCACTGCCGTATTGAAGGACGGACAGCAAGTAGCAATCCAGTACTCTCTTCCTTATGGCTATACAACTTTATCTTTACCAAACCATAATCAAGCGTTTTTAGAATTCAGTGAAGTTTCCTGCCATAGATTCAGTATCAGAACTTGATTTTGTGCTGATGTAGTCTCTGACCGATGAACCATCATTGAAAGCTGTTGGTATTACACATCTCTATAAGTTCTCTCACACTTTTTCCATTTTAAGTTAATCAGGGAGTATCAGTAAAAAAAACAATTCTTCTGAGATGGTTGCCCTCGTATTGGAGACCAAAGTGCAGCAGATGTTCCAGGTCTTTGCAAAATAGTTCTTTTGCCACCTCTATAACATGCATTTTAGTGTGTTAGACAGTTTGAGGGGATGTGCCTATTCTCCAAGAAGAAATATTTTTATTACTTAGAAACGGAAGACAATGTTATCTTTTGATAGTCTGTTACTACTTGCATATTTTTTTCACATCATCACTGGAAGGAGTTGCTGCTTCTGCATTAACAGTTCTCTGTAATTGTGTTTGGTTTGGAACCTTTACTTTGAACCTCTTTCAAAGTTCTTGCTCAATCAAGTATTTGATTCGCAAGCAACTGTATACGGATATTAAACCACTTTTTTTCCGTACTGACAGTTTGATAATGAGTCTCTACCAAGATACTTTAATGCCTGCAGGTATTCATCTAATGTGTTCCTCAATTATTGGTGACAAGCTGTTAATAAATGTTTTGTATACGCTTCATTTTTAAGTTTTCACCTATCACTTCTGTGAAAGGCATTGTCATAAGTTTCACAATCAGAAATCAGCACTTGAAAAAGCAATGGAATTAATCTGGAGGATGTTGTTTAATAGCTTTAAGAAAATTGTCAAATACAGAATACCAGTGTTCACTTCTCAGCAGTAGAATTTGAATTAGGGCTGATTTTGAACGTATTCACTTCCCATTTATCCATGGCTCAGATTTTAAAACATTTCTTTGGTGAATGAATTGTAGTTGAATCTAATTTAAGTTTTGTTAAACAAAAATGATTTTGGTATGCATGACGATAGTTTAGGTAGAGTTTCATTAAGAAACAAAAATCTCACTTGTGAAAGTGTCCAAATATAAATCTGCAGTCTTGTCAGCTATGATGCAAATTATTCTGCACTGAATAAATGAAAATGTCAATGGAAAATTTATAAGAGACAATAATCAAAATTACCAAAAAGATTTTTTTTAAAAAGTTAACATCAATTACACGTTTTTTTGTTTTTTTTCCAGTATAAGTGATGATTTTTGGCAACATACTTCTTAGCACAATTATAAGCAATTATCTTCAGTTCAACATTCTTTAGATTAACTCGAATGCGCGCTGTGGTGCAGTGGATATCAGCTCGGAACATGAAATTGGGGAGCAAAGTTTGAATTCCAGTTGAATTCATTGCATTCACTTACGTGCAAATACCCTTGGGAAAAGTATTAATCCGATTCTTCCTTCCAGTTATGGGTTAAATAACAACAGATTGGGTTCTATAGCCTTGGCTGGCAACCAGTCTACCATAGAAAGCAATGGCAAGCTACTGTGAGATAATCTTCAGCCCAGTCAGTCATGTCTTAACCGACTGATCTTCAGTTCTTAGATCGGTATTTATGCTGATGATCCAACTATATACGCCTGTCTTAATAGTAAATCTAATAGTTTCGATAAAGTATAACTGGCAACAGCTCTTGAAAATGACCTCCAATCACTTGTCAATGGGATCAATAAATGGCTTGTAAATTTGGACATAGACAAAATTAAATTTATCTTTTAATCATCATAGAGAATCATTCTGGCTTTTCATCAGTATGGCTGATGTCAACCTTCAAGAACAATTTATTGTGCCTTTTTGGTCTCACATTTTCCACTGACCTGGAGTGATTATGTTGAATCAGTAGCAATATTGGCTGCTAGGAAAATTGGTTCACTGTGTCGTGCCAGGCAATTTTTCTCATCAGAATTCATCTTGCCCATTTAAAAATCTACCTTTCGTCCCTGCATTGAAAACTGATGCCACATCTGGTCTGGTGCTCCAGCTATATATCTCAAGATTCTTGAGAAAATTCAAAGGGTCTGTAATGTCCTGATATCTTAACTTCAGTTACTTTGCCACTGCCTGCTGATATGGTTTCCCTCTGTCTTTTCTATAAATATTTTCATGGCAATGGTTCTGATCAGCTCTTTTCCTTGATTGCATGAATTTAAGCATACTACTAGATTAGAAAATAACCCTTGTCATTTTACTGCTGAAATAGCTAGAGCTAATTGTAAATTCTGATAGTTTTTCTCAGCTGAGGAACTCTTTCCCCTTTTTTTTTTGGTCTCCTGCCACCTATGATATTTAAAAATTAAAATATATTGTCAATTTCCATCTTCTGTCCTCTTGAATTTTCTTTTCTCCTCAATTAAGTCTTCTCATTCACTTTTACTTTTAGTAACACCAGGCGTGCTAGTGGCATTATTACCTTATTTGAGGTGAAATGATTTCAAAACAAGAAAAACATAATTCTATCACAAGTGGGAAATATTAAAATTTTAATTCACAAAATGATTCCAAAACTAATAGCACAATAACTTGAATTCTATCAACTAGAGAAAGATGAAACCCTGATCATGGTTGTATTTTTAGAGTTGACTACATGTGAACCTCAAAAAGGCATTATTTCAGACTTTTTAAACTGCCCACTGACTTTACTGTTATTCTCCCATTTTTCTGGCTTCAAGTCTTGTTACATATTAATTAATGATATCAAATTAAAAAATAGAGGATTTACCTAAGTGTTTTTATATCTATATATATATATATATATATATATATATATGCGGATGACTATATAGATATATTTTTTAAAAACTAATATTTGTTTTGGCACTTAATCTGTTTGTTGGGCATTGAAAAATCAAGAAAAAAAAGATTGTTGGTGGTCAGGAAATAAGGCCTGTATTAATGATAGAATGGGTTTATTACATCTATAAAAAGAAAACAATGTGCAAATGATTTTTTAAAAAACTGTTTTGTTTGTTCTCATTCATTTTTAGTTATTCATTGACATTTTTTATTTTAAAAAAAAATTAAAATTGCTCAAGACAGACAAAGTTATAGCACCACCAAAACTTTATCAGTAGAATCATAAAAGATTAAAAAAAAACAAAAAATATAAGGAAATAACTCTTTAGTACAATAAAAATTGCCAAATCTTTAATATTTTTAGTATATAATAGAAAAATACCTGAATGTGTAGATGTTGCCAACATTGATTTGTTCATCTATTTCAGATGCTAATCTAAACAGCTATTTAGTATTATTCACTTTAATGCTGTGCATCTTTGTATAAAAGATTTTTATTTTTAATATTTCTTTTATTTATAATTTCTTTTGTTTTATGTTGTTAACATTACATGTGAGGTCTTAGATTCAAGGGTTTTTGATTGTAGATGCAAATATTACTTTCTTTTTTTTTTAATTTGAAGCTTTGGTTGTGTAGAAGGTGACAAGGAGAAAATCAATCTCTACACCATAAACATTCCAAGCCGTAGAGCTGTGAAACCTCTGCCATGTTATGTTACAAAATGGGATTGTACAAGTTTTAAATCTTCCAAAATTGAGAAAACGGGCACAGAAATCTTATCAGCTCTTTGTGTCAGGTAAATTTCTTTTTCTCTTTTATTTTTTGTTTTGCAAGGTGACCTGTATAGCAAAATAGGTTTTGCAGTTATTTCTACAGGTTGATATTTCCTTACATCTTTAAAAAAAAAAAAATAGCAAAAAAAAAAAAAGCCCACTTCTCTCAACAATGTGCTAAATAAGACAGTATCTGAAAAAAAAAAATCATTATTATTCTCAACATTATTAATTCAGTATTCACAATCCAAAAAATGTTTCAGCTTTAAATAACCCACAAAGGGTTGGTAAACTGTATATAAAAAAAAATCAACAAATCAGTCTCACTTTAGGTTGTCAGGGACAAAGTGGGATCTTGTTCAGCATCAAAACTATATTTTGAGTGGAGATTTTGATAATTATTTCTCTTGTTAATAAATAGGTAAGTGCCAAAAAAAAAAATTCTTAAATTTTGTAAAATATTTTATTTGCTTTAAAAGAAGGACAAAATGAAAAATTACCTTCCATTCTTTGAAAGTACTTCAAACTAAAAATAATATTTTTATTAATGGAATCATAAATAGGAGGGAAGAAAATGCAACAAATGTCGGTTATAACTATGCATTGAGGGAGACTGAAAA
Source organism: Ascarosepion bandense (assembly GCA_037127315.1). NCBI lineage: Eukaryota > Metazoa > Mollusca > Cephalopoda > Sepiida > Sepiidae > Ascarosepion > Ascarosepion bandense. Next base: position 378,881 of record JBBBDQ010001752.1, on the reverse strand, counting down.
AGCTTAACTTTAAGTTTCTGGTGTCTGATGTGTGCACAATTTAGCTGATTCTTATTCCATTTTCAATCACTTTTGCTTTGCCTTTTATCAATGGGCTGTTTTTATTTGCTTTATGTCAAATACATTTTTGATTTTTTTGCTTCTACTAGTAAATATCACTTTAAAAGAACTTTATGGGCATGTAGCCAAGTGGTTAAATCATTTTCTTTCAGACCACGACACCTGCGTTCAAATGAATCGCACCATAGCCAATTTGTTAGGAAGATGACTTCTTGATGTTTTCAGTCTGGGGAAAATGATCCCAGTTTGTAGCACTTTTCAAAAGTGCTTGAAAACCATACCATGGGTTGTCCCAAGCCTTGTGAGTGAAATTTGGTAGATGGAACTCATTGGCAGCCGTCATTGGTTGTGCTAACACAAGGTTACAAGTCTTCGTGGCCGAGAGTTTGAGTGTCCTGGCCTTGTTCGTATTGTTTATCACACCAGATAACATGCACTTTCTCAGAAACTGTAACTAAGGTCTGCTCAGCATAGTTGCAGTATAAATCACAGGCTGACACTGTGGGGGGTTTTAACAAACACAAATGTACTTGAGCAGACATTTGCAACAGGGATTAATTCACCTTAGAAGATGGCCATCTTTGGATATGAATGACTTGCCAGTTACTGATTTTTTTTTTTTTTTAGACAAAAAAGCATATCGATGTAAAAAAGGAAAATGATTTGCAAGAAAAACGATTATAAAGTTCGACTTTTAAGCAATATTTTTTTGTCAGTTGTAAACAGCAGATGATGAGGCAAAACTGATTTTTGATTAGTTTTCCTTTTTATTTTTTGTGTATTTTAACATTTATTTTTCTCTTTAATCTAAAACTACAGAATTAAGTATTGACTTCAGACATAATTAAGAACATAAATTATTGAATAGAAGTAATTGAAAGTTTGATAATTGTCAGCCATATCATAAAGCGAACCCATGGCCTCTAGCCAGACTACCAAAATATTTGGTGTGTTAGAGGGATCCACCTCCAAATCTCTATATGAATAGAGACTGGTTTCTCCTCTGACCTGGCTGGTCACATTAAATAACCTTGAAAACCAAACTAGTGATATTCCAACATCACTAAGGTGACTCCCCATGAATTTTCACCTGTTATGATGAATGGGTCTTTCTCTTGTAAAGACTCTGTACCTTGAATGCCTATTGAGACTAATCGAACTTCAAGTGGAACTCATACATATGATCCATCGCTAAAGATGCTGGAAGACAATTGGTTGGTTCCCCTTTACTCCTCCAGAAAGTACCTGACTCCTCCTCTCCCTGCTCTCCTCTACTCTTTTACAAGAGCCAGATAGATGAGCAGGAGCTGTACAGTCTTTACTTTCCAATCTCAAATCCAAAACTATCTACTCGACCTTGCAGGTGATTAGTTATTTTCCACTCTACAACCCCATTCCCACAAATGAAACATGAGGATCTTGGTACTTTATAGCTATTTCCATGGAACAACATTCCACCAGTTCCAACTTTCACTGCTAAGACCTGCTACGTTGTAGAGAACTATCCACATTCCTTTCATATTCTGTTGATGCAATGTAAATTACAGCTTCTTCCCACAAACTGACTCCCAAGAAGATGCTTCCCAGTTAACTAAAATCTTAAATCTGTTCAAGTTTGGGGGTCAACTGTTATCTTCTCCATATATCTGTATAAACTATCCCCCTTACCTCTTACTCTGTAAGCATCTACTTCAAATGGCTCTTGTGCCTCGTACAGGGTGAACATTATTTTAAATAAAGAAAAAGAAAACTAATAAACAGTGATATGAAGCTCTTTTGTGAATGTTGTTTTCTTCCTCTTTGTACATGATGGTGATGATTATTATTTCTTCTAGTGCTGATGGTGACTACTTGGGACTTGGGACTATATCAGGCAGTGTCAGTGTCTACATTTCTTTTAGTTTGCAGGTAAGTGATTCTCTCTGATGTGAAACCCCTAAAGTTTACTAAGAGATGACAACACAACATTTTAACCTCCAGTACACTATCTTGGTAGATAAAATCATTTAATATTTAAAATTTCTTTTATTGTTTCAAAGAAATTTTGACAAGTGTTCTTTTTATTTTCTTAACTCATTTAAACATATGTCTTTCCTTTAACACTCAAAGCTTAACTCACTTCCTACCATATGATGCACATTTGCTTCTTCTTACATTGTCGCCATTCCACACGTTTTCAGGCAAAAATGAATCTCATGGCTTTGTGAAGAAATAACATCATCACAGTGGGCTCACAAGCAAACATTTGGCATTTTCAGAACATTTCCAGGATATGTGCTATAACTAATCTAAGAGTAAGCAGTGTCAAGATGTTAGAGTTTCAAATATTTGTTAAGTTATGTTCATTTTAAAGTTAACGAAAACTTTCACATGTTTTTGAATGATCAATCCTGGATAACTTTCATAAACTTTCTTGACGGACACCAAGCTTTTGATAACTTGTATTTATTAAAAGAAATCATGGGTTAGACCTCTGTTAAGTGCCATACGTGATACACACTTGGGCAATCATGTCTCGAAAGAGACATGACTGACTGGGCAGATTTTCCTGCAGTAGGTTGCCATTACTTTCTGCAGTAGACTGGTTGCAAATCAAGGCTATAGACCCAATTCTTCCCTGCTATTTCACCCATAGCTGGATGGTGAAGGAACAAATTAATACCTTTCCCAAGGGTATTTGAGCATTAGTGAATGCAATGAATTCAGCTGGAATTCGAACTCAACTCTGATTTCTCATTCTGAGCCAACATCTGTTTCACCACAATGCACATCTTAAACCTCTATACTTGTGTTTTTGGGTGCTGAATTCATTTTTTGCACTGACAATCTCCATAAAATAAGTTTAAACAGGTTAAATGTAAAGTTTAAGCTCTTCAATTCAGATCAGCGTTTTTAGACTCCCCTCCCTCTCCATTTATTTATTTTTTTACTTTTAATTAGAATTATGCAAGTTTTGTTTTAATCTTTCTCTTAGATAGAAATAATATTGATAGAGTTCCTTAATTGAGCTCAAAATCATTGGTGGGGGTGGGGGAGTTAAACACCCCTAAATGTCCATTTGGCTCTGTTGTACAGGCTCACTGCATGCATTAGTGTTGTTCTATAGATTTTCTTTTATCTTTTTTGTATTTCTCATTGTATAAGACTTACCTTTGCCACCCCCAAGTTACTAGTGTTTGGCTAACATTGACAGTTTTTCTAAATACTCCTCTTTGACATGTTCATTTTCTGATATGCTTAAAATTAGGATTTTTAATCAAAATAATGTAAAAATATTTAAAAATAATTATATCAGCTGAATATTGTTTTCTTAAATATCCTTGCAAAATTGAGTGTTCTATATACAGTTCATCCACACCCACTCACTCCACAAAAAAAATTTCTACAAAAACCCCATTCCCTGAGTTACTTGTACAAAACATTGACATTTTTCCTAAATTTCCCTCTTTGACAAATTGATCCCCTAATTATTCCAGTATAGGATATATATATATATATATATATATATATATATATAGTAATTAATATCACTATACAAAAATTTTCATGTTTCAGAACAATACTGTTCTTCAGGTGCTATGTTAAAATAAATGGTGAAAAGGATTTATTTTTAAAATATAAGATGAATTCATGGTTCTTTAGAAAATAAGGGAGTGGTAGTTGGAGAAAATGCTTTAGATGTGTCAATATTGTTCAATCAAAATTGAGAATTATATAACCATGGAGTTTTAATATTTGGGAGCGGGATGGCTTGGACCTAGACATGTTACTTTTTAATTTCATCTCTATATAACCTTATATCATAAGTGTTTATGTCATGGTGTGCAGTAAGATTGTATAGTGCAAATAAACCAATGAGATCGGAAGACTCTGCAGAGTCTAACGCACCCATTGTGATGTCAAATTGGTTATCAGTTATTTTGATCCATTTTTCTTGATTGTGGATAAGAACGGATGTCTTATTGGCCATTACAATATTATATTCATCCTTAGTTAAGTCTGAATAATATGTGGCAAATTTCAGTGAAAAGGTCTTTGGAAATTGACGGATAATAGTCAACTATGTCAAATTGGATTAAAGAACAGTTGTTTTTATCCTTTATATTGCAAAACCAATTTATGACATCAGTTATGTTAGCCCACTGCCATAATCCAAGGTTCTGTTTGATTTGGAAATTAATCCATTCTAGAATAATGTTACTGATTTTTTTCAATTTCAGGCCTAGTTGGGTTAATGATTCTAGTGGGCAGATTTGTCTCAAAATCATATATATATATATATATATATATATATATATAGTGATTTTAAAATTCAAGATTATTAATCTTTTTTGTTCCTCAAATATTTCTAGCTAAATTATAATTCCGTGTTATACACAAGGCTGTCAAATTGCTTAAGATAAAATTGCTGATGTAAGCAATGTCTCAAAATGATTTAAAAAAAACTGATAGAAAGATAAATGTTCCTTTGTTGGTTTCTAAATATTTATTTATATTAACATCATTTTTAAACCTTAGGGCTGAATGCTTTCATGTGACAATGTGAGCCACTTTCTTCCCCAAACTGAGTTTTGTTTGATGGCATTTTGATTAAACTCTTTCAAGTTGTTCTCTAAAGCTAGATGCATAATTTAGCTAGTCGGAAACTAGAAGAGGCCCAGTACCTCCATACATTGGCAATTAACATTTAAAAACAAAACACATTTACAAGAAAAGGAACACAAAGATATCTTCATAAATATTTAAATCTTTTACTCATTTTATTTTTTAGTTATTAATAAATAATCCTTTTATTGAAAAACAAAAAAGTTATAAATATTCTTCCCCTCTCTTTTCCTACAATTTGTTAATTATTATACTGATCATTCCTAAAGAAGACTAAGATTGCTAGTGATAGAAAACGTCATAAAACGTAAAAATTAAATAATCAAGCTTTAATAAAAGGAGTGGATATTTAAAGCTTAGCAAAAATCTCTTATTTAAAATGGTGACACTATTACAATAATTTTAATGTCTTTTTTTTTTTTTTTTTCATTGCTTACTAGTGAACATACACAGGCTCTTTTGGTCCATTTGCATCTGATTTCAACAACAGTATAAGACTGGTCATGGTATTAATGAAAGAGAACTTCTCTGAAATTCAATGTAATATGGACAATATAAAGTAACTTAATGTAACGTGGACTTGAAAAATTACAATGCTTGAATTTGATGCTTTCAGAAATACAATCTCTAAATAAATGAAATACTTTCTATGGCACTTAACTGAAATTTTAGCAAATATTTTTCAAAAATTTCAACATTGAATTATTATTCAGCAAAATATGACATTTTTTCTTGCTTTCAAAGAGTGCATGAAATTTCAAGTTTTTATTTTAATGATCTTGTTTTGAGTGAGAGAAAACATATTTTTTAATGTTTTACACAAATAAAAATAATCCATATATTTCAACAGCCTTAATTTAATTTCTATTGAAAATTTTTGGTGCACTTAAAATAACAGATCATATGCATAAACTAGAAGACCCCACTCCCTGCTATATAATAGCCAGAAATCAAATTGGTGCAAATGATTTTCATTATTTGATTTGGCGATCTCATACATTATATATTCTCTATCAATAAAATTGTTAATTTCACCAATTTCTTTTTTTATAAATGCCTGCTGATTGTTGTCAGAATTCAATAAAGAAAAGTGATCTTTTTAAATGGAAGGTACACATAAATGCCCTTTGTCATCTTATGTCAAAAACAAAAACTTTTGGAGACAATTGAGGTTAAACTGCATCTTCAGTTGAAACGTTTTCCATGTTTACCTAAAATGTAGCATAACAATTTTCCCCGAAATAATCATGAAATAAGATTTTGAAATAAAATGTCAAATATATTTTTTCTTTTTTACAATATAAGACTTAAAATTCTAATTTTAAAATGCAATCCAGCTTCATGTTCTTATTACCACATAATGCTTCAGAAATCAATGACACCAGATGACTATATCGTATAAACTGCTTTGTAAAACAAAGACAGTGGCTTTTATAGTGAAAGCTTTTAGTTTTATTTAATAAGTTTATTTTTCATTTTTGCATAAATTTGTGATAATAATGTAAGCAATTTACTAACATTGACCTACAAAACAGATATTGTTTGTAAATTAAAATATCAGGCATTAATTTTATCCCTTGTGAGAGTGATTTGATTCACTTGATTTTTATATATATATATATATATATATATATATATATATATAATATTTTTCTTTAAGTACTTTTGGTTTTTGTCTTTTAATCTGTTTTTAATTTTTTATAATGTCTCTTATGGGGAAGGGTACGTGAATGATTTAAAATGTTCAAAATGAATATAGAAATATTCAGGTATGTCTGCAAAGTTAAATCAAACGTATTTGTGTAGAACACCCTAAAGATGTTTTCAACCTAAATATCACTTTCTTTGTCTTTTTTCTACTTCAGAAATTATACCATGTCCCAGCATCCCATGGAATATTTGTAACAGGTGTAGAATTTTTGCCAACATCCTTTTCTACACGTGCTGTAACTGGAAGACATGATTTCAATCTCCTCAGCATTTCTCCTGATTATATGGTACAGATTCATCAACCTAGTGAAGGTGATTGTTACTCTAGTTTCATCACTGCAATATAATTCTTTGATATAATAAATGACTTTTTATTATTTCCGAAATGATTCCAAAGTCAACATTCTTTTTCTCTGTCTTAGTTTTAAGTTTTGGACATTCTACCAAAAAGTTTGGTATCCTGCTTTGAGAGCGGGTTTCTGCATAACTTACAAATCAGGAGAGTATTGTTAATTTTTCTAAGCAGACTGACTTATTTGAATTTGAATTTGAATTTGAATTCTGTCTAAATTCTTTGCTTCCGCCATTTCACAATCATGACAGGCTTACTAGTTTTCAACAGATTAATTAAATAGCTGATTTATTTCTGGTTTGAAGAAATTTACTTTGTTTTATAGAATCAGCCATTGCTTCCTGCCTACTCACCTCAAAATCATTGAAATTGATCCAGTAGTATTAGATTCTTTACAGGAAGTTATGATTTAATTTGTTTTTTGTTGTTTCTGGAATTTAACAAGAACAGCACATCATTTTTGCTTGGGTAATGTTATTAAAAATACTTGAAGAATCCATTTCCAGTTAAATTTATAACTTGGTGGTTTTTGGTGCTAGTGGAGAGGGGGTCAGCATTCAGGTGCTCACTTATCTATTTTTATTATTTAATTGGAGTAGATAGATCTATCGCCCAGTTCACACTCCACCCACATTTATTGAACAGGTTAAGAGGCTCATCCCTTGTTCCCTGTTTAGGATGTGGTTTCCGGCTTTCTCTTTTCCAATCTTTTCACTATTACGTAGCCCCCTGCACATCAGTGGCGTTACCACCTTGCTCAGGGTGATACGATTAAAAAAAAAAAAAAAAAATCTAATAATAATCCAATTTTTGTGTTTATTATGAATTCTAAAATGGAAACTTTACGAATCACAACATGAAATCCTTACCTGTTGTTTAATTTTTATGCAATAAACACTTTAAAATTTCCTCTTTGCAAAATAAACATAATTATTTATTTCATGGGTGCTATTACCTTATGCTAATTTTTTCCCCATGTACAAATTAAACCTCATTTAACGCTAGACTCTTGTTGATTAGTAGAAGTACAAGATAACATTAAATTTTAAACGTAGTTTGTCTATTACACAGTTGTCTCCCCTTACCGGACATTAAGATTTAGGATTACTTTTATGTGTCTATTCATGTAAGATTAAATTTCAATTTTTAACTTGTTTATATTTTAATTTTCGCGTTTTTTTTTTGTTTTTTTTTTTTCAGGATGGTTTTTGCGAATTGAAGTTGGTTTGTGGATTATAACTATTGGCGCTTTGACGATACTTGCTCTCATAATTTGGTTACTTGGAATATTGGGTTACTGAAGTACAATATTGACCTCATTCCATTGTAAAAGATGATTACCTCCTTGCTGACCACCATCTGGTATTGCAGTCCTTGTTGAAGGATTGCTGCACTTTTGAACTTCTTTCCTTTCATATACTTCAACATTGTCCTTCTTATATGAAGGTTTTACGAGAATCAATTTCACTCAAGGATCAAATCGTATCATAAAGTAAAAAAACAATTTTTGATAACGTTCTTTACAACAAATATCACACAACTATATTGACTAAAAATTAACTTAACAAGTAAAATTAAATGTAAATATTATTTTATAAGAAAAGCAGCAGTAATTTTTCACTTCTCAGCTCCAGGCTCTTAACATTCTTGTTACAGACATTGTATGCTCAAGTGTAAATGTGTTTGTAAAAATGTTATTCTCTGTTTGGTGTCAATGATTATTGGACATTTATTCTCTAGGATGTTAACAGCATAAAATTGTCATGAAAAGAATGGCTGCAATCTCTTCTAACATTTTGTTACTGATCCCTTTTCTCCTTTGCCTTTGATGGAGATTTCTGAATAGAGGAAAGTAACAAAGTATCTAATCACTTAATAAAAGAAAGTGTTGAAATCATGGCTGGTCAGTTGATTTTAGACTGTGATATAAAGACACATACATGAACGGACAATAGATTGTGCTTCCCATCTGTACTTATTTCTTATTAACAAGCTTTGTATGTGTGTTTGAATATATGCAAGTTGGGTACAAGAGTAAAAGTTCTATAATCCTTAAGAGTAACGAGTTCATAGAAACGTCCTGAATTCTATGAAATAATATAACTCTTCTTAGATCCTAAATTATATAAATCAACTGATTTGTTAAGCTAATGCTTCTTATGTCTGATTGCTCCATAGTTGGCAAGGGAAAGAAATTGTAATTTTGGGATTTAATAAATTTAATCTTATAATTATGGTTCTTCCTGAAAGAGACTAATTAGCAATTACACATAAAAATTAGTGATTATCAATCAAAAAAAATATTTTTTTAAAATCCCTGAAATTTAATGAAAATTTTTATTTACTGCACACTGGTACCTGACTAGGGCATTAAGAAATCAATTAAAAAAAAAAGAAAAGAAAAAGTGGCTGAACTCTCATTAATGTGGACATGTAGCATCTATAAAGTCACTTCAAGATGTACTGTCTTTTTGTCACAAGATTCATTTTGGTCTAAAAAGAATATATATTTTAATTTTTTTTTTTTTTTTTATGGTTCCTGACATTGTCAATTTCTTCTGCTGGCCTCTGCCTCATCATGTTTTTTGTATATTTGAACTCCAATAATTTAGCAAATGATGTCAGTATTTGTAACCAGCATCTGCCATCTAAAAATAATTGTTTCACACTTTATTACAGTGTTTCTTTCTTTGCCTTTTTATTTTCTTTTCGTTTTGTTTATATGTCCCACTTGCTTCACAGGAGGAAAGCAAATATCATTTTGATTCTATTTTTCTTGGTAATAGATAAAAGCTTTAACATAACTGTCTAAATAATATCTGCAGTTTATCTCTATATCACTCATTGAAGATCAAACTCCCTTTTCATGGCTGGCTTGCTTATCTTTACATGTTGAAGAATAGCATAAAGGTTTTATTTTCTTCTAAAAATTTTGGACTGAAACAGAAAGTCTTACATAAACACATTTATCCACATTAAGTATCATAGGTATGAAAAGTTCAAGACATTAACTGTTGAGAACCTGATAAAAATTATTTAATGCCAATATGAAAAAGGCTTACTCAGAAAATTTTCTTTGACTGATATTGTTCAGGTAATCATTAAACATTCCCTTGCTAAAAACAAATCATTAGAAAACTCAGTGGTTCATAACACGATTCTTGACAAAGATAAAATGAAACATTTGCTGTTGGTTATTCATAATTTTGTAAATGATGAAAAAAAAAAACTAAAAAAAAACAACTTTTTTCTTATGTTTTCGAAATGATTCTATTGAATCAATTGCTAGGTCTGCTGCTAAGAATATTGGTTCAGTGTGTCTTGCCAGAATCCATTTTTCACATTTATAAATCTACCATATCTGGATTGGAGCTCTTTTAATACATCTCAGGATTCTTAACAGCATTTGTAATTTTATCAGTCCTGACTTGTGACATGTCTTCCCTCTCTTTTCTGTAACTATTTTCATGGGATTTATTCTAATAAGCTTTCCTCTTTGGTACTGCATTAATTAAACCATGCTACTAAATTGGCAAATATATTTCATCATCTTACTTTTGAAATAGCTAAATATAATTATAAGTTCTACTCTAGCAGTTTTTGTCTGTGGAAATCTCTTTAAATTTGTTTGTTTTCCCTGCCATCTATGATCTCCAAACATTTACATGCAACATCAATTGCTATCTTTTTTCTTCTTTATCCTGTTCTTTTACTGTTTTCTCTTTTCATTCTTTTTCACTCTCAGCTTGTGGTGAAAGGATTTAAAAAAATAAGTCTTGTTTTTTTTAATATGTAGAAAGTGTTTCTGATTGTCATTATGAAAACCAAATGAATAGAAGAAATTATCAGGCAGGAATTGTAAGTAAACGTCCTTGCACTTTTGGAATCAATTTTAAATAAGACTAACAAAAACAGTAATCAGAATAGTTTTTTTATTTTCCACACTGTTTACAGTTTGATTTTAAAAATATATTTTAAAGTGTTAATTTTATTCTTGAGACATTCTTATAAAAAAAACAAACTTTACAGAAATAATTCTTGAAATGTTTTTAACATTTACAAAAAAAAAGAAGAAACATGTTTGAGCATAAGTAGACCAAAAGGACATTTTCCATAACAAAACAGTTGTAATATTCCATTTGTTCAGAGACTTTGTAAAGCATATAAAATATCTGAATATTCTGACGAAAATTAAAGGAGGTTAAAATATTTTTCAATTTTCTCAACATTAATAAAACTTTTCCAAAAAGTAATGCCAAGCATATTTTTCTTTTGAGATTTACAAATCTTGAATTGAAAGGTTAGTTTGGATTTCACATTTGTATATTGCTGAAGAAAAGCTGACATGATAAAATGTATTTTTTTTTGAGTAGACATTGTTAATCAAGCAGTATATTTATTGATTTTTGTCAACCAGCTTAATGTTTGAGAAATTTTGTTAAAGTAAAATCGGTGCTCTCCAGCAGGATTCGAACCTGTGTCTTTCTGCAGTGACCAAGTTGCTTATTAAGGGACATCAGTTCAAATTCTCCTGGAGAGTGCAAAGCCAGTAGATATATATATATAAAATGTGTGAGAGACACACACTCATATCATTATAGCACATTTTATTTCAGATCTTGTTTTATGTATGCAGAATGTTGTATCTGTATCCACACCGTTATCTGTATATTTACAAAAGATAATTTGGAGATGGGAAAGCAATGGATAACATATTTGAAGGACCTAATCAGGTGGATGATGGAACAAGGGTTGCATGGTGTAACAGGAGAAGGTGTGCTAAGATCCACCAGGGATAGGGAGACGTGGAAAGCCATGATCGCCTACATCCTGAGGCGACAGGGCACATAGAAGAAGTAGAAGCTGAGTGGTCTATGATTTCATCATAAATATTGTGTGAACTTCTCGTTACCTCAAATGATATGTCAGTGAATCAGATAGACCTTTGTTTCACAAAATAGTTCACATTAACTAATACTGTTTTCCTAAATGCTTAAGTTTCATAATAATTATTACATAATTTAAAAGATGTAAACAATGTAATCAACATTGAATCATGGTTGCCAGTTTCACACCTTATATAATAATGAGCATGTTAAAGTATTCAACAAAATATATTGGATATTGAAAAAGAAAGTTGTTTTATCGTTAACATTTTCCTCTGCCAGCCTTGTGGATTTATTTGTCAGTTTTCTGCTAGAATATTTCAAATCCTTCAAGACTGTTGTTAATCAGTGTTCATTCCAAACAAATTGAACATCACTGAAATCACCAAATTCAGTCTCATATTCCTGTAAAGCTTGGAATAAAGATAATGTTAAAATAAGTTGTACTAGTAATACAATATATATATATATATATATATATATATATATATATCATAAGAAATGACAGTAAAGGTATTATCACTAAGTTTTTTTATATAATTTTTTCATATGTTCGTATATATATATATATTTATTTTTTTTTTTGAACTCTACATAAAAATTGTCTAAAGCTTTTGTACTTTTGAGCGCTTTCATGAACACAGTAACAATGTGTTTACTGTGGTTGGAACTTAACATACACAATATTATATGCATAAACTTTACACATTGATTTACAAGTAAACCAAAATCAATTCTTTATAATGGCTAAAAATATAGCCAAAAGAGCTCGAACGTACAAAAGCTTTGGAAAATTCTTTGAGTTCTAAAAAGAAAAAAAAATTATACAAACACATGAAAACTTAATGATAATTGTGTCATTTTTAATGAAACCTGTGTAAAAGAGAGGTTGGAAGCCATATATATATATATATATATATATATGGTAGGATAAAGAACAAATAGGAAATATTTATAAATCTAACATGTTTTGCATTTATTAAGATTCATTAGAAAATGAGATACCTTAAAACTTTTCTTGTATTTGGCTAAGCAGACTTGTGCATAATTTGTCTATGCAAGATTTGAATGGTAAGGTGTGTGTAGTAGGCATTATTTATACTTGAAGGTTGTCCACATGTTGACGATAGTGGTTTAGACATGTGTTTATAGTTGATAGATATTTTATCAAGATTCCTTTGAAGTAAAAAAAAAAAAAAAAAAAAATGTTCATTTTTAATTAAGATGACTTTGGCTATAACTTTGATTTTCCAAGTTTTAAGTGTTGTCTCAATGTAAGTCATCCTTGTGTTCATAGGTGCTCCTGCTAATGTATAACTACATTGCTAGAACTTGGTAAATTCATGGCATCTGAAGTGATTCTTCCAAATTATGATTCTCTTGGAGGTGGTGATAACTAATTTATTTTCAAATTTTGTATATAGTGTTTGTTAGAAATTAGGATAATTTTTGGGGTTTTGCAAGCTCATTTTTTAACATTGAGGATGAGAGGTTTGTTTAATGTATTTCCCTTCTCCAGAATATGTAGTCCATAATACCTAAGGATTATACTAGGTCCTTATGCCAAGTCTTGGTTTTGTTTTTTAATTGTGGTGGAAATAGAGATTAAAAGGGTGGGATTAAGATATAATCACGTAAAACAAAATTTTGTAAATAAATATTCGTTTTATTAATAAGTATTTATTTAATAAAAGAAAATTGGTGGGGGGGATTTTTATAGTTTTAAAGTTCTAATGTTAATTGAGTTCTCACTTTTCAAAAATCCTTCTTACAAATATCTTTATAAGATTAATTTTTATCTATCAACTTTCTAAATATTGAAACTGTCAAACTAGTGAATCCAAGTCAAGTTTGTATTCTGTTGTACTTCAGTCAGTCAGTTAAGTGCCATACGTGATACACGCTTGGGCAATCATGTCTCGAAAGCGACCTGACTGACTGGGCAGAAGATTATCCTGCAGTAGGTTGCCGACCAAGGCTATAGAACCCAATCTGTCCTGTTATTTAATCCATAACTGGAAGAAAGAGATGGATTAATACCTTTCCCAAGGGTATTTGCGCGTAAGTGAATACAATGGATTCAGCTGGAATTCAGTTAAACTATTAAAATCTGCTAGTAGGGGAGATAACTACAATTTCTCGTGAAAATCTATAGGTAAGCTAAGGTTAACATTTTCAAACAAGCATTGCAGTTTATAAAATGCTGCAATTTTTATTCTCCTTTTCATATACTTGTTACTGTCTCTGTATGACATTAAATAATTTTTATGCAATGTGTGTGTATATATATATATATATATAAACAAACATTTTGAAAGTTGGAATGGTACTTATTTATTTCTGAGGTAAGGGATTATTATCATTCATTAATTTATTCAGACTAGTGTTCTCATGTTAGCTGTACTGCCTTAGTAATTTCAGAATGTTTTGTACATTTTTTTTAAGATAATTATTTGGAATAAGAACAAGATCAGATATCCCTAGACATGGGCAGTGTACTAAAAATTTAATTACACAGATTAAAAAAAAAGGATTCAGTTTAGAATTCTCTGTAGGTTACCCAGATCAACAAGGCACCACAACCAAAACGATGAGAATAATAGTTTGCATGTAAATAATAATGGTAACTTCTCATTCCCCAAAAATCAGACAGAAAATGATAGATCTGTGTATGCTGTTTTTGTGTCTGTATCAGTAATTTTGTGTTTGTGTAGACATGCCAATTTCTTATCTTACCGAACTGTCAATCAATAAACAAAAGACTGTTTAAGACTTCTCACAAGAATTTATTTGAAATTGTAAACAATATTTATGAGGGAGTGCAGAGAAGTATTGATGTCATTTGGTCAGATTTTGTAAAGTGGATTGAACTAGGAAGTTTTCAGCAACCCTTCATATAAAATCTACACAAGGAATATAATATAAGTATTTTGAAGTAACAAAAATACTTTGCTTTGGAGAAAATTACAAATTTGCCTTAAGTTGCAATTAAGATTTCATTTTTGTAAAGGCAAATATTTAAAATGAAATCTTTAATTTTATAGCTTTCAAACATAAATATATACAATTTTTCACACACAATACAAAAATCACATCAACTCCTTTGCTGAGTCAATAGGGGGAACAAAATAATGGTTAAAAATCCTTGTAAATACAAATAGTGAAAAATAACTTTCTTTTTAATTATATACACACCCATTCACTGTGATGATTTGCTTCCAATAGGCCACAGCCTTAATACAGATATCTTTTCTTTCCATTTGAAGCAGGTCACTGCAGCGGATCTTTTTAATTGCTTGCTTATACTGAAGAGGTACATGTTCTTCTAGTACTGAAAAAAAAAAAATTGACTTAAATGAATCCTTGTCATAAATGTTTGACTTGTTGGTATCCATAACCAAGATGCTACTTATTTAAAGCCAATGTAAAACTAGTAATTTTTTTTTCTTAATTTATATACTTTCTCATCAAATGACTTGTATATTTTGTACAAAAATATACAAATCATCAGACATTTTCTTTATAACATCAAAGGTTGGGTCTTTAAACATTTGGTTAAATTTTCCTGCAGTATAAAAAAACCCTAATATTAGTAGTATTCAATTGCTGTATGAATGTCAACATATTTCAATAAGGTTTTGTCTTTTCTTGATAATCTTATTTTATTATATAAGACCATCAAGAAGAGTAAACATAAATGGGCTGCACCTCATTTTGGAGACAACAGGTGGACTATTAGATGCAGGCACCAAAAATCTAGAGGTTGACCAAAGGCAAAATAAAGTGTGACACCTCGGCCTTGCATGGAACCAGTAATGCAGGGCAATCGGGGTGGGGGGTGGGGGGTTTGTTTCCTCTAACAGAAGTGAGAAAGCCCTGGATGTACAGAATGCAATGGATAAATTGTTTAAATTACACAAAAATCAAAATAATACTGACATCTCATTTTAACATATATTTACAAAAATATTTTGAAATACTAAAATTTATTCAATAAATTCGCCATTGCCTCCCTACAACTCTTCTGGGTAGTCTCCTTGTTTAAGTTGGTGAATACTGTATTACATTTACCTTCAGTTCGTCTTTGGTATTGACAAGGAGTTGTGTTGGTCTCTTGCTCAGCTGTGCCCCAAACATAATAATCAGAAGGGTTGCAGTCTTAGGAGTTAGGTGGCCAGATTGACCCAGGATAGCACTACCTCCTCAAGGAATGATATAGAACTCCATGCTGAGTCTGAGGCCCTCATCAACAAATTTGAGAGTTCATTTGTCAGAATGATCAGTG
Source organism: Ascarosepion bandense (assembly GCA_037127315.1). NCBI lineage: Eukaryota > Metazoa > Mollusca > Cephalopoda > Sepiida > Sepiidae > Ascarosepion > Ascarosepion bandense. The sequence goes on along the minus strand of JBBBDQ010001752.1, from coordinate 362,983 downwards.
AGTTTTCCAAGCTGCCACACCTTCGTAATCACTATTAGACTCATCCAACTCTTTCTGTTCTCAGATTGACAGGCAAACACTCTGAAATGTTTGTATTGGAGCTTCTAGCACAGCATGCTGTTTCCAAATTTCTGATGAACTGAATTGTGTAATGGTAATCTTTTTTTCACAAATGGTGCCCAACTGACACTCCAATTATCGTGTACAGTCAACAAAATAAAAAACAATGCGCATAATTGAAATTAAAAATAATATATATATATATATATACACACACACACACACACATATATGGATGTAAACAAGTATACATGCAGCTACACACTAAAATGTAAATATTTATCTTACATCAGATATATATATATATATATATATAAAAACAGATAAATATATTATGTGTTAGTGTAATTGCAGCAGAAATGTACAATACTTATAATTCTGTTTGTTCCTTAGTACATAAATTACATGCTGTCAATATTTCATAAATAATGGCCTTTTCCATTTTGTTCATGAGGAAAGATGGTAAAGAAATATCAGAGATGCTGTTTGGTTTCAGAGAAAAGACCAGAGGCAATAATGCTTTCATGTATTTAATCAAAAAAAAAAAAAATGTCAGTTTTGGATCATTTCTACTTTCTTACATCTTTAAATAATGATCTCATTATTGTGATAGCAATAATCTCTAAGTTGTTAAACTCAAATATATAAATATGCAATATGGAAATTTTATCATCATGGAACTTGCAAGGAGCTTAACACATCACTCAATAAGTTCTGAGCCTGACATATAGATGGCACCACTAATAAAAAAATCCATATGATATTTATGAAGTACTAACCTTCAAATGGTATGTGACAAAATTTGGGCCCAATTGGATTATTATTAGTTTAGAAATTACAGTTATTTAAGTGAAGCTACTGTTGCAAATTTTCAAAACAATGAAAAAATCCAAATTTTGTGTGTTGATAAAACATTGCTTTCTGATGGGAAAAAAATATTGTTCAAGCAAAGCAATGGCTTTATAACTGTTATTTGGATTCTGCTCCATTGGAAACAACAGTTAAGAGTGGGTATGCTGACTTTAAATGTGGTCATACAGACACAAATGATGCTGAATGCTCAGGTTGCCCAAAAACACCAAAAAAATCCACAAACTTGTTTTAGCCAATCATAAAGTTGCGTAAGATAGCAGGGGAGTTGAACATCTCAGAAGGCAGTGCATTCACCATTTTGTATGAACATTTGTCAATGAGAAAGCTCTGTTCAAAATGGGTGCTGCTTTTGCTCACAGTTGAACAAAAGATTCAGAGCGTTGTTTGCAACTGTTTCAATACAACAAGGCATTTTTGCATAAATATGTGACAATGGATGAAACATGGATCCACCACTTCACTGTGAAGTCAAATTGGCAGTCAGCTGAGTGAGCAAAGACAAACATTAGCAGGCGAAGTTTTGGCCTTCTTATTTTGGGATGTGCAAGGTATTCTGTTCGATTACCTTAAGAAAGGAAGAACCATCAATAGCGAATGTAATATAGCATTATTGGTGTGTTTGAGGGAAGAAATCACAAAAAAAGGCCACAAATGAAGAAAAAGTGATCTTTTGCCAAGACAATGCACTGTATCACAAGTAGATTGCAACAATGGCAAAATTACTTGAATTGCACCTTGAATCTCTTCTGTATCCACCCTATTCTCTAGATCTAGCCCCCAGCAACAACTGGACTCAAAAGAATGCTCCAGGGAAAGAGATTGGCTCTAATGAAGAAGTGATATCAGAAACTGATGTGTATTTTGAGGCCAAAGAAAAATTTTTCTACAAAAAAAGGCATCGAATTGTTAGAGAAGTGTTGCAATCAGTCTCCTTCTAGGATGATACACTATGTTGATGAATAAAGTCAAATTTTGCCTAAAAGTTTTGTTTTTTTTTTAGACCTGGGGTTTGAGTGATGTGTTATTTGATTGTTAATTTGAATTAGAATTTATCAAAATTCAAATACCAAAAAAATCTTTTACAGATATATTTGCATAACAATAGTTGGAAAAGTAAAATTTAAAACTAAAAATGTTCAATTTTCTTTATTTTTATAATTTCACCTTTATAAAAGATATTTATATATTTAAAAAATAAAATAAAATTCACCCCAGCAAATGTTACCAATGATGATATAGTTCAAAATGTTAGATTTAAAATTACTGATCATTTTCTTAGATAAGTATATTTATTCATGATTACATATTAAAACAGATATTTTTGTTATATAAAACAAGAGGAGTAAATTTTGTAATTTATTTTCAAATATTCTTAAATCAGTATTGTAAAAAAAAAAAAATTATAAAGTATTAATAATCATCTATCAAAAGGAAAACTTATCCTAGGGGACATGTTTTGTCCTCTGAGGGACTTTATAAATATTTTACATTTGCCTTGATAAACAAAAGAAAGAATAGTGTTAGTTTTTTGAAATTATTAAATTTAAGAAATGTTCTTAAGCTTTTTCACTTAACCTGATGAATATTTAAGTAAATTAAGAAGGATGTTAAGTGACATAATGTCTAATTAACGAAAACGAGTAAATTCAACATACATAACTAAAAATGTTAAAACATTAAAAGAAAACGGTTAAATTTATAACCTTTTATTTAAAAAATATATAGTACACATATTAATCACAAATTAAAATATAAATATATAAATAAAAATTCAATCTACACACTTTTGCTTATTAGACATTGAATTGTGTCACTTCATATCCTCCCTAATTAGCCTGATTTTTGCATACAAGTAGGTGCTGAAAAGTTCTTGAAAAAAAGAAAAAGCCCTTTCAAAAATAAATTCTGATGTTCATTTGGTTAGAGTTTTAGAAGTGGATTGGGCTTACAAACTTTCAGCATCACCTCAAACATGAAAATAGAAAAGGATCTTACAAATTCTGCTTGTGTAGCCATGTTTTGAGGATCTTCTTATTACGAGCCATCCACCGAATGTTGACCCTTGTCCGGTCAAGAGCACTTTCAAAAGCTTCCTTACCAGCACCTGACAGTGGATGATTGTCCATAAAATATTCAAGCTAGAGAAAAAAAAAACATGGTTAAAACTAAAATAAAACAAAGATTAATTTTTAGGTTTTAAAAAATAAAACTGGAAAAAAAAAAAAAAAGGACAATATTTCACATTGTATTACATTTTTTTTTTTTTTTCTTTAATTGAAGTTAATTTGGTTTGGTCTCAGTTTTACAGCAAATTAACCTTTTCTAATTTATTTAATGGTGAATTCTGTCATATTTAGAAGCGATTTTGTTTGTGTGTGCAACAGACATCAACACACAGTGGTCCTGGCAAGCCAAGTTCAAATCGTGGACTAGTCTGTTGTATTTACTTTTGCTCCAATATCCTTGTGAAAAGCAGGAATGCATTGCTTTTTGCCTCTCAACTATGGGTTAAATGTAGGGTAGAGTGAGCTGTCTAGCTTTTACTTTCAATCATTCTAAAAGAAAGGAAATTAAATTAAAAATCAGCCTGAAAAGGGAGGGGCTCTGTCAGGCTATTTTGTCTGAGACACACTCGTAGTACTTGTGATACCCCTACAACCCTAATGGATTACAATTATTTGGTAACATTTGTACTTTCTCATCTATCAGTGCTTGGGTGCACATTGTTTTTCCTCTATATTAGTTGAGTCGTTCAGTCGGTTAAGTGCCATACATGATACACACTTACACAATCATGTCTCGAAAGAGACATGACCGACTGGGCAGAAGATTATCCTGCAGCAGGTTGCCATTGCTTTCTGCAGTAGAGTGATTGCCAGCCATGGTGATAGAACCCAATTTGTTCTATTATTTAACCCACAACTGGAAGGAAGAAACAGATTAATACGGATGTGCGTTGTGGTGCAGTAGATGTCAACCAGGAACAAGAAATCGGAGAGCCGAGTTCAAATTCCAATTGAATTCCTTGTATCACTTACGCACAAATACCCTTGGGAAAGGTATTTATGGGTGAAATAACAGGACAGATTGGGTTCTATAACCTTGGTCGGCAACCAGTCTACCACAGAAAGCAATGGCAACCTACTGCGGGATAATCTTCTGCCCAGTCAGTCATGTTTCTTTTGAGACATGATTGCCCAAGTGTGTTTCACATATGGCATTTAACTGACATTGGACCAAGAAATTTTCAACTCCCTTCACACAGTGCTGTCTTTTACACTATTGACTTTAGTTTAATACAATCTTGTGTTTCTGAAGCTAAAAAGAAAGATAATACATGACATAATTATATCATATTACACTAACAGAAAATGTAATGTTACAACTTTTTTAAAAAGTTGTACTATATTATCCATTAGTTGTACATATATTTCAGTAAAATAATTAATCTTTCACAATATTAAAGAATAGAAATGTTTAGCCATTGCATGTTTCTTCTAACTTCCATTTTAAAAACATTTCCTAATTTTCAGAGAAAAGTGCTAACTATACATACCTGTAATACATTTTAAGTTGTTCATTAATCTATCATAATTTTCTGTTTTATATGACTATTTACATACATTTAATAAACTATGAAAATAAACACAAAAATATTGTCTTCCGTTAAGAATGAAGGGAGGAAATGTGAAAATCAAAATATAAACAAACATTATATTGTAAACAAATCTGTTTTAATTTTAAACACATGTCAAATAAACAGAGGAATGTGAAACAACCACCACACAAAATACAATTATTGCTCTATTTTCAAGCAGAAACTAAAAATGTACAAAACATGACCAGTCATTTTTTTTTTATAAATATATTCCTGTCTTTGAAGCAAATGATGTTCAAAATATTGATTCCCAAAGAAAATTTTGTAAATTACTGTTATCAGCACCTGCCTATTTTGTGTTTTATTATCTGTGCTGAGTATTTGAAACTTTGTTGTTTCAATTATGATGTGTTTCTTAAGCAGAGTAAAAATTTTAGGAATATAAAATTTACATTATTCAAGGCTTAAACTGTTTAATTCACCTTCCACCCACCCAATGTTCATGTAGCGAAGGCTAAATATACTCAATTGTATATTATTTTTTTATATTTTGGTGGTAACTCTTAATTTAAGGTTGCTTGAAACAAGTCTGCTTTTTAATTTTTCTCAATTTTTGTGTGTGTGTGTGTGTGTGTGTGTGTATATATATATATATACAAATACACAATGGTCTTTATTATAATAGAGAGGTGGTGAGTGTATTTGCAATCTTGGTATTTCAAATAAGAGGATTTAAGTTGAATAAAATCTTCTGAAAACGTGTACTTGTCTATAATACGGCTGTCCCCTTTTTTACTTTAATTTTTGTTAAAAATTTCTAGTATTACGCACATAAAAAAAAATGTCTGTCAATATTATATGCCACAATAAGAGATGTGCAATTGTCCCTTAAAGGGAACCAGACCTAAATCACCTTTCAGTACATCACAGCCAGTTAATATGACAACATTTTCTTGTTTATTTCTTGCTGTTTTTTTTTCTTTTCCAAAAGTTTCAAACAGAAAACAATGAAATGCAAACAAATTACACTCACCTCTTCTAACTGATATTGATTATTAAATGACATTGTTGCTGCTTTAATCATGGAAGATAGAATAAAGCTTTGACCATGTCTGAAAAAAAAAGAAGAAAAAAAAAACTAAAAAAAAACATCATCATTATTATTGTCTCAGCTCAAGCAATTGTTTTATTGGTGATGAGCTTCTTAATTCAAACTTTAAGATTTCTGGGCTGGGAGAAAAATTCAAGTGAGCATGCACATTATATGTAGAACATTTCTTGTGTGCATTAGTTTTTAGACAGTGCTTAATACCTAGTCCATAGAGCAAGATTTTGAAAATTATCATAAAAATGTATAACAACCTTAATAAGTTATCATGGTTTCTCCTCCAGAATCTTCATGCAAGTTTGGTTGTGTGTATACAAAACTTTATATAGTAAAGTTTTTTTTTCTAAACATATTCATTGTCTCTTATATTTAACAGTATATCTATTATGTTTAATCATTAGCCATGCTAAACATTGTATTTTGGCTTTAATTTCAGGTGAAAATAAAGACAAAAATTGTCCAACAATTGGATATTTTTTTTATGTTGGTTCTAAGCATTCAGCTCACATGAGCCATTTTCAGAGAAGTTACAGGGATGTTATACAATGTTTAGACTGGCTCATTGTTTCTTATATTTAACAGTATATGTTTAGAAAATTATCTGCTGCCTCGATACACTACACACACACGTGTGTGTGTGTATATATATATATATATAGTGCAATGGGTATACTGTCACCATTTTATATTTAGTGCGTATGCTTTGTTTTTGATTTTGTTGACTGCACAGTTGGATCAGTTGGGCACCATCTGTAAGAAAAAGAGCATCATTGCACAGTTTATGCTGCCAGAAATTTGTAAATTCCATGCTGCATTGCTTGACATTTATGCTGGAAGCTCCGATACAGTGTTTGGGTGTCAATTTGAGAACAGTGCAGAGGATTCAGAAAGAGTTGGAAGAGTCTAATGGTGATTACAAAGGTACAGCAGCTAAGAAAACTCACTGATTGTTCTGTGAAGAAAAGAGCTAAGATTTTTAAATGACTTTAGGAGGTAGTGCTCCCTTGTGTCAATAGAGTGGCTGCTGAAAGACCCTGTGTCTGGCAAAAGCACTCTGCATCATGCCACACAAGCAGAAGAACATAACTCAAAATTTCTACAACCACATCACCCCTTACATCTGGCCACCGAACTCCCCAGATTGCAATCCTCTTGATTATTATGTATGCAGTTGAGCAAAAGACCAACAAAACTTCCTTGTAATACCAAAGATGAACTGAAGGCAAAAATTATGGCAGCATTATAAGGAGGTTATCCAAAAGAGTTGCAGGAGATTTTGAAGTTACCTGGAGCTGTGGTTGAAGTCAATGGCAATTTTATTGAATAAATTTACTATTTCAAGATACTTTTGAGTAATTTGGTAAATATATCTGTCAGAAGGAGTTGTCAGTGTTATTTTCATTTTTGCATAATTTGGACGACAAATTAACCATCACACTGTGTATATAAACACACAGAGAAAGTCATATATATATATATATATATATATATATATATATATATATATTTATAACAATGGCTGGCTACTTGTTTTCTAAACACACACCAGCTGTTAGGGTGGCTAGTTAATCCCTGTTACATGTTTCAATTTACTCAAGATTAAACAGAGATAATGTAGTTGGATTACATCAAATCCTCACAAATTCAGATCAATAGATATACAAATTCAAAAAGAAAGAGTGTATCAGCAGTTCACAAATTCTATATTGATACACTTGTATATCCCCATTGGGCATTAACACCCACCCATACTCTTGCATGCATATGAGCTGACAAATACCATCTTGTGATATACTATGTTATGCTCCTTATAGCATGAGTTGTCAGGCAACAACCCTGTATGTGTTCACTGGGAGATAGATTAGGTAATCATGCCAGCCACTAAAGTTAAGAAACAACTTGCAGAACAATATTTAAATAGCATAGCTCTCATGTGGGCAGGCTGGAATGACACTTCAACTTCCTGTTGCTGGAATGACGGCAGAATCTTTTTATTCTTCTTTTATGTGTCCTGTCCTTTCAAGACGTAAGCAATCATGGCCTTCCACATCTCCCTATCCCTGGTGATGCTTAGCATGCTTTCTCCTGTTACACCATGCAACCCTCGTTTTGTCATCCACCTAATCAGGTCTTTCAAATATGTTATTTGCTGCTTTCCCCCCGTCTCTTTTTCTCTCTATCTGGCCTGTTAGTATCAGGTTCTCCAAGACATAATTCCTCATTGCATGTCCCAGGAACTTCAGATGTCTCTTCCTGATGCTCAGTATTAATTTCCTTTTCATTTCCATCCTGTCCAAAACCTCATCATTGCTCACATGCTTGATCCATGATATTTGCAGCATCCTTCTGTAGAACCACATTTCACTTGCTTCAATTTTTTCCTTCATCTTCTGAGACATAATTAACACTGTTCCCACCAAAAGGTTTTCAAAAGAAGGCACCAGTTTCAATTTATGCCAAGAAGATGCATGTTATATGCAAATGAGACCGTGGCTACTGACTAAGCTAAGTAGTACATTCGTAGATTAACAAGGCCACAATTGTGGAGTACCTAGCAAAGATCAAATTCACTAGAAGTGGTCTGGAAGTCTAGTTTGTTACTCACAAAAATCACAATTATTTTAAAATACATTGTTAACTTACTTATCTGCTATTTCATCCCAATTTTTCTCTACATATTGCCAAAGAAGGTTCTTGCCAGGTGGATTTCTGCTGATTGCATAGGCAACATCTCGGAAATCTTGTCTTCGGAAGTTTTTCATTTCAATGGCTGCGTTTAAGAATCTGATTAGAAAAAATAAGCATATATAACTTTTTTGTGCGGAGTTAGGTTATATGACTTAAATGGCCAAAACAAAATATATTTGAGATCAACCAAAGATACCTTTAAGACCAGGTGGTTCAATCGCAAGTCTACATTCAAAATAGAAAACTTAATAAAACTGTACAACATTGGCTAGTCATGTGTGGAAATCAAAATATGGAAAAAGACCCAGACATAACATGGAGTATAGTAAAAACAGCCAAGCCTTACAACGGTGGCAAAATATGTAGATTGTGCCAGGAAGAAAAGTTAGAGATTATGCTATTCCCAAACAAAAATGAACTATTGAATGAAAGGATGGAAATTATAATTAAGTGTAGCAATAATAAAAAAATACCTCTTAGGTTCATACAATGTTATAATTTCTTGTCATTTTAAAAATTGTGCATTCAAAAATTCCCTACCACGTGAGCGTTAAAAAAAAAAAAACCACTGTTACATGGGCATTCTTAAAAATGGTAAACGGTAAAATCAGTTATTGAAAAATCACCCGAAGACGCCACTCATGGTAGAAACCTAGGTTGCGTAATAACTTGTTTACAAATGGAATATATATATATATATATTCAAATAAAACTCTGAAAATTACATTTGTTGTATGGCTATTTCAGTGAGAAATTTTTCACTTCTTAAGCGACAAATTCTTTATTATGCAAATACAGGATAAAATTCATATACCAGAAGGTCACTCACAAAGAAATTCATATACCAGAAGTTTACATGAAAGAAGGAAAAAGAAAAAAAAGGAAAAAGAAAAAAAAGCAAAAAGATCAAAGGGAGGGAGGAGTTAAAAGAGAGAGTAGATTATGTTAGAAGGTTGTCATCTAGACATTGATACGAAGGGTAGGGAAGAAGGAGGAAAAGTGACTTATTTTGTCCTGTATTTGGTTTTGCATTTAAATTTTTGGAGATTGTAGGTGTTAGGGCAGCAAAAAAAATAAAATGAGTTCTAGAGGTGAAGAAGTTCAAGAAAAATTATTAGAATAAAAAAATATGGTTGCATTTAACTATTTAAGCAGTAAAATGGTGACACTTAGTTACCAATCTAATAGCACGCTTAAATTCATGTAGTTGAGGTACAAAGGAGGAAAAAATCATCAGAATTGTCATGAAGATATTAATAAAAAAGATGGAGGGAAGCCATGTCATGTTAGTGAGAAAGTGAGTGAAGTCAAGATGCCAGGTCAGGATCGATTACATTACAAATCCTTTGAATATGTTTCAAGAATTTTGAAATAATTCACTTAATGTAATGTTGCTGGAATTTTTCCATTGTAACTTTAAACCATTTTTCATTTTAATTCATCATTATTACGCCAAGGCAACATTTTTTTTGTTTGTAAAACAATCATTAATCATTTTTTTCCTGATTATTTCAATAAAAAATAATGAATGAAATTCATTCTCATTCATTTTACTCTATCATATGAGAATTTGAAATGGTTACATTGATGATGGTTTAGATAGAAGATAGTTTGTCATAATCTTCTAATCACAAAAATCAAAATGTGATTTTCAAAACTTGAAATTGTTGGTTCCAAGATAAAACTAACAAAAATGATTGATGCAACTTTTTAGCTCAAGAGAAAATTCGAGACAAAAAATGTCAACTAACATGATTTGATTTCACAAAACTTTCTAGCAACATCATAAATATTACCAAAAATTAATCAAAATTAAAATTATTTAAATGGGATTCTTTATTGATCTTGAATGAAGGAGTAATTCATTCTATTCAAAGAAGTTTTGGTATAAAATCTGATCTTGTTGCTTGACAATCAAACACCTATCAAAAGACCAAATTCAGAAACACACTTTCAGAAATTTTAGATATGGAAGAGAACATGACCAAGAACTGTATATTATTTTATTGTAAGAAATAAAAGGACAAGGCCAGTTGCTCCCTAATGGTAAGGGTGTCAGAATATGAAATAGCAACAGCCTGAGAAGAGACTGGGGAGAAGCTTAGTCATCAACCTCCACAGAATGAAGTCAGATAATAGAAAAAAACATTGATGCAACCTCCTCAGTAGACCTAGCAGAGAGATTAGTACCATCTTGAAGTCTCTGAAAGAACACTCAAAGATTCCATCATACAATTATATTGGCAGAGTAAAGAAATTAGGTTTAAGGACTCAAAATTGAATTGTTCAAGAGACATATAGACTGGCAGCTTGTTTAAACATACCTGGTTTCAATGAGTTCTTGACCAGCGCTGAAATGTCACATCCTCTTGCTCATTCAAATTAATGGACAAATGATATTTAAAAGTGAAATACACTAGAAAGAATTAACGGATATGAGTTACTTCCCCTAGGCATGAAAAATGGATTAAAAAAAAAAAAAAAAAGAAGCTATCTATGCCTGTAGATTGAATGTGAGGTTTGGTTAAAAATTCCAAGAAAGTTACCAATATGAAACCAGACACCTGAAGAAGGTCGGAAAGTACAACAGTCAGAACATAAAGAGCATAATAGCCAAAATAAATATTCTGAATAGAGAGGTATAGAAGTTCTACAGTGTTATGGATAGTTTGACATAGAGAATTGGCAAAGCATTAAATATTGACGAGAAAGAAACAATGAAAAGTTAATTACGTTTGCAACAGCCATAATTTCTGTGTGCATCCAAGTGCATATATTAAACGTCTCCTTTCTGCTGCATCATTTGTATTCAAAAAAGTTGTATAGATCAAAAACCAATCGTCCTTGTTACCAAAATAGACTCCATTACAAAACACAGTAAACATAATGTCATCATTCTTCAGCCTGCAAAAATGAATGCAAATAAGATTTTTACTTTACTTTAAAATGTTGTTGATATTTTAAAATACTGAATAGAGTGACGTGAATAAAAAAGCAAGGATTCACAAATTAATTGGCATATTATCATGCACGGATAATTTCAATTCCAAATACACATTGGTCATTTTTTCAGCTACAGGACTAGATACTAAGTAAAGAATGGTACTTACTTTTGCAAAAAAAAAACAAAAAACAAAAAAAAAACGGTAAAATTCATCATTGGTTGTTGCCACAAATAAGACAATATTTGCTGGATACTTACGGATTTGATTGGTTGTTTCTTATTGCAACTTTCCACTCTTGAAAATAACTGTTTACTAAACTGATACATTCTGGGAGGTTAAACTTACAAGCCAAGGCAAAAATTGTGCTCTGAAACAAGCTGGAAATAAAAAAGATAAAGTTTAACAGTTTCTGAGTACAATACTAATTCATATCAAAGACAAATGCTTATCAACAAAATCAGACAAAAATGAAAGTAATTTTCATTCTTTATTTTATGATGCACTGTTTAATTAATAGATTTTTTTTCTATGGCTTTACAGGTTATTTAAAGCCAGAAAATACTTTTTAAATTGTAAGATTAATACTTTGGAGATAAAGATTTAATGATACAAGTATTACTAATTAACTCAGAGCTGGGGTGCAGTGAAGAGATGGATTCATATTTTTTTCATATTTGAATATAACAAACTCAACTGGAATTGAAACTTGGTTCTCCAATTAACAATTCCAAGTCATTATCCATTACTTCACCTGCAAATCAAAGCTTACAGCATCTGGTATTCCCAAACAGTCACCCATCCAACTACTGATCAGGTTTAACTTGGGTGATATGCTTGTAAGCCCCATGTTGTGTTGTGTACTAGAAGTAATAAGATTGTTAGAAGATAGAGTAATTTGTGCAAAGGTGACATTAATATTTGTATTACTTAAAGAAAAACACTTAATGCTTTGCAGTGTTTTCCAAAATATTTAGATGCTTTTTTTTTTTTTTAATCATATCACCCCAAGCAAGGTGATAACGCCACTGATGCGCAGGGGGCTACGTAAGAGTAAAAAGATTGGAAAAGAGAAAGCCGGAAACCACATCCTAACCAGGGAACAAGGGATGAGCCTCTTCACCTGCTCAATAGACGTGGGTGGAGTGTGAACTAGGCAATAGTTTAGTCTATCTACTCCAATTGAAAAAAATAAAAAAGAAAAGAGTGAAAAGAGAAAACCGGAAACCGCATCCTAAACAGGAAACAAGGGATGAGCCTCTTCACCTGTTCAATAGACGTGGGTAGAGTGTGAACCTTAAACTAAATATTTAAAAAATAATATTATTTACTTGAAGGTAAACATTTTAGAAAGCTTTTTGTAATTTAAATAAATGCCAAGCTTCTGCAGGAAAGTCATTAATATTTTTCTTCATTTTTACTTACGACCAGATTTTATTGAAACCATTAGGAAGTTTTGATGACAGGTTATATAAATGACTAGTTTCTAAAGAGTTAATGGCTTTTCTTTTCATCTGTTAACTCTTTAGAAATTACTTTATGTTTTAGATATGGAACTGAGTAGATATGGTTTCTGAGAAAAATTTGAACAAGTAAATGTTGCTTTAAGGTAAAGAGAACCTTGCTTGGCAGTGAAGCACTCTGTAGCTGAGTGATCTAAGTAAGCCAGATCAAATGATGTTCATCTAACAAGGGAGGCCCCCACATTATCTTTAAGTTTTTTTTTGAATATGTAGACTAGTAAATGAAATAGACCCTTGTTTATAAAATGTGATCTTTTACTCAAATATGGGTATACATTAAAAAATAATACTTGGAGTTTGAGTTTTGTTTAACAGCATATCAACCTCTGTGGGTTATTTAATGCCAAAAAAGGTAGTGTTTTAAAGTATTTTTTTTAATGTTCAGTTATAGTAAGAAGGTTCATTTAGTCAGATTTTGATGAAATGTTTTTTTTATTTTAGAAACTGAAAATGCCTTCTAATTTTGTATTCAAAAATGTATTGCTGGTAAAAATATTTTTTCCTTCAAAAAATGTGTTATGGTAATATTTTTTTTCTTTAAAAATATATTGTTGGTAATATTTTTCATTCAAAAATGTATATTTTTCTATAAAAATCTATTTTTGTACTTTCATAGTGTTTTGACTCCAGTTTTGGGGTTAACTATTTGGCCATAGCTGGGACCCTAACAGGTGTTACCACTCCGAGTTAGGGTGGACCTGGGAACAACAGCAATGAAGAGGTGGTTCCAAGCTCCTCACAACCTCCAAATTAGAGGCCTTGCTGCTGGATGCAGTTTGCGGTCAACCCAGGACCTAATACTTGGAGTAATAAAAATATGGCTCGTAAATAATTTGCAATACATTCCTGTAGGAAAATAATTTCTAAAGAATTTATCTATATAAGTCATTAAACTCGCCCTTCCCTCAAGATACGCAGAAAAAATTTGGCAAAAATAACCTTGTTTTACCAGTGTTCATATTTTATTTGTAAATTCTGATTCTGTACAATTGGGACATTGCTTACTTGATAATTATGAAAATGGGAGGTGGAACAAGATATCTCCAGACATGGACAGCAGAACAAAAACAATCTCTGTAGATTAAAAGAAAGAGTTCAGTCTGAAATTCCTTGAAGGTTACTTGGAACAACAGAAACATGTAGAAGATCAGAGAGCATGACAGCCAAAGTGTGATAACAAAGATGAGGATATCTGTTCATCTGATAACTTTAGACAGAAATGGTGGTCGGGATATTTTGCTATTATATTTAGGATCATTATGCTTGAAAACTTAAACTTTAGAATTTGGTTTTGGTTATGTAGTCAGATAACATTTCACTTCATTCATTTTACTGATTGAACTTTTTATAAAATAATATTTTTACTCTGTCAAAATATGATGAAAATATTTAAGTAATTTTTTTGTAATTTCATTGCATTTATAAATATTGCAAAGTTTGCCTGCATTTTCTTGTTTTTTAATCATTTCACTCCAAGCAAAGCAATAAGGCCACTACGATACAAAGTGTTCTTGAATGAGAGAGAACAATAGAAGAAACAAAATTAAGAAAATGGAAGAACTGACATTGCATTTAAATTTTTAAAAATCAAAGTTGGATGGAAAGCATGAAGCCATACAGAAGATTATAAAAATAATTTATTTATTTTCATTGTAGAATCCTACAACAAAAAGGCCCTTTCTCACCAGTGTCATTTTATACATGCAGTTTTTATTTAGGGCAAGATATACAAACAATGACATTTTCTGTTTCCATGAAATTTTGAAAGGCACCATGAAAAAGTGTTGATACATGGCAAATAGAGGAAATTGTAGGCAAAGAAAATGAAGAGAAATTAGGTTTTTATAGACTTACGTGTTGTTCCTGTATTTTACATAGGAGAAAGAAGGTCGAACAATATGTTGCATGTATTCCTGAAAATGCAAATAAAGTGTATATACAGATATATGTAAAAAAAAAAATTAGATATTGCTAAAATATATCTGTAAAAAAAACAATATGAATAAAGACAAAAGGAAAACTTATCTTAGCCGTCACATTTCATCTGCTGACGGACTTCATCAAGGCAAATGTGAGGCTTTTATTTAGCAAAAAAATAAACAAAAGTAAAAATGTTGTTTGAAAAACTAACAACTTTTTTACTGTGTGGATATGATTGTCAGTGTCACATGATATACTCAATGGTATCTCACGTGTGGGAGAGTGTCAAGACGTGCAGTGAAGTCTCTTGTGAGTGATCCTGCAGAAGAGTGTCCAGAAATGTATGATGAAGACACTAGTGAGTAATCCTGTGGGAAAAGTGTCCAGACATGTGTAGTAAGGTCACTAGAGAGATCTCATGGATGAGCCTCCATCTAAGTACTCAGTGTGATTTAACCATAAGCTAAGGCCACCAGTTAGTGATCCTCTGGGAGAGGATCCAGGCATGTGCAATGAGGACCCTTCCGGTTGGTCACCAAGTTATATCAAGTTCACAAGATATTCAGTATTGTTAAATACATTGTAGACAGACCTATGTGAAGTGTGTGTGTGTGTGTGTATGTATGTATGTATGTATGTATGTATATAAGAAATTAAGAGAAAGATATATTAAAAAAAATTATATATATATATATATATATATTACCTCAAAGCATCCATAATCTGATTTCTCATAGAACATAGTTTTTACAAACGATACTCGTTTGTATGCTGCAGTCATTGGGACATCATCACGTTCATACTGAAGATAGTTTAGAATATCCAATGCTATAGTATCATCCAGCATTTCAGCCCTACAAGATATTAAACACTTGACATATTAAAAATAACAGCATATGTATGACAAATAATACATAAAATAAAACAATTGCAACAAAATAGATTCTAAACCTACATTATCTTAGCGCTCGACACAGGACAGGGACAGTAATATTGCATAAAGTGAAGTGAGTATGATTTATTTTTGCTTACAGATAGCAGACAAAATAATATTTGATTGAACGCTTTCTTTATTTAGATTTTGTTTCTAGTTATTTTCCTCTTCAGACCAAATATATTGTGCCATTCTAGTCTTATTACTTATTGTTCGCAAGTCATTTCTGTAATGCTTTCCCTTTTTATTGGCAATTTTCCATGAAATAAAATACACATGTACTTTATTTCCTTTAAGTGTGTGCATTAACCCTGAAGCTAGTCAGCTCAATAGACTTCCAATGATGCATCTTGAGAGTTAACAAGAAATCATGTGATCTTCTCCTTGTGACACCTCTGTGGCATCACACTGAATGTTTTTTTTATCATTTCTACATACAAGTTTTTACATAATTTATTTTTCATACAAAGTATACATACACACACACACACACACACCCTATAGCAAGGCAATGTAGTCACTAAGACAGAAGAGATTACTGAGTGAAAGAAAAAGAGAAACATTATTAAAGAGTGAGAACAATAAAAGAGGAGGAATCAAGAAGACAGTCAGTCAGTTAAGTGCCATACGTGAAACATGCTTGGGCGATCATGTCTCAAAAGAGACATGGCTGACTGGGCAGAAGATTATCCCACAGTAGGTTGCCATTGTTTTCTGCGGTAGACTGGTTGCCAGCGAAGGCTATAGAACCCAATCTGTCATGTTATTTAACCCATAACTGGAAGGAAGAGACGGATTAATACCTTTCCCAAGGGTATTTGCACGTAAGTGAATGCAATGAATTCAAATGGAATTTGAACTCGGCTCCCCGATTTCTTGTTCTGAGCTGATAACCATTGGACCACAACGCACAAGACAGTAAATAATGATTAACATGACATTTAAATTTTTGAACATTAAACTTGACTGAAAAGCAATAAGCCAGAAAAGAATTCTACAAGCAAAAAGTGCAAGAGAAGAAACTGTTAGCATAGAATTTACAGTTACATCTAGCCTTTTCAATTGTAAAATAATGAGACCTTGCTGCCAATCTAGTACTGAACTTAAATTCATAAAGTCAAGGTACCATATCAGAATATTCATCAAAAGAATTATCATGAAAGCATTGATAGAAAAGACACAGGGAAGCTACAATATGGCAGTGGGAAAGTGAATGTAGCTGAGATGGCAAGTCTGGAGCAATAACATCGTGAATTTCTTTTTTGGGTTTTATCAAGAATCTCTAAATATATAGCAGGAGCATCAAATCATATTTGTCAGCAACATTCAAAGCATAGATGCATGGTAGACTTGTACAGCATATTCAATCATATCAACTGCTTTTCATGACAAAATATATTAGATAGATATATGCATGTAAAACATCACCCAATACTATATACTACAAAAATGCTTTATCAGTAGTGAATACTCTTAATAACTGTAAATTTTTCTTTTTGTATTTTTTATCTAATTATTAAATTTTCACCAAATACAAATACAAGGCCCTAGATCCACTCAAGATAGCAGGTTACTAGATAAATTTGTTGCATGAATGTAAGAAAAGTAAGATATGTAGGATAGATATTGGTTCAATTTAGACATGAAGAAGTTAAAAGTGAAGTTGTAACCCTATTTTCAGATGGTTGATATTAATTTTATGTGATTTTCAAGATGAAAAAAGATTTCACTAAAATTGGAGAATACAATTATTTTTGTTAGGAAAAGTAATTGAAATGTTAACAAGTGAAAAACCCAGATGCAAAGTTTACTGAGTACAGAATTATTTTAAAGTAAATTCACCAAAGTGATCCGAGACAAAACATCTGTCAATAAGTTTTGATGATGTGTGACCCGAGGTTGAAATGAGGCCTCAGCAATTTCCTGTGTACTGAGTTACTGGGACAGTTGATGGGAGCAGGCAAACAAAAAAAAGAGGGTGTGTTTTCTCCCCTTTTATTGGAAGTTGAAATGGATAAATGTAATTGTTTTCATTTTGAGATGGTAAAGGTTATACAGTGAAGGAAATGAAAACTCTACATTCTTTTTTTCTCCCAATCTTGTAATTAGTCAATATAAATAGATATAAATCTACACCATGTCATTGTGGTCTTGAATCTGGTTTTTTATCATATACCAATCCCTCGCAAGTCTAGACCAGTCTCATCAAGTGGTAATAAGCAGTTCTCTTTTGACTAATCCGAGATCAACAAGACAATGTAAGCAGAATTGGCCAAAGGTCAGGAAGGTTGACTGGATGCAGCCAGGGGTCATGTTATAAAGTGATCAAGGAAACATCTTTTCAGGTGTCTGTTCCATCAAGTAGCAATTATTGAAAATAAGGTGTCTAAGTAGAACTTCCTTCTTGCCAATGGGATACGAAGGAATGAGGGTGATTTGATCCTGTTTATACATTGAATTTATGTTATGAATAATGAGTTCTTTAACTGCAATGTTGGGTATAGGTCACCTAAGTATTTAGTATGCTAAAAGTTACTTAGATTAATAGCTATAGAAGCCACCATAAAATTTACCTGCTTATTAAAAATAATTTTGCAGTTTCTAATAATTGGAGAGTTTTGTATATAAATATGGAACCATGTGTGTTACACTGGTGGCTAACTTATATTGCTGGGAATGATTTGAGCTGACCATTATATTAGCTACTGTTTTTGTTTATTACCAGTGCCTGAGAAAATAACCCTTTTCTTTTATGGTGTGTTGTATATTTATAGAAGCTTGTAGAAGAGGATAGGCTAAAATGTTATAGTAACTAAAAAGCAACACAAATAACAAGTTCAACAGTTTGAGTTATAAGAATTGGAATGATAATTAGTCTTCATGAAATTATTAAAAACAGTCATTATCTTTCTATTTATATCTCTGTATCCTTTTAAAGCTTATTTATATCTCTCTATCTGTTCATATGGAGGCACAGTGAAGCAATGGATTGCAGCTCGAATTGAGGAATTGGAGAGCAGAGTTTGAATTCCAGTCAATTTAGGTATGGTCCAATAAATAGTACAGACTAGGTTCTGTAGCCTTGGGTGGCAACAAGTCTAGGAGAAGGAAAACTGAATTCAAATCAGCATGGAGAGAGTTGGGCACCGTCAGGCTATCTTGCCCAAGACACACCACTTCTACTGTGCCCATAGTACATGTAGGCCCCTATGACTCAAAAGAGTTACAGGACTTGTGAACATAATCATGTGATCTCTGTTCATATCTATCTTTGTTATAGATATCTAAGTGTGTTTACATCTATCTTTGTTCATATTTATCTAGCTAGCTGACTAGTTATGCAAATCTCTTTATATCTCTCAGTCAGTTCATATGAATCATGTTAATAAATTGAAATCAATTTAAAAGGCTTTTAAGAAGTTGACTAACTGGCAAAAAAAAAAAAAAGAACAAAAAAACAAACCTAATAAAAAGAAAAAAGATTTGAAAAACATATTTTGAAAATTTTGAGAGCTACTTACTCTGCCAAACTCCAGGCATCATCAATTATTTGTGCTCTGTTTGACGCTGGAATTTGCTGAAAAAGTAATGGCCAAAATGTTGTAAATAAAATGCAAAATATAAAATAAGGTGCCCCTAAAAAAGACTAACATAATTGATTATCTATATTATTAGTTTGCTCACAATATCAGAATTAGTTTAATTAGTTTTTTTATTGATTGATCTGTTTTCTACAGCTTATCAACCTTTTGCAGATATTTTTAGATTGTAAGAATTATTTTGAAAATGATAATGATTTAGTGATACAAGTCTTACTAATTAAACCATAGCTTGGGGAAAAGAGTTGGATTCATACCATTCCAAAGAGTATTTGCACATAAGTGAATATAAACCAGCCAAAATTGAAAACTTGGCTCTCTGATTAACAACTCCAAACTATTATCCATTACACCACTTGCAAATCTGGTATTCCCAAGCAGTCACCCATCTAGGTACTGACCAGGCTCAATGTTGCTTAACTTTTGTAATCATATGGTGCTTCAGCACTTTATGGCTGTAAGCCTAGTAAAAGTCCAAGGGAATGGTAAATGTAATGATAGTAATAGAATAGAATAGATTTTGAAACCTTTACAAGGTCTTAAAACATATTATACAATACATATAATTAAAATCACAGGAGCAAGTCTAGTTCTGTATTGTTTTCACAGTGTATGTTTTTTTGACGGGAAAATATATATATATATATATATATATATATATATATATATAAACATAAATTAATAAATATACATATGATGGTGCACATATGTATAGTATTATTATTCAGGTATTAATAAAACTGTATGAACAGAGCTATATATATATATATATATATATATATATATATATATATATATATAGTGTGAAAAGTGTATGTATATATAAGTGTGAAAAGTGTATGTATGTATATATATATATATATATATATATATATATATATATATATGCAATTTGTTATACATATTATATTATTTATATATTATATATGCGTGGTACTTATTTGAAAGCGTTCAATATCAGTGATGGAGCTGACATATTCATATAGATAGGTGTGAGTTTGTAACCCAGGGTTTCACGCTCTTGTGATCGTCAGACAAACTGATTAATTTTTCTTAAAAAATTGGCTATAAGAACAAGGCTGTGTATATTGGTGTATTTTTGTGAAAGTGGGAGGAAAATTTGTCGTCATGACAGATGCAGACATATATACACATTTGTACACCCATTGACGTGCGCAAAGACACACACACACACACACACACATGTGAACTGTATGGGGCTTGGCATATATATATATATATATATATATATATATATATGTCCGTACAATTTGCATATATGTTTGTGTGAGCCCCAATGGGCGGACCCAGGGTTACAAACTCACACCTATATATATATCTCGAAACACAGAAATTTCTGTGTTGCAATGTACAATTAATTCATAACTATATAATTATATTAAGCTCTATAATATTTATTATATTGATCACTGTTCATAATAAAATAAATGCCGGGGCACTCAAAATACTAAAACCTTAAGTCCTCTTCACCTGGATTTATATATATATATATATATATATATATTGTCATCTGCAGACAGATCTGTTTCGCCGTATCACAGCTCATCAGTACGGTTAGACTCCGATTGCTTAATCACAAGTGCAGTAACTCTTTCTAGTTGTAGGACACCACATATAGAAGTGCTGTATCTTGGGCAAGATAACTTGACAAAAGCCAACCTTCTCTAGGCTGGTTTGAGTTTTCCTTCTCCTAAGTCTTGTGCCCTGTCCTGAAGACTATAAAACTAAGTGTTATAGGATAGCAGCTGAGTGGAAGATTGATTCATACTTTTTCCAAGGGTATTTGTAAGACAGTGAATATAAAGATCTCGACTGGAATTTTAACTTGACTCTCCAATTCCTTCTTCTGATTCACAAAACATTACTCCACATGCCTCCAAAAAACAAACTGTTATCTAATGACATAATTTAGCTTCTGTTACTGTTGCCATATCTCCATTCAAATACCCTGACATAAAAACAATATCTCAGTATCACTACTTCAAGAAACAGGTTAGGTAGAAAACACTCATCAATACTGGAAAGAGCAATAAAGACTAGTGGAGAAGAGAAAGATTTAATAAATTTTAACTGAAGTATCACTGGCTGTTTGATAAATGAATGCTGAATATTTCCATATAAGGAAACAACTTGTATTACCATGTAAGCCAATTAATGTATGTTGTGGTGCAATGGATACTGGCTCAAAATGAGAAATCAGGTAGTCAAGTTTGAATTTCAGATGAATTTGTCACATTCACTTATATGCAAATACCCTTGAAAAACTATTAATCCATCTCTTTTCTCTCTAGCTATGGTTTGAATAGCAGGACAGATTAGGTTCTATAGTCTTGGTTGGCAACCAGTTTACTGCAGAAAGAAATGGCAATCTACACAGTCGTATCTTGAAAGACACATGTTTGTCCAATTGTGTATCACATAAGGCACTTAACTGACTGACTGAAGCCAATTAAAGAATGTCTTCAGAGTATTTTCAGAGTTTGATGAGCATACAATAAAAAACCATTTGAAAACATTTAGAAACATTCAATTATTGCTATAAACTCAACTCAGTAGTCTTGGTTAAAAAACTGATTCAAAACAAAGATGAAGATATATTTTCAAACATGAACATCTCATCATAAAGTCTTTTCATCAGTTATTTGTTGTGGTGAGGTGGTTTATAAAAATGGCAAAAATGCATATTTTTCATTTTAAATAAACAGTGTGAATTGAGAATATTATCAAAAAGGAAAATACCGTGTGATTTTTTAGAAGTTGTTGTATAAGTTTTTGCCAGTTTTCCTTTTCATAATTGACTCGATAGAATCCTTTCTGGTACATATTTCCCAAGATCCAATCATTTTTTCCCATTGTTTGATTAACTAAAAATAAAAATGTTATATAAAAATATTGTTACATTTAAATAAATCCTGGTAAATTTAAACATATTGTTTTTTGTTAAAAGTTTATTTTGTTTTTTCTAAGGTCTTATATATGTAGAACTTGAAGAAAACACAGGGAGAGGGGTTGTCAAATTGAAAAGGGAATGTGAGAAGAGGAAGTAGAAGAGGCATGTGGGCATCAAGTTGAAGTAGGTATGGGGGACCTTTCAGTAGAGTAAGCAGAGGAGGTCATGGAATGTGTATATTTTTAGAAAAAAATTAGAATATCATGATCTCAGTTCTTTAAATAGCTTCAAGCAGAGGAGGTCATGGGAGGCTTCAAGAAGAAGAGGTCATGGGAGGCTTCAAGAAGAGGAGGTCATGGGAGGCTTCAAGAAGAAGAGGTCACGGGGGGGGGGGCTTCAAGAAGAAGAGGTCACGGGGGGGGGGCTTCAAGAAGAAGAGGTCACGGGGGGGGCTTCAAGCAGAGGAAGGCATAGAATGTATTTATTTTTAAAGAAAAAGTTAGAATATCATGATCTCAGTTCTTTAAATTCTAACTGCTTATATAAACAGAATGCAAGTTAAAAGATATAAAGAAGCACTAGAAGGACTGAATTTTCTTACTTGAAAATGTTTTCTTAGTGCTAATTAGCCATTCAATGTCCTGGTGTGTTTTCTCAAATTTAAGATCTCTGCTTGTTGTGAAAGTGAAAGGAACTTTCCATATTCTGGTAAAAAAATGAAATGACAAACATCACTGTTTTGCAATCAATTATTTTTAATAATATAAATTTCTGCCAGAAAACATTTCAAATTTCTGTTATAATGAAACCCAGCAGATAGGGAGAAATATTTTCAAAATGGTTGCAGCATATTGTGGAATTATCCTATTTTGTTTATCAGGGGGCTTCTAGTGGTATAATATGAAGCAGTATTATAGGATACAAATCCTGTATCATACAACAGTTAACTAAAACACACAAAGTAAAATTGCATACTAGCAAAAATGGATCAGAACATCTAAAAACATTTTGGAAAAACCCAGACCAAGGCAAATTTCACAAGTCAGTGTGAAAAGTAAGATTCTAGATTCTGATTGGATGTGAAATAGAAAATTGGTCTGACACCCCCACCTGGTCAATTTTTTTCACACCTAGGAAATTGGTATGCTGTTGGAGCCGGTCACATGAATAAAATCCACTACTTAAATCACATCTCTTGACCGGTCAAGTCAGTCCGAGATGGGAGTGTTAATCTGAAAGACCTCACCAAATGTAAGGAAGAAATTTCAAGACACAGAGGCTATATCTCGTCAACATGTATTCGTTCTATCTCTCCCTCCAATTTACCTTTCTTATCTTCACCCACACACCAAAGAAAACAACAACAATGAGATAATTCAACTGTCTTCATTAAGTACAATTTCCTTTATTGCCTGACTTTCCTTTTCACTTTTTATCCAGCCATAAAAAGGAAAAGAATACAGACTTTTATTAGCAACCTTTTTCATCTTTTTACATACACACATTCTGCTACTATCAACTATGAACTTCTGTGGGACATTTAGATACTTACATTTCTCTTTGAACAATTAACTACATGCATTTTCTCTATGAACATTTTATTTTTATTTTTACAATTTTGTTATTCTGTTAAAAGAAATTTTACTTTAATGTACAAAGAAATACTTATCTCTACATAATTGATAAAACCTTCAACTTTCTGATATTTTAAATTGTGGGGATTTTGTTGTGTTTAACACAAGGCCCATTTGACAAGCATCATCGAGGCCCCTAGTGTATAAAAGGAAAAGAGCAAAAACCGTCTCTTCTTTAGTTGTTTGACCACACAAAGCTTTGGTTGGTTGGTTGATTTTGTTTATAGGTTATTTAATACTGAAATCTAAATATTTTGAAAACAATTGTATGCCTTCAACTACAGATAACATGTATTTTTGGTCATTTTATTATAAGATGTACTGTTGTTAATTTTGCCATAAATAGGTATTGTTGATAATTCTTTTTATATAAAAATGTATTGCTGGTATTTTATACTTTCACAACATTTTGTTTTTGTTTGGATTTTCACTATTTACGCATAGCTATGACCCTAACAGATGCTACCACTCTAGGTAGCCCTAAAAACAACAGCAATTAAGAGGTGATTCAATGTTTCTCAAGACTTCTAATCTCCTGATCAGGGCCTTCTTGCCAGATGTAGTTTATTGTCATACCCAGGACTGATGAAGCTGTAGGGACAAGACATGTCTCTTTCCCCACTGATGAATAACTTAGTCCCCAATGTTGTTGTATGAATGTAAGAGAAGAATGTAAGGAGTGCAAATTATAAGGCTATGTAGGAAAGATAATTTGAAGAGGTTAAGATTGTAGCGATTGAGGAAGTGTCCACTCGAGAATCTGTTCTACAAAGTGGAGGCTGTTGAGAAGATTATGTTCATATGGAAATTCATTCTTATCAATGGAATATAAAGGTAAGTGGGGGTGATTTTTTCCAGTGTACATAGTATGATAGGTCATAGCTGTAAAGATCTGAACTAGTGGAACTAATCAATGCAGCTCATCAGAATATTTTTTGCCTGCACCAATACTGCTATTCAATACTGTGTCTCCTGTTTGAAAAAAAATATGCAACCAAAATAACTTATAAATATCTATCTTCCTCTATGACAAGAAAGCATCCCACTTCAGCAAATGAATCATCAGCATAAAAAGCACTTAACATAATTCCCAGATACTACACTTTATAATATGAAAAACAGAGAAAAACACAATGAAAGGTAAGTTAAATAAAAATAAAAGAAATACTAGTCAGGCACTTCAAGTGAATTTTGAATAATTTTTACTTTATTCAAACCTTCTTTATCTTTTGTATTTTTTTTAATCAAATTCACCCCATGAAAGCCACTAAGACACAAGGGGTTAATGAGTGTGAAATAATAAGAAAGCAAAGAAACATTAAGAAACATGAACACTGGAAGAATAATCAGGGAAACAGTAGGTAATAACTGTCATTGCATATAAATTTTGAAGATCAAATTTGGCTGGAAAGTATGGAGCTGGAAGAGATTTCCACATGAGAGAAGTGTGAGAAAAGAAACTGTTAGCATAGAATTCAGTTACATCTAACTAATTCAACTGTCAATTGATGAGAGCTTGTTGCCAAACTAGTCAGTCAGTTAAGTGCCATACGTGATACACACTAGGGCAATCATGTCTTGAAAGAGACATGACTAACTGGGCAGAAGATTATCCCGCAGTAGGTTGCCATTGCTTTCTGCAGTAGACTGGTTGCCGACCAAGGCTATAGAACCCAATCTGTCCTGTTATTTAACCCATAACTGGAAGGAAGAGACGGATTAATACCTTTCCCAAGGGTATTTGCGCGTAAGTGAATACAATGGATTCAACTGGAATTTGAACTCGGGTCCCCGAGTACTGCACTTAAATTTATAACGTCTAGGTTCCATAGTGAAGAGTTCATCCAAGCAATTACCATGAAACCATTTATAGAAAAGACACAGGGAAGCAACTTTATAGTGGTGGGTAAGTGACTGAAGCTTGAATGCCAGGTCAGAACCAATAATATTGCTGATTTTTCTTTGGATTTTATCAAGAATATCTAAATATATAGCAAAAATGACAGTTGAATAATGTTCTGAGTAATTCTAGTGGAAAGGAAGTAAAATTAAGATGAAGGAAATACTAAATAGAAAAATTAATAATGGCTGACAATGCTTCAAATAATAAAGATAAAATAATGGCAATATTTCCATTAGTAATACTGTTAGTGTATATAAAGCAATAACAAATATCGTACCAAGGTAACAAAACAAAAAGAAGGAATTTAAGGGTTGAATTTGATTGTCAACTCTAAAGCTCTTGGAGCTTAAATGGTAAATTAATTATCATATATAGAAAAGCTTAAAGTGGATGTGAATTCAAGTCTTGTCTGGATCTTATTCTTTAATTCAAATATGTTTCATTTATTCATACCATAGAATAATGATCTGAGCAGTTGCATGGAAAAGCAACGAAAATGAAATAAATACTAGTGAAAAATTAGTAATGGCTGATGATGCTTCATCTAAAATAAGTTCAAGACAAAACAAAATAGTTTTTTAAAATTAACAACTTACACATGTTTAAGGTTTTTGCAATTGTTTTTGTTTTTCTCAAACAGGAATCTTTTCTGGCTTATCACAATATTTGAACCTTGCCACTTTACAAAAATAACTGGGTAATTCATTTCCTTGATCCATTCTTTCATGATAATACCAACATCTAGATTGGTTTGATTTTGTGCAATGGCTTCCTGTAAAATAAAATATAAACAACAAAAGTATGTATTAATATACTAAGCACTGGACAGATTATAAAAAATAAAAACATACAAAAACTGAAAATTAATATTGTAAACCTAATAATTAATATAATGTTAACTAAGGTATATAGCAATAAGAATATACAGATCCCAAAAATCCTAAGTCCGAGGGTCATAAATCAGTCTCACCAGTCCAACATCAGAAAATGCTAGGGTGAAAAATACACATCACAATTTACAATACACAACTACTTTCTTGACCCACAAAGGAGTTGAGTAATCTCCTGTTGTCCAAAGTAGATTTCTTTTATTAGGGAAAGAAAGGTTGTGATTAGTTGAGACTGGTCGGGAAACAGAAACAATTACCATATTCTGAGGCCTACTAAAGTCAACATGATCATGATACCGATTTTCTTTTCTTTAAAAACAGTACAAAATACATAAATTCTTTTTCAAGGCAAGATTTAATTTTCTCCTTCATAGCTGTTGTCAAAGCCTTTATTTTGCATAATACTTATATATGAGAACATTTTTAAGCAATAAAATACAAGGGTGGGCTGAAAAGTTCATAAGCTAACTATGTAGGAGTGATGCTTCAGCTGTGAAATCATACGTGCATTGATTTCAACTTTGTTCCTCAGAGAAATTGTTAAAAAAATGAATAAATTAAAAATATTATGCAAGAATATATAGTTGATTAGTTTTCATTGTTGCTAGTGAAAAACTATTTTGGTATATTACTAAGTCTATGTTAGCCATGTAGTTACCTCTGTGAAGTATAAAGCCACAACCTCAATACCATGTGCAGCAATGGTTTCTGTAGCAAGTAGGTTTTTATGGGTTCAAATTGTTAGCCCCACATCCAACTGGATTTGAATTCAAGACTATCCTTCTCCTAGATTGGTTGCCAAACAAAGTTAAAGAATGCTCTATTAACCTCTTCCTGTCGGTAGAAGAAATAGATTCATATCTTTCCACGGGTATTTGTGCGAAAATGAATGCAACGACATTGGCTGCTATTTGAAGTCAGCATGCCAATCCCACTTTTCACAGTGATAACGCCTATATCCATTGGAAGAAGATGTTATCACAGTCTAGTGCAAGCCAAGCCTCAACTAACTTTCATAAATACTTGTTTTCAAAATTGTATGATTATAAGCCAAAAAAAAAAAAAAAAAAAAAAAATATATATATATATATATATATATATATATATATATATAGGAAGGAAGGTAAACAAAGCTGATATTTATGGCAGACAGATATAGATTCAGGAAAGAATTTAAAGAGTTTTACCTCAGTGAAAGCTGCCCACAGATCTTTGTTAGCTGCATTGGCATATGCATGCTTTCTAATGTAGCGCTAAAAAAGACATAAAAAAGAAACTTAAAAATTATAAAAGATAACATTTTTACTTATTTTTAATAGATTTCACTTAATATAAGGCTTGAGAGCCACTTGAGATTGTGAAAATCCTGAGAATAAGGCTTTACTCTTGTCTCAAAGTATTTAGATATTAACCTGTTTTGGGAAAAATACATACTTCTCAATTAACATACTAATGCTTTTCCATATTCCTATTTAATAGTATTCAAAGCATTCTGTTTATAATCATGAAATTTTGGATTTATTACACTATAGATCTTCTAGTTTTGACAGTTAAAATTCTATGTTAAACTATGAAAATACTGCTTAAAATAAATCATCAAATGCTGAAAAATTTTTATATTTACTTTTTCTCAGAGAAGATTACAACAACCACATTTATCATTAACTACTTTGTTTTATTTTTAAGAAAAACAAGACAAAAAGCCATTTATTCTTGCCTGCAGTCCTTTTTTAAAAATGTTGTCACCAAGGAAAAATTTCATCATTTGGATAACTGATGCTCCCTAAATGCAAAGAAAGAGATATCAATGAAACAATTTAAATTTTCTCTTATGATTAAAAAAAGAAAAAAAAAGATCCAAATATCATGGTAAATATATAAAAAATAAAGTTAATTAGAATACATTTCTTGTTACATGTTTAAAACATAAGACTGACTAAAATTTTCTTTTATAAATAGTAAAATATAGTTATTTACCTTGAAGGAAACTGATTTGTTATTAAATAAAATTTTAAGATGAATAAGTTTTGTATAAATTGTGGGACAAAACAAACATTTTAATAAGGGTAATATTTAATATTAACTTACTAGCCATTTACAAAAAAAATCTTTCATACTGTATCAAAATGAAACGCATTTATCTCCCTTTTGACAGGAAAAATATGAATGTTACGTGATAGCCCATTGGAGACAGTTAATGCATACCTATCCATGGGCAAGTCCGTAAATATTATATATTCTATAATGCAATCAACGTGATATTATAGTACTGTACTGTGTCCCTCTTGGAGATGTTACAAGTAAAACTATGTTTTTATTCACTCCTTCCATATTGGTCACCATTTAATAAGTACTTAAATTTCACTACATGGAACAATTTGTTACTTATATGTCCCACACATTTAGTATGACTTATATATGTATACTCAAGTTTTACATATAAACTGTTCTCAATTTTGGAGTTCATCTTTCTGAGTCCTTCTAGCCCTTCCTGTTTAGTTAAGGTGTTACATTATCATGGATATAATAATGCCTATTGTGGATTTTGAAGAATCGAGAAGACCAAGTTATTTCTTCTCTCTTTCCGAGCACCTTATTAATATCTCATTATTTAATGAAAAGCAATTGATAAAAAATGAAACATACGTTTACAAAGATTTATCTAAATCTAAACTTATTTATAAATGGAACTTTGTGTGTGTGTGTGTCCGTTACCTATAGACTCCGAAACTGCTGAACTGATTTTCTTGAAAATTTACACAGTTGTACTATAAGCGTCTGCGAGTGTTCTTAGCTAGGTTTTGTGTTGAGATACCCCCAATAAATATCAATAATCGAAAAAATCGGGTTATAGAAGGAGTGGTCCGATTTTAATAAAATTTGATAGACTCATAGACAAAGAAATAATATTCAGAAGTTTCAAGGTTGCAGTTCTTACAATAGTGCAGAAAATCGATAATATATATAAAAGGCAAGATGTTTGTGTGTGTGTGTCTGTTTATCGGCCTGTATGTCCGTTATACAAATCCACAATTTTTATCCGATTCTCACCAAACTTCACACAAATATTCTTTAGGCTGAGTCTGAGCTCCAGGACCATGGATTAGTTTTAAAACTTTCATTACACCCAAGCAACGCCAGGCTATACTGCTAGTATAATATAGCTTTAGAGAAGACAATGGTAAATTATTCTATTCCTTGAAAAATAATCATAATGTAAGATTCCTCCTGTTTTCCAAAGAACTTCTATTAATGACCATTAGATAGTATTACAAATGCAATAAATAAAGTACAAAGGTCTCATTTTCTTCTCTTGGCTCACAGTGTGCTTTTAAGATAAGGCACATCTTGTTCAACTCTAAGGGACCTTTTGGTTACTTCTTGTCACACTGAACACAAAACACAATGCTAGGTTAACTTGATTATGCACAGGCATATCTAATAACGACATCAAGCTCAAGGATAAAGAACTCTTTAAAAATGTAAGTCTCGCACAATATTTAATAAAATTTTCACCCCTACATATGTATTATAAGGATATTTTTACATACACACCTTTGTTCACTTCTTTTGTATTTTTTCCATTTAGTTTACTCAGTATTTACATTATTTGAACTATTGTCCTCATCTTTGTTGCCAATTGTATGATGTTTCGGACGTTATACGCTCCAGCCTTCTTCAGGTGCTAGAAATTTTGAACAGAACCTTGGAGTGTACGACAGCCAAAACATCGTACAAATGGCAACAAAGATGAGGACAATAGTCCAAACAATGTAAATACTGTAAATACTACTTCATCTCAGAAATTTAGACAAATACTAGTTTACTCAGGTAATATAATGCATTATTTTTAATTGTAGATTGCTTGTATAATCATTTTTACTTTCCTGTTTGAAAAGAGACACACAATGAGGAAAGAGGGCTTAGAAAATCTGACACTCACAGGACATATTGAAGGTAAGATGAACAGAGGAAAGCAGGAAGTAATCTACCGAATGAGCTTGTGTGATGGCATAACAGGGAGAGAGAGGGGATAAAAAAATAATACTTAAGAGCTGTGGAGGATAGAAAATTGTGAAGAGCCATGACTTCCCAAGTCCTGAAGACATATGGTACATAGAAGAAAACCTGATTAAAATTCCTGTAAAAACCCTTGAGTATTGAGTGAGAGGACTATTTTTAAAATCCAGTAAAGTGATTACCTTTTGGTAACTGATGTCATCAAATGCAATACTGTGTCCACTTGGTACATCAAGAGGGTGAGAACTCAAAGATCCGTCTGCCTTCAGTGCTCTTTGAACAATGTCAACAGCAAAATAATCAAACTAAAAACATAAAACCAAGAGGAAACAATTTTAACTATTGTCAAAAACAAAAATAAATATGGAAAAAGCATATTGAAAAATAATGAAAGATAAAAATGTTGTAAAATGAAAAAAAAATATTTAAAATTAAAAAATTAGCAATTTTAAGTTTCATGAGAAAAACAGGAAAAAAAAACAAACTACTTGCTTATTTAACCAGTGATATCATAGGCATGAGTTAATAAATATAAATCATAATTCGTTTACTCTAATGATTTAACAAAGTAACACATCATTGAAATTTAGAAAAAAGAGATTATCAGCGATTTGAAATTCATGCAAGCATCACTTAAATCTATTGTATGTATAATACTTATGCAACAACAAAAAAATATGAAAATATTGTTTATTTATTCATAACCCCATCATCATGTTACACTAATTTCACCTATGACTCATATTTAAATAACCCACAAAGGGTTGATAAGCTGTAAAAAAAAAAAACAAATCAATCAGTCACTCAAACTTTGCCTATGGCAGACTGAAAGGTCAAGTGATTTATTTCTTTTTAAGAATTTTGAAATCATGAAGTATTTCAGGCCAAAGCATCTCTATGAGTGGCCAGGTTGCTGTGGATGGGTGTTGTTATTGAGAAATTATTTTTAATAGATAGATTGCCAGCCAAAGCTAAAGAGCTTATATTTGCCCAGTAGATGAAAACTTGTTACTTCATGTTAGCACAACCATTGATGGCTTCCAAACAGTTTCATCCATGCAATTTCACCCACAAGTCTTGGATAAACTTGTGGTATGGATTTCAGGAACTTCCCAACGGTGTCACATTTTGGAAAGATGTCCCCAGGCACAAATCAACTATTGTGAGATTTGAACTTAGATCTCATGGTTGGGATGCTAACACTAACCACTTGGCTATGAGCCCATGTTCACAGCTCCAACTGTTATAAAATGTGACACAATAATGAACTTCAAAATGAGAGATGTTATATAATTAACATTATTTGATACTTAACAGGTGACATAATGATAAAATTAATAAATGTTCTTTAGGAACTTAAAATGTTCAGATGGTTATAGTGTGTTCTATCCTCATTAGTACTCTGTAGTCATGTGTTGTGATTTGCTCTATCTGAAAATAATTTTGTGTCACAAGACCCTGTAGACAATTTTTCTCAACAGAATCTTAAACATTTATAAGTCTACTATTCATCCTTGCTTTGAATATTGATGCCACATTTGGTCTGTTGCTTCTGTTATATATTTAGTAATTCTTGATAAAATTCAATGAATCTGCAATATTATTGGTCCTGACCTGACATCCCAGCTTCAGTCACCACCATAACATAGCTTCCTTATGCCTTTCCTACAGATACTTTCATGGTAATTGTTCTGATAAACTTTCCTCTATGGTACTTGGACTTTATGAATTTAAGCACACTACTAGATTGGCAACTAGATTTCATCCTTTTACAGTTGAAGTGGTTAGATATAACCATAGGTTCTATGCTAAGAGTTTTTTCTATCATACTTCTTGCTTATAAAATTTACTTCCAGTTTCTTGCTTTCCAATTAACTTTGGTCTTCAAAAATTTAAATTCAATGTCAATTGTTATCTTCTGTCTTCTTAATTCTTGTTCTTATATTTTTCTTTGATATTGTATTTTTTGTTCTCATATGATGCAACACTAGCACCCTAGTGGCTTTATTGTCTTGTTTGGATTAAAATGATGAAAAAAAAAATTAAATTAAAATTATAGAATAATAAGTGAAAAAGATTTTGTGTACTTACAATTTTCCATTCAGGTCGAAAATAATCCATACCAATGTATTCAACAAAAGTTGCAAATCCTTCATTTAACCAAAGGTCATTCCACCAACACATGGTCACTAAATTTCCAAACCACTGTAAATATTAAAATAATTTTCTTTTTGATTTATAAGATTTGCAGGTCATTTTTCATGAAGATTTACACATGAACTAAAAATTCAATTTTAGATAATAATTCTTTTTAACAGAAATAATTTAATTTCTACATTTCAATTTTTCATTTGACTACAAATAAATTTTTGAAGCTTATTTTTTTCATCTTTCTGTTTTGTGTTATCAACTTTATTACTTGTCAATAATAATTTTCATGTTAATAACATTTTTCAACATTTAAACTTTACAGTATTTTCTATTTCCAAACTTGGTAATATTTATGGTTTTATAATATTGTATGACTGTTAATAAAACAATAGACAAAGCAGGGCTGTTCAACATTTAGCCATATTTAAAGTCAAAGATATGTTTGTCATTTCTAATGAAACTGAAGAGCATTGGTTAATCTTCTTATGATTGTTTCTGAGAAATTGTAGAACATAAAATAACAAGGTTTAAATACAAGGAAATACTTCAAATGAATAAAGAAATATAGTTTGTCATGGACTGAACATGTGGGCAACGACAAAGTTTTATCAGAAAGAGACAGTTGAAATTTTAAGGGCAAATAATGAGGAAAGAGGACTTGGAAAATTTGACACCCACAGGACATACTGAAAGCCAGGGGGACAGAGGAAAATAGCACATAACCTACCTAACAAGCTTTTATAAATAAATAAAGGGCAGAAACAAGGTTTAGAAGAAATAGCAAAATGACAAAATTTACTAAGAGCTACAAAAGACAAGAAATTATGGAGAGCTATGATTGTGAATGTCCTGAAGGGACATGGCACGAAGAAGAAGAGATAAGGTTACTTTTTAGTCTTTCCATGAGGATAAATTCAATACAGAGTTCACTCCGATTTAAGGGCCTATGTGCATACATATAGGTAGTAGCAAAAATGATCTAATTCACTCAGTTTTGTCTTTGGCATGCCCAGGCATAAGCGTATTCCCTGACTCTACCCTTTTGAGCATAATGGGAAGATGCAAACTAAAAGACTCATTACTATATTTGCATTATGAAATCATAGAAAAATAACTAAAGTATTTTTCTTTTATAGTGAAGCATTATTACTTTTTTCACCCATATCTATTTTTTTTTTTTGATAAAATCTAAATCAAAGACTATCAAATACTAAATTCTATCTTCCCAACCATAAAACCATATTCTGGAGAAAAAAGAATTTTTATTAATACTCTTTTTATTATTCAGGAAGATTATGTGTAAAACTAAGTTGCAACTACACCAGACTTAAGAAGCTAGTAAATTTTCATGGAACTATGTTGCTAGTCTGATGTGAAACATGAACTGCCTTACAAAACTAGAGATCTAACTTCTCTACTATTTAGCTTAGGGAAGAAATAGATTCATGCCTTTCCCAAGGGGATTAATATGAAATGAATATAAACTGTTCCATTTAGATTTTGAACCCAGTTTGGAAATCATGTATGATATTCAACTCATTTAATGACGTCTAAACTATCGGCAAATATATAAGACAGTTTTCTTAGACCAACAGTAAAAAATGGCTTCAAATGAATAAATCCTATAGGTTCGAAAGAAGACAATCCTTCATCAGACTTTACAAAAAGAATATATGAAATTTACTGATTTTTTGTGGCTTATTGATCTTTTGAAGATTATTCAAAGCTGGAAAATATTTTTAGATTGTAAAATTTTATTTGGCGATAATAATCATTTACTGATACAAGTCTTAATAATTAACCCATAGTTGGGAGAAGAAGAGGTGGATTCATACCTTTTCCAATAGTATTGGCACATAAGTGAATAAAAAAAAAAACCTGACTAGAACTTGAACTCAGCTCTCCAATTTTTAATTCCAAGTTGTTATCCATTACACCACTTGCACATTCAAGCTTACAGTACTTGGTATTCTCAAGCAGTCATCCATGTAAATATTGATCAGGCTCAACATTGCTTAACTTTGGCGATCACTCAAGAAGCAGCATTTCAACATCACCATATATATGGTACCACAAAATCACAAGCTATATCAAATAACTAGAAATTACATCACTTGAAGACTTCCAACAGTAGCAACAACAAATAGATAGCACATGAAGCACTGGAAGGGAAAAATAATGATATAATCAAGATGTTGACTTTCCACACTACTTAAACAAAAGGTTAGGAAGAAAACTTTTATCAATACTAGAAAAGTGTTAGGCAACCTACTGAGGGATAATCTACTGCTCAGTCAGTCATGTCTCTTTCAAAACATGATCACCCAAGCATGTATTATGTATGGCACTTAACTGACTGATTAGACTGGCATCAATTTACAGTTAAGCTGGCTAGATGTAACCATAAATTCTATGCTGACAGTTTCTTCTCTCCCACTTCTTGCTTGTGGAACTCCCTTCTGGCTCCATGCTTTACAGCCAACTTTAATTTGCAAAAATTTAAATGTAATATCAATCACTATCCACTGTCCCCCTGATTACTCTTTTTTCTTCCTGCTCACTATTAATGTTTTTGCTCCTAATTCTTCTGCACCCTGTAACCCTTGTGTTTTAGTGGCTTTACTGCCTTACATGGGGTGATACTGATGAAAAAAAAACAAAAAAACTCCTTTTGCTTGTCAATCAAATTAATCAAGATGTTATAGATCCAGTTTTTGTTGCTTAACTTCTTAACTTTATCATTTCTTTTATGAAAAGAACTGTTTTTTTTTCCATTTGATAGGTTACCAAAAAAAATGAGGTTAAAAAATTTACCTGATGAGCTAATTCATGTGCTACAACCAAGACAACATATTGCTCTTGTATGATGGAAGGGTAGTTGCTATCATAGAGTAGAGCAATTTCACGATAAGTTATAAGACCCCAGTTTTCCATAGCTCCATAGGCAAAGTCCGGAATGGCAATAAGATCTTTCAAATAAATGAGAAGTAATTAAATAATAGCATTATGAAGACAATCTATAAAAAAAAATAAATAAATAAATAAAAATAGAACTATCATAAACATTCATATTCTAGAAAATATGATTGTTAATATACTAGAAAAAAGATCAACAAATTTAAGACATAAAATATCTATTCTTTTTTAATAGGACATACATCAGCTGATATCAAAATAGCTGAATTTCATAATCATACAGGTTCCATTCGACATTGGGTGAAAAGATATATTATCTTTATAAGAGACTATTATCATATTTCATAATTATACATGCTCCATTCGACATTGGGTGAAAAAGATATATTATCTTTATAAGAGACTAGCCACAGAAAAGTAAACTTAATAACTCATTTATTTAAACTGCCTGTTGGATCCGTCTTGATTCAAGTATCACCAAATAGGATCAGAAATGCTTACAATCATCATCATTATTATTATTAATGTTGTAATAACATCCCCCCTCCTAAAGTAGTTTATTTTCTTTATTAATTCATTACTTTTCAAAATAATTACAAATCAAAGTTTGTTTTGGTTACAGTAAGGACAAGGCAAGGACAATAACACACTCACTTTTTATAATCAAGCATATTTTGGAGTTTGTATTTTTTGTCCTCACCTTGTTTTTCCAGTACTTTCTCTCGTCTTATTATTTGTTTGAAGATCCTTTTAATGATCACTAATTAGTTTCTTTCTCAGAAGTCTATTTTAAAAACCTCAAAATGAAATATATTTATTATTTCTTCAGAAAAATCCCCTTGATTAGTTGTCATAACTGTTGCCAGTATTTGTTGACTTGATCGTTCCTTCAGTGTTCCAGTTTTTCTCTTTATCTAATTTTATTCTATCTCCTCTTTTTTTGTGTTAGTAAATTGCTGGCACCATAGAATCTGTTAAAATTTTTTTTCTTTTCTGTTTTTTGCCAATGTGTATCTCTCCCTTATTTGTATGAAATCAGGCCATTTTGGTAATAACTTTTTTGGAGGTAGAGGTAATATCATTCTTATTTTCCTTCTCATAATTAATTCAGTAGGACTGACAACTGTAACTTGAATGGGTGTGCTCCAGTATACCAATAATGCTTGAAATGTGTCTGATTGTTCCAAAATTCTCTTAGCTATTATAACAGCATTTTTCACTTCTACATCATGTGAACTTTTGATTTTACGTGTTAAAAACAATTTTTAGACTATTGTCGTGGTCTTTTATAGTTCTATCATAGATTAGAACATTGTTGATAATTGTTTTGACAACTTAAATATATTTCAATAATTCTGATATCTTTCTTTGAAACATTTCTAGAGCTGGTGTTATACCAAAAGGTAATGTTTTGAAAAAACAAAAGGTGTAATGAATGTTGTGTGCAGATAGCTTTCTTTACTTTATGGAATTTCGTAGAATCCACTAGTAGCATCCAGTTTTTAAAAAAAAATTAGCTTCATTTAGTTTTATCATCTAAATTTAGTAGCATATATTGTTCTCTTTTCACTGCTTGATTCAGCTTCTTCAAATCTACATATATTTGAACTTTTCCATTTCTTTTTATTACAGGTACTCTAGACACACACCAATCAGTTGTTCTGTAACCTTTCAAAAAATTCCTTGTTTTCTAATATATTCAATTCTTCCTTCATCTTTGGCAAAATAGGGAATGAGACTCTCCTAGCTGTTGTTAGTAGGATGAAATGTCTTATCAGAACGAGTTCATAACAACCTCTGGTGTCAAATGAAGTTGTATTTTGTCGAAATGTTTCACTAAATTAATGTTTACAGATGTTTTTCTAGACAATGAGTTCTCTACCTTTACACATTCAATGACATATCTCCAAATAATATTTGTTCTTATCTTCTTCTGTAACATTTTCCAATGCATTGGATTATTCCTCCAGGATTTGTGAAGATGCCATTTACTGAATTTAATATAGATTTTTCCCCTCATATTTTTGTAAGTGTCAGTTTAGATAATGTTTATATTGGTATCTGTGTCAATTTTAAATTTCACTGTTGCTTTACAAATCTTTTAATTTTTATACCATGGGTCATTTAAATTTATTTCTGGTAGCTCTCCGAGGAAAAATATTTTTTTCATTTACTTTATTGTATCTGTTTTAGTTCTGCAGGCTTCAGCAAAATGATTAATTTTCCTGAATTTCTTGCAGTGTTTCCTTTTCATTGGACAGCTTTTAGAATCATGCTTTTCACATCTACAGCAATTACCGCTGTTGCTGCTGCTGCTTCTACATGTTCTTTTTAATTTTGTATTTTGGATGTTTCTCTGGGTCTTTAGTTTGTCTAGTTTTCTTGTGTATTTCATCCATTTGAAATTTTATTTTCTCACTGCTCCTGGCCATCTCTGTAACTTTCTTGAGTTTCATATCAAGAATTATTTGTAATCTTTCATATATGTCTTTATTCTATAGTCCAGTCATAAGATAGAATCTGATTTAATCGGTTTTTTCTTGGAAACTCATATGCTTCTGCTAATTCATGCAATGTGCATTTAAAGATTTCCACTGGTTCACCTGATAATTGCCTTTAGGTAAGAAGTTAGGTATTGGATTTTTCCAAAACTGAGTTGTAAACATTTGTGTTTTCTTGTGAAAAAGAAAATGTTGGGAATATATTTTTGCTTTCACTTTAATACATTAATTTACTTACTTGAGTTTTGTTATCTTCTTTTTAGAGTTTTGTTGCTTCTCAAAAGTGTTGAAATCTCTGCAAATTTCCTGAGTTTGTAAGATCAATTTAATTAATTTGAACATTTTTTCCGTTTTTTTTTTTTTTTTTTTTTTCAAATAAAAATCTTTTTTAGTAATTTGGGTCCTGTTCTTCTAAAAAACAATTCTCTTTTTTTACAAAAGAATCTCTCTCTAACACCATGTTCTACTGGGCTTAGGCTGGACTGATATATTATGAGACTGGCCATTGAAGCAACACAAAGATGAAATAACAGTTGGAAAATTTAACTCATTTATTTAAACTGCCCACTGCATCTGTCTTGATCACAGTACTTCCTAGTGGGACCAGAAGTCCTTACAATCATCATTATCATTATTGATTGCTCTTATAACAATACATTAAATAGTAATGTGAATATTTAGAACAGCAATATTGATGGTTAGTCATGCCTATAAATGTTGGTGCACAAGGAACTAAAGTCACTAGTATGATGAAGTTGGCCAATAATTGTTATTTACATTGTTTAAAAAGAAACAAGGAGGTCTAATTGTGTGTGTGTGTGTATATATATATATATAGAGAGAGAGAGATAGAGATAGAGGGGGAGTTAATGCAGAAAAGTTTGTCACTTAACTGAGCAGATTCATGCTGACTTTGAAGTTTCATGAGGACATTGTTATGATGTTGTCACTCATCAGGGCTAGGTTTTTGATCTGCTGTCTTGTTCCTATTTTTTTCTTATTTTTATGAAGCTTGATGTAATTTGATACTTTGTTGTAGGAGTGATCTTCCAGTGGTTGTTTTTGATTGCTTTTGTTGTGTTGATTTCTTTTTAATGTTGTATTATTTGTGGTTGGTTGATTTTTCTTTTTAATGTGCAGTTGATTTTTTATTGCTTTTTAATGTACACATGAATGGATGTCTGTTTAATTGCATTTTAGTTGGTTTGTTCTTGTCATTTAGGTTGATTTATTTTTTTTTTGTGTTGGCTTGACCTTTTTATGTGTTGGTGTATATGACTGCCTAAAGGATTTCTGTTTTAGGTTACGGTCGAGTGTTTGTGTTCATATGTGTATTTGCATTTGTGGACTTTATTAACAATCTAGGCACTAAACATTATCACAATTCAATAATATATATATATATATATTTTCACAAACATGCTTGGTTGAATAATATCAACAAGTTGTATCTATCCAAATTTTTATTAACTTTTTCAAATTTTTGAATTAGTTGTTTTATAATCAGCTAATTTACCAAAATTCATATTTCTTTTTTTTTTATTTTATTCTGAGTACTTTTGAATGTTGCTACATTTGTTTACAAGAATTTCATTTTTTTGTACTTTTATGCAACTGTTTTTTACTGATTCTGGAATATAAACACACAAAACACAAAATCCTTGAAAACAAATGTAGCAACATTCAGAAGTAGTCAAAAAATAAATTAAAAATAAATATGAATTTACTGATTATATAAAACAAGTAATTTGGAAATTAGATGTTAAAGAATTGGATAGACAGAACTTGTCAATATTATTCAATTAAACATGTTTGGAAAAACTGATGCCTAAATACTTTATTTGCAGGTTTCATTAATAATGACAGATAAGGTGTGATGGTTAAGTTTCTTATGTCATTTTTCATGTGATCTTTTTTTTTTTTTTTGAGAACATAAATTATAAAAAAATTGTTTATTTCAGCTATATTTTCAGTCATTTTTGAGGATGAATGTTATTTTACATGTAACAGAATGTAAGTGGTATTATGTATAATGTAGACTAGTAATATGTGTTATGTACTGAACATGGTAAACATGTTGATAGCGTGTTCGAAGTTGATGTTATTGAGCGTTAGGTTTTTTGTTTTTATTAATAAGGCCGCCATTATTTTGAGTCTTTTTCTGCATGTGGAGGATGCTATGATATTTGTGTTGCTGATGAGTATGTTCCAGATAGGGTTTGGTCGGTCTCTGTGTGTGTTTAAATGAGATCAAACTGAGCTCTGTTGAGAGAGGTGTAACATGAGTCTTTGAGTCAGCTTTGTAGTAGTATGACTGATATAATTATTTACGAAATTAGGATCAAGAATGCATTTCTTGAAAGAATACATGAATTCGTAAATAATATTAGTTTGTTGTAGTTTGAATCTCGGGTGAATTGTTTTTGATGATGGGGTTAGCCATTTTAAATTTAGATGATTAATTCAATTTTTGGTTCAAGTCAACAACATTTGCATATTTTCGAATGATGTTTTGGAATGAAGATTCATCCTGTTTATAATTGCTATGAATTTAGTTTTTGTAGAAGATATTAATGTTATTATTATCATCAGTGTGTTTGAAAGAAAAGGTCTAATATCTAATAGTCTAAAAGTCAACCAAATAATTTGGAAATCTGTTGTTGACAAGGGTTTTGTTTAGCATTATGGAGTTCTTTGAAGAACAGTGATTGAGAGGATGAAGTTTTGATCTTTTTAATGGCACCAATTTTATATCTAAGAGGACATTGACTAATGAAATTAAGGTGACAGGAATTTTTACTGCTGTTTTTTTTTTTATATAGAGAAGTAATGAAAGTATTATTACGAGACTCTACATGGACATTTAAGAACAGGAGTTTTATTTTTTTGGTTAAGTGCATTTAAAATTGAGGAAGGAATTTTTTCAAATGCAGATTTAAGATTATCGATTTCGTTTTTGTTTTGAGCAAGAATGAAAAAAATATCTACATAGTGGACATATATTGTGGGTTTGTCAATTTTTTTAAAAAGTGTGTTTTCTACATAGGACAAGTAAAAGTTAGTATATATATGCTCTATTTCTTAATATTTACTTTATGCAAAAACTACTGACAAAAACTGCTTGTCTTTTAAGGTAAATATTCTTTGTTATCCTTCCGAAACAAACTTATCAAACAATAATTTTTGGTTATATATATATTGTGTGTAAACACTGCTGATATATAATGCGTTTCCCTTCTCTGATACCATGCGTTGATGGCTTAGGGAGTAGCGACTCCGACTGACACCAAATCGGTCAAGTTTTGATCCCGGCCAGAGGCGAGTGGATGCGTCTAGCCACACTGATGAGCTGTGATACAGTGAAACAGGTTTGTATGTGGATGACTAATATATATATATATATATATATATATATATATATATAAATAAATAAATAGTATCTAACTCCCTCCAAAAATACACTTTATTTAGAAATTAGCTATATTTCTAATTTAATAATTATTTTAACTGTTTTTTTTTCTGAAAAAAATTCTGTAATTTCAAACAAAATAAAACATCCACAATAGCAGTAATGAAGACAAAATATCCTTTACCTTCTTTTGGTAATGGGTAGGGATAATCAAAAACCTCTGCATAATGTTCCAAAATGATAACAGAACTGTTAAGAGCCAGTTTATTATGTGAAACAGATGACTCTTTGGTCCAGACACCAACCTATGAAAAAAAATTCAATTTCAGGGAATTTTAGAAAAATGGCAAATATTTTCAATAATAGTAATAATAATAATAGCATTATTTCAATGATAATATAATTCATATAAGCTGAAAAATTACACATTACATAATACTTTTTTTCCGTAAAACCTTTAAGAGACAGTAGCAGCAATATTAGAAATTCCTTAGAATTCA
Organism: Ascarosepion bandense; assembly: GCA_037127315.1. Classification (NCBI taxonomy): domain Eukaryota; kingdom Metazoa; phylum Mollusca; class Cephalopoda; order Sepiida; family Sepiidae; genus Ascarosepion; species Ascarosepion bandense. The sequence continues at coordinate 320,903 of JBBBDQ010001752.1, read as the reverse complement.
AGGAATTTATGCACATTGTGAAATGGATTCCTTAAAAGATATTTGAAAAAGAATAACAGAATCATGTTAATTTGCTCTCAAATATCTACCAAATAAATGTATCCCTTTTTTATGTGCAAATAGAATAGTTGGTTATATCTTAATTCATATTTATTAATCAAGAATGAGATCATCAATATTATGAGATATCAGAAACTCACAATCAAAGATCACTAACTTCTCATATTTTATCACTGGTAAAAAGCAAAGAAAGTTATGATATTTAATAAAGAATATTGAGCCAACAAGCCCATCCTTTTATTGCCAATTATGATACTGCAGAACAAACTTAAGAATATATTTTATGTGACATTCAGAAAGGGAAAATAAAATCCGTCAACAAAAACTTACTTCAGTGTTAAATTTGGTCATTTTTGTTTCCCGAACAAAATCACAAACAACAAAAGCAAGAAGATATGTGGACATGATTGGAGTTGTTTCATAGAAATCAGCTATGTAATCATCTGACCTGGAAACATATAAGGTTTGTATTTTTAGAAAAGAAATCGAGATTAAAGTAGATTCTTGAATCCAGGAAAATTAGATGAACTTGTCATTAAAAAACAAGAGAGAGATATGATTGGAAATATTTAATGTATCTTTTTGAAGAAGGATCAAGAATATTTCATTGTATCATTGGTGGCACATTAATACCAATATAAGGTCTGTCCAGTTAGTTAAGTATTAACAAAGAAAGTAGAGTACTTAGGGTAATGATGTTCCTATTTACTTGAAAGTATTTTCCTTGCAATCTCACATATTTATGCCAGAATCTTTTATTTTTTAAAAAAACTGAGTTCTCTTTCAAAATTACAGTCTAACCTTATAACATTCTCCTTAATCTCATCCACGGCCTGAAATTTCTTTTCAACAGAAATTTTTATTCCCTCCCACTCGATTGTTTGCCAAGTTACATTAAGGCTGCACAACTGGTTCTTAAGATATTTATTAAAAAAAACAATCACAAGATACTTTCTAGGCAAATTTTGGGTATAAAATTTTAAAATTTGATATAAATTTAATATGAGTTATATCCTTATAAATGTTTATAATTTATATTGAATTTTGAGATGAGGAATTATTGCTATTATCATTATACCACAATTATTATTATCTAGACTGGTGCTTCTCAAACAACCTGATATGGCAGACCGGTAGTCTTTTTTTTCACTGTGCCAGGGACCGGCAAACAAAGCAAGCCAATCCAGCTGAGTAAGACGGGGGGGGGGGGGTGTACAGTGAACCCCAGAATTTTTTTTTTTGAGACTATCTTTAATCAACATGAGGATATGATATCTTGTTTAAGGGCAGTTATCATTGATGTAACAAGTCTTCCCAGTGTGCCATTGACCGGTACCATATTTGTGCTATATTAGTTATGGCCACTGGTTTCAAGGATATATATTTTTAAAAATCCAGAAAAAAATATTTAAAAAATATTTTCACCTTCAACAATTTGTTTTGATTTGTGGATATATGAATAGAACAAAGTCTGATGCGTATTCAGTTCACTGTTTTGCTGTTCATTATACTGCATTCGTTAGTTGGATGAGTGAGTAAATGAACAATGTAGCCATAATAATATAAAATTAAAATGAAAATCTAAAAAAAAAAAAAAAAAATTGAAACGGAGTCAAATATCCTGGCAGTCTCTTGTGGCATAGAGTTTTACTATTGTTTCTTTCTTCTCTGGAAAATCTCCATGTACCGGCAAACAATGGCTCACGTACTGGCGACGGTACACATACCACACTTTGAGTAGCACTGACCTAGACCAGCATACTCATCTTGGTTGTTATACTCAAATTTCAGAAGTTGTACTCTCCAATATTCTCTTTACTTGGTAACCTCCTTATGTCAAACCAAACTCTTTATTCAATTCATGAAGGTAGAGTGTTTTCATTTTCCCTTCCTGCTTAGGGGGAGATAATTCATATCAGTTAATACTCCCCAGACTTATTCACTTTTGTGGCACTTGCCTGTTTCTTCTACTGAAGCAGGCTATGTGACTTTTCAACACTACTAGACCCAGGGATTGAACTTACAACAGCCAGGAAACCAGATTATTTTAACTCATGCTTTACTATATCAGTCCATGTAACTTTCGGTAAATCTGAATACGAAAGGACACCAGCTAATTCAAGACACTCATACATATCTACTAGCTGAGCATACACATTAGGTTGAAGGTTGCAGAATCATATCACTAGATGATCGTAATGGATTTAAACACTAGTTAAAACATAGCTGGTTGCCTGGCAGTGAAAGAAACAGACAAGTAACACAAAAGTCAATAAAACTGGTAAGTATTAACGGATATGAGTTATCATCCCTAAAGACAAAAATTGCAAGATGAATAATCTCTCGCTAGATAAAAATTGTTCACTTTAAAATTCTGTGAAGGTTATTGAATATTGAAGTAATATATTTTTAATATATTTGTAGTAATTAATTTCACATTCCTCACTGCCACATATTGTCCTTGAAAGGTTCTACTTGCTGTCCGTAATCATTCTTCTACAAATAATTGCCCTTGAACCTCACAGTTGATTCATTCAAATGCATGCCTCACCATTTGTAATCCTTCTTCCATGAAGACAAAATCTGCCGGGTTTGATGCATGCTCCTATCAATTATGTAGATTATTTCAGGCCTCCTTTCAGGCATTTCATTAGTCTTAAGTAACTTGCATGGCCATGTATGGCACAGGCAATTTTGTGCATCTCTTTGGTTGGGGTGATAGGCCATGTCTCATGATCACATAGCAGCCGAGGAGAAGGCCTCCTGTGTCTGGCGCTTTTCCAAAGTGTTGATACAACAGGCTCACTTGCCTCTTCAACAGTTTCTGCTATGACCCACTGATACTCTTATTGATGAAAGTCGGCCATCAGTTGAATGGTTGTCCTTGTCATTCACCATTGGGAGACACATTCCATCATCATTTGATGTGGTACTTCAACCTTCACAGGGTTGCTTATTACTTGAGGGAGATGGTAAAAGTCTTTCATATAGTGCAGTATTCCTTCTCTATACACTGCCTGGGGACTCAAGATTCCAGTTACTGCTCCTTTTCTATAATGGGCAATGTTTTTACCAACATGAAATTCCCTGTCTAGGTTCAACATTCAGTAGTGTTATGTTAACACCTTTCACCTGAACTTCATAGAAATACAATGCATTGAGGGGAGTAGTCTCATGGTGAACACCATCTTTTAGTGTAATGTTGTACCAGTACACTACTTTCTGACAGCAATCTGTTTTATGGTTGTGTGTGAACATTCAGCAATGTCATTTCCAGATAGTGCATATGCACATCAGAAAGGCAGGCAGATGCCCCAGCCTTCAGTAAATGTCATAAAATTCCTGCTGTTGAGTACTGTGCTGTTGTCTTTCAGGATCTCCTCAAGAAAGGTTGCTGTGAAATGCTGGATTACTACAGAATTTTCTTGTGCTAAGGGTTGCCAAATAGAAAACCAGTAAGACCCGCAGTCTATGAGGGTTAAGTAACAGGCGCCTCTATAATGGATGATGTCTATCCCCATTCTTTGCCAAATACCTGCTGTTCCCAGTTTCCCATTCATTTTGAGGCTTCAGACAGTCGTCTTTTGATGTCTTGTGTTAAGCAAAGCAGTTATAAGCAATATGGTTTGGACCATCACACATAACATTTTGTTGGTGCACTCAATTCTTTTCACTGGGTTACAAGTCAGTTTTACATCTGTCATGGATAGTTTCATTTCTGCAGGGACATCCTTTAATATTGTCCTCACATGAGCCAGCACCTGTATAATGTCCATTTAGCCCATTCAGCAGGATGCATGCAAGAAATGCTTGACATACCCTCATAGATCGGCCATGAAAGCACATAAGCCTTGTTCTGGTATACCGCTAAAAAGAACTGAGAGTTTCCGTAGTTCCACCAGAAAAAGCATCGACAGACTCTCCAAGGTGTAAAAGTCATGCCACTAATAGTTCATATGCAGTGAATGAGTCAGCAAAAAAAGCCATATACAGGGCTTCCTTAATACAGTTGTTTTTTTCTTTCTTCACTCAGCTGCTGATACACTGTGTATGTACCCCCTGTTAGATGCATTGCGACAAACTCAATCCTTCAGTGCATGCAGCCAACATATCAATTCTGCCTTCTCTATTCATTCAATGACAGATTGTGCAGGATCAAATCTCTAAAATTCCTGTGTAAGTTTTGGGTCAAATTAATTTAGCCATGGTGCCGACATACCTTGTAGTAATATATTTATAATATATCTATAGTAATCTATTTCACATTCTTCACTGCTATATCACTGTCCTTAAACCTTACAGCTAGTTCATTCAAATATACTCTTCACCATCTGTAATCTTTCTTCTGCAAATACAAAATTTGCTGACTTTTATGCGTGCTCCAGTCAATTATGCAGATTTTTTTATGTCCACTTATAGGCATTTAATTAGTCCTAAAGCACTAGGTAATTTGCATGACCGTGTATGGTATAGGCGATTTCAGAGAAACAGGTCATGTCCATTACAAATATTATGACAGACACCTGAAAAGGGTATAATAAGTGAAATATTGTGAATTTTAGACAAGATACACATTCTGGTCCACAAGATGAAGGCACAGAATAAACATTTTTGGGTGACCATGTCTCTTTCTGGCTCATGAATTGACTTGGCAGAAAAATTCCCACAGTAGGCTGGCGTTACTTTCTGCAATAGACTGGTTGCCAACCAAACCTATAAGACAGTCTGTTCTGTTATTTAATCCATAGCTGAGAGAAGAGGTGGATTCATACCTGGATGAGTGATTGCTTAAGAATATCAGATGCTGTAAGCTTGGATGTGCATTTGTTATAATGGATAATGGCTCAGAATTGTTAATCACAGAGCTGAGTTCTAATTTTAGTTAGGTTCATTATGTTCACCTAGGAAAAGTATGAATCCACCTCTTCTCCCCCACCTATGGCTTAATTAGTAAGGCTTGTATAACTTAATTGTTATCGCCTCCCTCAATTCTTGCAATTTAAAAATAGTCTGGCTTTAAATAACCTATAAAGGTTTAATAAGGTGTAGAAAATGAATGAATCAATATGTTTTAAATATTCAAATATTCATTTCTTTCAGGATTTTTTTTATAATAGAAACTTTATACAAATGATTAAGCTATTTTAACATCGAAGTGTCACCTACAGAGAATTGGATACATCACAGGTGGCTTAACTTGTCTTACCTGTTTTCAGAATATTTTATTGGCATGTTTGAAATGGATTTATAATTGGACTTCCTTAACAATATCACATCATATGTGGCTTTCATTTGGGGTTCATCAAAACAAGGAAAGGCTTTTCGAGCACTGGTTGGTTCAAATTGAGTTGTTGCTAAATATCTGAAAATAGATAAACAAATAAATATGCTGGATAAATAAGTTGGACCTGTTTGTTCTTTTTGTATTGAAACAAGATTGATTGTATTACAAGGTGTATGAGTGGAGATGGTCAGATAGATTATCATTTGAATTGATTCACTTGTAAGTACTGAGAAAATTTAATTTCTTCAAGTAAGTGTATCATTATATGCATGGAAATGTGTCATCATCAAACGCATGACTGGGTGCCTCCAAAGGGTTGCTATGCAGAGAGAACTTGACCAACTCCCTTTGCATGTCTTGATTGAGTGCCAATGACAAAGTCTCTGTGAATGATTTTTTCCAGTCTACTCAGTGGTGTTGTCAGCCCATTTTTTTTTACCTCAGCCTCTTGTTTAAGTTGGTACCTTGTAGCACTGGAAATACAAGGATAATAGACATAGAGAGTAAAGAGATGGGAGGCAACAAAAATGATAGTACCTTGGCAAATGCAACAACTTTAGAAACAATATACTCATGAGACAGACTTCACAAGACACCATGTCTTGCCAACAGCTGACTACTGTTTTCTCATTACTTTTATTGGCATGAAGCATCTTACAAAGAACCAGATCTTGACCAGTTTCAGAGAGGCCCATATCTAGACATGCCAAGTTGTCCTGCTGCTAACAGAGAAAACTCAGATGCAACTGTTGTTGACGTACATGTCTGTATATGATCTAGGGCCGCTTTTGTATCTGTACCAATGTGCATTTGCCACAGTCTTCTAATGAACCAGTTTCTGCTAATGCTCAGATTTGTCACTGTAAATCTGTTGATAATGTCTAAGATCTGCAGATGTAAAGAAAGAAAACATTTTTATTCTAAACTTCATCAACCTGAAATCAAAATATGCAAACAAAACAGAATAGGAAATTTCCATGCAGTTACAGTAATGAGTTTTTGGTACTACTTAAATAGACTGGCCGACTTATAAAAAGCAGGGAAAAAGTTTTTGTGGGATTAGTCTGTTGACCTTCCCTAGGTTGCAAAACTTTTCAAAATTTATTTTTTATAGTTTTAGAAAAGGTGGTCTTCTTCATAATAACTGTACAGTGTAAAATCAAGCCTTGAATTTAACAGACTTATTGGATTTAAACTAAGTCAATAAGCAGTTATTTACACATGTCAAGTTTGAAAATGTGCCAACAACATTGACATTTTCATATTTACTTTAATTTTAAAATACTTTTTGGCTTTAAATAACTTGCAAAGAGTTGATAAGCCATAAAAAAATGAATCAATCAATGCTGACTTTTGAATCTTGAATTTCTTCAGTCATGGAGAATCTGAGGGCCACCATTACGTGGACTGTATTTTGCCTTCTGGAATAACCATGCATCATCAACTGCTGCATGCCAAACTGTTCAGAAATTATAAACCCAATGAATTTCCTTGGTATCTTTAATGTCTTGGTTGTTCTTTTGGTAGAGATTTTCTGATTGGTCAAAAATAGACCCTGAACATGTGGAAGATCTTCCAGACTGTACTGCATTTACCACCCAGTATTTGTATAATAAACTCAGATTTTCTTTAGAGTTTTATTCTGTAAGAAAAGAAACTTTCATTACAACACAAAGATGAACACTTGAAAATCCCACTGACATGTTTCAGTCATTATTTTCAGATCATGGACTGAAACATGGCATTTGTGAGATTGTGGGAATATCTAACATAGGTGCACGGCTGTTCTGATTTGAGGGATCTGCCCAACTAATATAAGCCATCAGTGTTCTTTTCTGTTTTTTATTCTCTGAGTGGATATAGGTGTGTTAGCCTTGACTGATCATTATATTATTAAATAGAAAGAAAAAAAAAAGAAGGATTTATATTAAAAATAGAAAAATTTCAGTTGGCAGCATGGAAATTAAAGTATTCCTAATTAAATAAAAAAAATAAGCACAAGAATAGGCATTTTATACTTGTAGTGAGAGAACGAATGCAGGTGTAACTTAGCTGAAGCTTTATTCAACTTAGAATGGAGTGTGTCCTACTGGACTTAAATTTAAATACAGGATACGTATTAGGGGAAATAATCCATACTGCAATTATGTAAGAGAAAACTCTTTCCTGCTTTGTGATGAAATAAAGCGGGGATTTTGTAAAGTGGGTCATGGAGAAAACTTTTCAGTCTTCAAAAATTTAAATGCAATGTCATTGTTATCTTCTGTTTTTTTTCCTGTTTTTTATTGTTCTCTCTCCTTAATAGTAATGTTTTTTTTTCTCATATTCTCTCACATTCAGTAACCCCTTGCATCCTCATAGCCTTGTCTGGAGGGAAATGATTAAAAAACATAAAAAAGAACAAAAACAGAGGTTGTGGTCTCTATTATAAATAATATAAAATACTTCTCTTCCCATACTTACACTGTTTTGTCGCCTTTTTTATAAGTACTGTAGTAAAGACCCATCAGGTCATTCTTGATTGGTTGGCGAAATTCCATTTTCAAAGTTACATTTGAACCTTCTTCGATACGTTTTGCAAGACTGATGGTCAGCATCTCATTTCCGTTATCTTGTGATGTCTCTAATACAGGGATGACTTCTGATGCAATGGCCACAGATATGTTTGTAATGTTGAGAATTTGCGAATGAATCAGAATATTCTGTGTAGAGTTTAAGCAAGCTATTTCAATTGTCACCCGGCCTTCTGAGTAAAAATCGATTGCATTCTTTAAGTATATATCTGGCTTCAATTCTATAATGTAGTGCATCGGTTTCAGATCATTTGGTAGCCTCCAATTTGTAATAGTAGGTTTTCTAAAATAAAACATAAACATGTTTTAAGAAAACAATAACATTGGCATCTTTATTGATCTGGATTGACAAAGTATCTATGACAAATACCCTAAGACTTTATCACAGAAAAAAAATCATTGTATTAATAAATATAATAATGCCAGAAAATGGTATGGCATTTAATGTGAAAAATGAAACCAGCAAAGCAGGTTCAAATTCTACTGGAGGACGTTGTGTTTATTTTTGCACTAATGCTCTCTTCTTCTCTCTAAGAACCATAGATAAAATGATATGGGACAGATTGTCTAGAACAGTGTTTCTCAACTTTTTCTAAGCGACAGCACACCTTGTATCAAATGAAAATATAGCACACTTAGAAAAATTTCTAAAGGGTATACATTTAAATGTTATGAAATAAAACCATATTATTTATTAAAAATACACACAAAAATATGAACTTTATTTCAATGTTTCAATTCAACTGTTTGTGGAGCTTATTTGGTGTGAATCCTGTGCCTGGTGTTTTTTTTATAATTTCTTCAATATTTCACAACACACTAGTATGCTATGGAATGGTGGTTAAAAATCACTGGTCTAGAAAAACAAAAAATCTGAATTTAAACAACTTGTAAATATGATATAGGTCAGTGTTGCAGGGTAAAGTCTATTATTTTCCATATTTCCCCACAGATGAACTGATGCTAGCCTCTTGCAACTATTTCTTGTCAAATGTTCAGATGAGCTACATTCTTTAGTTTCACAAATTCATATCTTCACAGGAGCTATTATTGATTAGCTGGGCAGCCTTAACAGAGTAAACAAGCAACAACTTCTCTCCTTGTTATCCATAACTGGCTGGAAGAGAGAAATGGATTCATGCCTTTTGCAAGGGTATCAGAACAAAGTGTATAAACATCTCCAGTACACAAACTCAATTCAACAGTATGTTTTTACAGGAGCCAGAGTACACTGTCCAAATTACACAAGCAGGCATGGGACCAGCTTTGACACCTGTCTACAAATACAAGCGATGACTCAAGCTTGTTAATCAAGAAATTGGCAGGATATGCAAATTATTTATCTGACCAATAATGGGTGTCCCTTGGGTGCCAATATAAACCACTAAGAGTTGAGTGTCAGGAAAAGCTATTCCACTTTTTTCAACTGAAGAAAGGCCTGAAAGGATGTAAGAACTTGTGAAAGCACTGTATGGTGTGTTTGAGGTGCCTACACCCCAAGAATTCATTGAACATGCAAATACAATTTAAAGAAAAAGGAAGCATACAGAAAAACTAGAGGTTGAACCTAAATGTAAAAGATACAAACTTAAGTACATTGGCCAACTTGCAAAAAAAAAAGAAAAAAGAAAAAAAAGGGAGGTGGGTGATCACTAATAAATAAAATTAAATATTTATTAATAAAAGAAATCTCAAAATCAGGAGTGGATGTTGTTGAGTAAATAACACACCCCCAGTGATTAAATAGAATAGTCTAGATGCTTAAATAAAGAACCCAGTGACTCTGAAAAAAAGCCATTAGAGACAATCTTCAGAGTATTTATATTTTTATTATTATTCAGAGTATTTGTATTATAACTGCTAGAAAATGAGTCATAACAGTGTGAGAGTGAAAGACTTCGGTTACATTGCTCACACATACACAGATCTTAGATTCTTGTAAGTATGAATTTAAAGAAGTTGGTGATATGAAAAAGTGTGTTTTCGTATTTAATCAACACTTTTCTATTGATAACCTTTAGGTTAATCACATCTCAGTTGGGAGGTTACTGCTGGTAGTTTTTTCGTTTTTTATCCAAGTTATATTTGATTTTATCATCAGTAGAATCTATCAGATTGCTATTTGGGTGTCTTGACAAATATACAAAAAATATGAATTGGAGATTTAAGTGCCATACGTGATACACACTTGAGCAATCATGTCTTGAAAGAGACATGACTGATTTGGCAGAGATTTTTCCCATAGTAGGTTGCCATTACTTTCTGCAGTATACTGGATGCTGACCAAGGCTATAGACCCCAATCTGCCCTGCTATTCATATCTGGAGAGAGAAGTGATAGATTAATACCTTTCCCAAGGGTGTTTGTAGGTAAGTGAATGCAATGAATTCAACTGAAATTTGAACATGGCTCTCTGATTTCTCATTCCAAGCTGATACAATATAAAAACTTCAATATCACAGAACTCAGACATTTTTATTAAAATCATGCTTTGAAATCATAAACTGCAAAGAATCAATGGTTTTGTATAGCAAAAACAATAATGAAAATGAAATGCATTATTGACTGAAATAACAAACTTACTTTAAGTGCTTCTTTAGCCACTTAGCTCCAGCTGGCATAGAGTCAGTTACCCAACTTTCTTTTAAGAAATTAATTTCTAACAAATATTGACTATATGAATCCGAAATGTATTTGGCTTCTTTCTGAAAATTTAAGAAAATTAGCAAATTATTATTTTAGTAAAAAATGAATACATAAATATGATGTTAGAAAAGCTTCTTTGGGAAGATGAAGTTCTTCTTAGTCTCTTAATAATCTCTATTCTGTGGTGTTTTTCAGTCATGTTGACTTAGAGACAGTTCATTGAATAGAAAAACATTCTCTAAGATAAGTTTTCTATTCCTGACTAATTATCTACCAAACCTAAATGTATGTAGAACATGCACACTGATGAATTGTCCATGAACAAAATGTATATTTATTATTAGTGTGTGTGTGTGTGTGTGTGTGTATATATATATATATATATATATATATATTGGATTCTCCCATTGTTTTCAATGTACAAAAACTTAGTTTTTAGAACCAAACAGCCAAACTACCTGCCCTTGTGATTTAATTATCATGGTGAAGGCTTATGCTGAACCAACCACATTTTTTTGAAGAGCCAAATACAGAGAACTGATGCACATATCCAAATGGCACTTCTCAGATTTTGAATTCAGAGTAGTCTTTTTCCTAGCCTGGTTACCAGCCACAGCTATAGGAACCAGTCTGTTTTACTATTTACTCATGGCTGGAATAAAAGATGGATTTATACCTTTGCCAAAGGTATTTGTATGTAAGTTAATGAAGCTAAACTAAACTAAACTGAAATTCAAACTCAGCTCTGATTACTAAGTATGTGCAGCTATTTATTATATACACTGCTGGCCATAAACAATGTATTTCATACCATTTTTTGTATTTATTGCCAAGTGGATAATTCTAAATGAAAATAGAATGGTTCTTTTGTTAATATTGCACAATAACATATGCATCAAATGAACTGTTCTGGTGTCCGGTTTTTGTGCTCTCTTCCTCATGCTAGTCTCCTCTTCTTATTGGCTGGCCAAAGCAAAGGCTTTCTGGCTGCCTTGTAAAATTTTGCAAAGTAATAATAACAAAAGAACAATTCTATTTTCTTTTAAATTTATCCACTTGGCAATAAATACTAAAAATAGCATGAAATACATCATTTTTTTTTAAAAACTGAGGGTGTCTTAATAATTATGGCCGGTAGTATGTGTGTGTATGTGTATATATATATATATATATATATATAGACAGACTGACAGACAGAAATATACACACATTTAGGTGCCAAAAGTCAGGGGATAACAGTATGAACAGTATGAGACAGAAATACCTCCCATCCTATATTTTAAAATATCACCTGTGTGGTGCTAGTGAACTTAGGCAAGTGCCAATGGTGTCTTCATTTAACCAATGTCTTACCATTGCTTTGCAGATATCATTAGTTACAATTATGGCTTGGAATGGCACACATCATGCATTTGCTGTTGATACATTAAGATTGGTGAATATATGTAATTGCAACAGAGTGAGCTTTTTCTGCTCATTTCATGTTGTACAGGATAGAAAATCAGTACTGCTTTGGGTTGAAATTTTCAGAGCCACTTGTTCAGCATTTAAAAGAAAGCCATCTGAAAGATCTCTTATTTTCATGAAAAACTGTAGAAATCATCTACAAGAATGTATAGTGAATAGAGGCCACTATCTGGAGGCCATCATTTTTAAAACCAAATAAGTAAAAACTGTAGCCATTTGTTTAAACAGCAGCAAAATAAATTTTTAATAGCAGTTACTTTGACGTTTTTGTCAACCTTTAAAATGTGGGAAGTATTTCTGCTACATCCTTTATAATAACAGGCTGCACCACCCTATTTTGACATAATGGAAACATCCAAACCTACATCAGTTGTGTTTTGATATCTGGTGATCAGTATGAATATCAACTAGGCAGCTAGTTACAAGAGAATGTAAATTATTAGAGGGCATAATATGGGTTGTCAGACAGATGAGATATCCCATAGAAAGCATTACTGACCATTTTGAAGAGTTTAATATGAAAACAAAAATATATGACATATTTAAATTTTTCTAGCATAGTAAGCAACAACAACATATTACTTTATTATTGCTTTTGGCTGAAAATATAATCTAACAAGTTATTGTATGTGTGTGCATATATATATATATATATATATATATATATTAAGGATTAATACAAATACAAAATGTGTCACTTATCTGATTGATGTCATATTCAACACCTCAACTCCAGAGTTTTATAGACAAACTTTTTTTTTAATTAATACATATATATATATATAATTTTTTACTGAAATTCAATTGAATGAAAAAACAATATATATAAGGTGCAATGGATCAATTGTCATCTAAGTTACACAAAAATGAAAATAACACTGACATTTCATTTTGACAGATCTATTTACCAAAATTACACAAAATATCTTGAAATACTAAAGAGTAAATTTTATTCAATAAAATTGCCATTGGTTTCAACCATGGCCTCCAGATGACTATGGAATATCCAGTAACTCTTCTAAAAGGTCTCTTTGTTTAAGTTGGTTAATCAAGAAGTTACAAGAAGTTTTGTTGGTCTCTTGCTGAACTGTGCCTCATACATAATAATCACAGGATTACAATCTGAGGAGTTAGGTGGCAAGATGTAAGTGGTGATATGGCCACAGAAATTCTGACAGCCATGACTAAGTTCTCCTGCTTGTGCAGCATGGTGCAGAGTCCTGTTGCCAGACATAGTGTCTTCCTGCAGCCGCCCTTTTGACCTAGAGTAGAACAAATCTCCTCAAAGCACTTGATGTAGGCCTCTGTGTTGAGTCTGAGACCCTGTGAGACGGAGGCATAACATCACCATCACTAGTGATCTTTCCGAATGATGATGGAATATATCATGCAACTCTTTCTGAATCCTCTGCACTGTCCTATGACTGTCCCCCAAATACTCTGAAATGTTTGTATTAGAGCTTCCAGCATGAATGTTAAGCATTACAGCATGTCATTTCCAAATTTCTTGTGAAGTGAATTGTATCATGGTGCTTTTTTTTCTCAAAGACTGTGCCCAACTGATTCTACTATACTTTGCAGTTGACCCCCCAAAAAACTGCACTTGTGCGAAATATGAAATGGTAACAATTAATCCATCACACCCTGTAATTGTAAATAAATCAAAATGAACCCACCAAATGCAAAATGTTATAGTCTGCCAAATCTGTGACTGATTTTGCAACAGTAACACAAGGCACTGACATGTCTCTGTAAAACAGAAGATACAGAGTGAGTTACTTAAGAAATTAATGAGATAGTCATAAACAAAGATTAAGTTTCATTATTGTTAGTTAAATTATTCCTCTATTGTATGTTGGTTTTGTTGTATTTCTTTAGTGGCATATCAACACTTCTAAGGGTTACTTAGTGTCAAAGTGTAAATATGAAAACTTAAATTTTAAATTCAAGAGAATTTAATTATTTCATGATTAAATTATAATTAGATGCATTTTTTTTCTTTACCAAATCTTATAAAATCAAACAAAGAGTGAAAACTTGTTTCTCCTTACAAGAAATGAGATTAATCAGAGCAAATTGTTTTTAATTTTTTAATAAATCATTATCAGAATAAATGATGTTTTTATCACTGCCAATATAAAACCTTTATTCCAACCTATTATCAAACAATTACATTCAAACAATAAAAATCATTATTATCTAAATCAAAAACTGAACGTTTATGCTCAAATCATCCAAGTCATTGATTAGGATTACAAAATGAAAATAAGAAATAGATTATTGGTATTTGCATCAGTAATTATGAAGCCAATATTTGGTATTAGCACAGTGGCAAAAGTGTTTACTACCATTACTAAAATATTGTAGGAAAAGGTTTTTTTCATTAGCTTAAAACAATTTAAACATATGAGTAAATTCATTTATGGCTGTTTGTTATATGCCACATCTTTAAACTAGAACTGATTGCAGAAGTGTTATTGATGTTAAGTAACTTTTCTTACTTCTGTTAATAATTTAAGACATTTATTACTGCCTGAAAGTATATATTTATCTTGAAAAGATATGGGTATTTAAGCTTGATTTCAAATCAATTTCTATTTATAAAATCAAATTTCCTATCATTAAATATATTGTTAAAATTTGCTAGTGTTTATAGAAATAGACACTGTAGACAGTCAACATGCAGTGTTGATTTCTATGTTCATCCTGTCTATATCTAAAACAGTTATTTTTAAAGGGAACAATTCTGTAATTAGCTGTTAATTGACATAGTTATCTACTTTAGATAGTATGGATGGGGGCAAATGAGGTCATTTATACTTAATTAAAAACTGATTTGAAACTTGTGTCTCAATTAAATTAGAAATTGATTTATTTTTCAGCTTAAAGCATTTTAATAATACTGATGGTATAAATTTGTTGTTTGGGTATTGTTTTAACAACCACACAAACATTAAAAACTAGATAATTATTATATAGATAGTCTGTGAAGAATAACTACGTATATAATCTTTATATAATAAATATAAGCTTGCTTATTTTCTTTAAATATTCTAAAGAAATAATTCAAAAAATTTTCTATTTAAACTAACAACAATATTTTGAATTTCAGATGAAATCTGATTCTTAAAAAGTTTAATAAAATTTTCCAAAAATAAAAATAAATATACATGAAGTTATTATTCCAATGATGCCTTTTGTCTTAACTGAAAAACTGATTAATGCTTTCAAATGTGGCATGTCTGAAATATTTACAAAAAAAAAAAAAAGAAGTTTTTTTTTTAAATTTTGGAAAATGAAAAGAAAAGCGAGATGAAAAATCTGAGAAGGAAACATCAACGTCCCAACAAAACTGACTTACCCTGAGCCAACAGCAATTGAATCATTAAACTGACACTTAGAATCAAGAAATGCCTTAACAATGGGTGTTCCTACAGGATTTCGTGCAATGTATGCAATAATGGTTGTCAATTCTTTCTGAGACAAAGATTCTGATTTTACAACATTTTCCAAATGGCTGCAAACCAACATGCATATGAAACAAAATAAAAAGAAATTAAAACACAAGCAAATAAGCCATGCAATGATAATTAAGAGTCAAAGGTCATGAACATATCTCATCATTTCTGAAAAAGGATCAATGATATATAAATGATTTATTTGCTGGAATCAAGGATAGTCATAGTGTAATAACAACTTACTAGTGTTTTTCTTACTGGGATTCATTCTTTTCAAGATTATTTTTAAGAATGTTATTATATATATATATATATATATATATATATATATATAGAGAGAGAGAGAGAGAGAGATATAAATTTTGTGTATTTGGGCAGCAATCTCTCTTTTATGCTTATGCAAGCTTCATTAAAAACAACAGACAAAAATTGTGGTTGCTTGTTGGGTGCTGGGTCATTAAATTTAATAATTACATGACTTGGCAACCAACAGGAAAAGTAACCGCAGTGCCTTGTCTTTTTCTATACTGGGTCCCATCCATTCAGTTAGGTTAGCCAAATGCAGACGACAATTCTACTCCTGCAGCTTCTTCTCTCGCACTTCCCACCTATGGAACTCACTCCCATATTCTTGCTTTCTTGATGGCTACAACCTCCAGAAATTTAAATGCAATGTCAATACTCATCTACTAACCACTTGACTCTAGCCCTTCCCCCACCCCGTATATCCTTCCCTTTCTCTCCCCCCTTGCAACTGTCATTACACCTGCATTTTTATCTATTACTTCTTCCTAATTGGTTTGTAATCCTCTTCTCCCCCCTCTAATTAATTTTCTTTCAGTTATATAGCCCCCCCCCCCCCCCCGCACATCAGTTTCATTTATGCCTTGCCCAGGGTGAAATGATTAAAAAAAAAATATAGTCTTGTGTCATTCATATATATATATATATATATATATATACACACACACACACACATATATATATATATATATATATATATATATTATTAGTTAGTATTTGGTCATAATTAAATTAGACCAGTACACAGTTGTATTAAAAAGTGTTCAATACATTTATTTTGTAGAACTTTTAAATATTAAGTTAAGTCTGAGTCCTTGTGATAAGTTGAATGGAGGCATAATGTCGCCATCACTAGTGATTACTCCAAACATCTTTGTAATCAACATTAGACTCATACAACTTCTTCCAAATTCTCTGAGCTGTCCTCAGATTGATACCCAAACACTCTGAAAGGTGGGAAACTTGAGAGATTTCTATAATTGTATATAAATTAGAAAGTAATATAAAAGAGTCAAAAGAATAGTATTTATTTTATTTTTTCTAGATAAATTTAAACATAAAAAAAATTTTAAATAACTAGCAAATATTAAATGAATTTATTAGTCTGAGTCTTACTCACTGTCATTTTTAAAATAAAAAACCTTTGAAAACAAAAACAATATTTTCAGGCATTCTTGTTTTGTGGGTTATTGTTACTATGACTACCAGTGAAACCATTACCACCACCACCACCACCACCAATGCCATTACCAATACATTTTCTTGCAAACACATAACCAAATCAACACAGCCTTTATAACAACACTACATACAGTTATTTAAGCATCTTGAGGCTTTTAAGATGCCAAAAGGTTTACATCACTTACCACTTATCACAATTATTAATAGAATGAAAAGTAAGAATACTATAAAAATAATATATTGTCTATATAACATGCAACAACCTGGAGTGTGATCTATGTAGAATGCAACATGCTTTGTCATATACAATTTAAAAACAACAAAATATAACCATTTCAAATGAAACATTATAATCCTAATTGTTAGTTGATAAGATATAAAATTTTTGTTATGTTGTCTAAAATAAATTTATGATATTGTAGTGATTAAAGATTAGTCAGATCTTATTTTGCTAAGTATTTGATTTTCAGTTGAGAGAAAGTTGTTGGTTTGGTGTTCATAAATCTTTTTGATTTTTATGAAAGATAATAGACATTACTAAACTATGCTACCTTTATGAGCAGTTCAATTTTGGCCTTTTTCTAGAAAACACGGTGAGAATGGTAATGTTTCTGTAATTTGTGAGAAGCACTAAACTCCAAGTAAAACCAGTGCTGATGTTAATAAAATAGTGCTTGATGTAAAATAAAAGAACTATAAATTATATATTAATAATAAATTTATATTTTTTTTCAACACTAGTAGCACAGCTCTGAGTTGCAGAATGCCAGTGTTGAGAATATATATATATATATATATATATATATATATATAAAGGAGGGCTCCTTAAAGCTTTGTGTGTGTGTGTGTGTGTATATATATATATATATATATATATACACACACACACACACTCAAAACTTTAAAGAGCCCTCCTGAAAGGAATCTGCTCCTTTTTTCTGGGTCCAAGGAGTGAAGAGCTCCTTTCTTTTTTTTTTCTACAAAAAGCAGGAGTGGGAATATAGGTGCAATGGAATGATAATCCACTCCTTTTGCTGTTCCTAAAATAAATAAAAAGAAGGAAGACCAAAGGATTTTTAGTTACTGAAATATATATTTTGATTCCTGTTAGAACATTGAAAATTTTGGTTAAAAATTTTGTTTTACTTGTGTATGTAGGGGACTCAAGATTAATACAGAAAATTTTAACATCCATCTTGTAGTGAAAAATGCATTGATTTGAAAATTTTTGGTTTTTAATGAAACTTTCAGAACTTATTCTTAAATGAACTAATTTTAGAAGTATTTCTGTTTTAAAAAGTCTTGGCAAAAACATTTCTCTGTTACCTCCCACTTATTTAATTTTATGAAATTTTCAAGAAAAGAAAAGAAATCTCTTGTTTGCACACAAGAAAAATAAATGAAATAAAATGAAACATTTAACAGAATTATATTGTCATTCGTTTTTAATGAAAAAGATTATATATATATATATATATATATATAATCAGGCACATGCCATCAATATTTACTCAGGGGAGGCAGCTTGTTACCTTTATGTAGTAAAGCTATAAAACAATATTTTACATTTTATGCATAATAATCAGAGTAATTTTTATAATTTTGTTGGATTAGGTGCATATTGTACCATATAAGGAAAATATAGCTGCTGATTTATCTTATTTAGTACTAGCCATATAGCCCGGCATTGCTTGGGTGTAATGAAAGCTTTAAAATTAATCCATGGTCCTGGAGCTCAGACTCTTTGGACATTGGCACAAAAAACGTAGGTTGTTGTAAGGTTGATCTCTAAGCTGTAGAACTTCTCTAACAACACAACCAGCATGTTATGCAAAAAGAAAGGACGTGTCTTTTGCCCAAAAGACGGCACTGCCACTACCAAAATCAGCCAGAAGCAGGCAAGTGAGAGGAAGTGCACTCGTGGATTACTTATACTGTGCAAGGCTGCAGTTGGCAGTGAGGGTTACTCACAAAAACCTCTTATCACTTTTTTGCTATACTGGTGGCTCCTACTGTTGGAGTGAGCATCTTCATTCAACCATTTAGAGGCTGCTGATTTTGGGCCAACAATTTTTTGTCCATACAGCTTTCACTGAATGTTAGTCTCACTTCACTTTCTCTCACTGTGCCATACTTGCTGGTCTGAATTGTGTGGATGTGCTCGATTGATGCGACAGGTTCAACGAATCCCTGTCTCTCTCCAATTGTATCTCATTGCTAAGACATGGCAGTTTTGGAACTGAGTGCTGTACACTATGTGATGCTCTGTCAGATGCAATGGAGGAGGCGACCCTCGCAAGCAAAGTGGAGCGCTGTTTTGTACTTTCGGCAGCCTGTGAAGCCAAAGTTGAGGCATGGTTGCTTAAATCGCAACCCCTCTGCTGTTCTGTACTTTTGGCAGCCCGCAAAGATGAAGTTAAGACATGGTTGCTTAAATCATGAGCCCTCCACTGTTCTGTACTTTCAGCTACCCATGAACGTTTCTTAGCAGCAGCGTCCATTCTTTGCCGAGACCGTCGCTGCTCTTTACTTTCAGCAGCCTGTGAACCTGCCTTAGCAGTGGCATCCATTAATCGCTGAGACCATCGCCGCTCTGTACTTTCAGAATCCCTTAAAGCACCCTATCAGCAGTAGTTTAAGCATTAAGCTCTGCCCATATGGAGTCATCCAACCTGGAGTGCCTGAGTTTTTTATGGAAACAATCACTGGATAACATAATGGAACGCCTATCATAAGTTTCAGTTGCCCTACGTTCTGCTGAATGCAGTGCATTTTGCGACAATTGTGCAGCACTAATAGAGGGGCTTTCGTTGGCCCTAGTGGCCCTCTTTGCCGATGCCGAAGTGCTTTGTGCCCAATAAAACATCTTTTTTTGGGTGGCATGTATTTAAAAAGAAACAAACTCAAAGAGATGTTTGTGTAATTACGTGGCCAACTTTGGTCATTTAGAAAAAATTACAGTGAAATCAGAAGAGCAAAATGTGTGAATAAGCAACCTTGCAAGTTGTAGACCGGAGTTTGAGACACGTACAGTGAGATACCAATTGTAAAAGTGCAGGATTAGGGTTCCACAAAATGTTAAAAGTGAATATTAAGGTGATGCCCAATCAGATGGCTGTAATTTGAATAAATCAGTTTAGTTTAGCATAATTCATCTGACGTAGCCAATCAGGCATTAAATTAGAACTCATGAAGATAGTTAATGTGTGAACACAGTTTTGCACAGCACCATATGTAAAATGAATGTGTGACAAACCTTGACATTGAAAACCTTAAAAGTTAAGGTGGAATTTAAGTTAAATAGACTAAAAAGCAATAGTTGTTTCCAGTCGAAGTGAAACTGTAGATTGAAAGAAAAATGAATGAATGTAAGTCAAATTTTGATAAATAAGTCGTCTGAGTAAATGGTATCATAGCTGAGACTAAGAACTACAATTATACCTACTTAGAGCAAAACCTGAAGCAAAAACCAAAATAAAAAGGCTGAAAACCTCATTTTGATCAGATCCGATTTATTGATTTCAGATATCGGGGAAAATGAATCGTCTGAGAAGATCTACTAATGTTTGAGACTACAAACTATGATTTTACTGAGTTAGAGTAAATTCTGCAGCAGAAACCATGATAAAAGGGCTGAAATCCCGATCTTGATCAGACCAGATCGGATGTTAGGGTATCGATTTCCAATATTGGGGGAAAAATCAGAAAAAATAAGTAGCCTATGACCTGACTGGAAGCCTAAAAAATATTAGTGTCAAGTTTGGTGAGAATTGGATAAAAATTGTGGATTTGTATAAAGGACATACAGACAGATAGCAGATACACACACACACAAACATCTTGCCTTTTATATATATATATAGATAGGCACTGCCTACCACACCTACCTAGATGGCACATCTCTTTATCGAGTTTCGATCCCGGCCAGAAGCAAGTGGATATGTCTAGCCACACTGATGAGCTGTGATACAGCAAAACGGGCTTGTATGAGGATGACTAATATATATATATATATATATATAATTAATATAACACTATATTTTTATTATTTATTTTAAATCATTTAAATAATTTCTATTTTGAGTATATAAACTAATACAATTTTAGCAAAACTGGTGAAGATGAAGAATCAATGAAAATGATGAAATGCCTTTTATCTCACATAAAACAAAATCAATCAATGTCACAGTGGGTTTGATCTGACACACAAGCCATAGTTTACCAATCCCTGGTCTATAAAAATGTTAAAAATGTTATGACAGCAAAATTTGAAACGTGCTTTATTTAAAAATGAATGAATTCACTAAGATATTATGATTTAGACAAAGACACATTGTCATTTATTTACTGGGATATAATTTTCCATAAAGACTAATATAATAATTCACTGATTATTAATAACACTGTTACAGAATGCTTCTATGCAAAAGAACAAAAAATACTATCTAAACTTATTTATAAATGGAAGTTTGTGTGTGTGTGTGTGTCCGTTACCTATAGACTCCGAAATGGCTGAACCGATTTTCTTGAAAATTTACACAGTTGTACTATAAGTGTCTGCAAGTGTTCTTAGCTAGGTTTTGTGTCAAGATACCCCTAACAAATATCAAAAATCGATAATCAAAAAAATTGGGTTATAGAAGGAGTGGTCCAATTTTAAACAAATTTGATACAATCATAGACAAAGCCATAAGAAACGATATTCAGAAGTTTCAAGGTTGCAGTTCTTATAATAGTGCAGAAAATTGATAATATATATATATATATATATAAGGCAAGATGTTTGTGTGTGTGTCTGTTTATCTGCCTGTATGTCTGTATTTTTTCAGCCCTTTTATTTTAGTTTTTGCTTCGGGTTTGGCTCTAAGTAGATATAATTGTAGTTCTTGGTCTCAGCCATGATACCATTTACTCAGAGGACTTATTTAGCCTTCAAAATTCAGTTTGCGACGAAAAAACTTATTTGATATTGATACCAGGAAATCAAAATTTGACTTACATCCATTCATTTTTCTTTCAGTCTATGGTTTCGCTTTAACTGGAAACAACTATTGCTTTTTAGTCTTTCATGCCAACGTCCAAAGAGTGAGCTCCAGAACCATGGATTAGTTTTAAGGCTTTCATTACACCTGAGCAACGTCGGGCTATACTACTAGTTATTAATAGTGTTGTGGTAAATAAAATGATTTTGTTTACCAGAAACACAGCTCAAATTATTTGCTTTTAATTTATTATTTTCAAACAAAATACTCAAAGTTTTCTTCTATCAAAATAATTTTACAATTTATTTTTTTCTCTGATAGACAAAACTGGACAAATTTATCAAAATATTTTAAAATGAACAAGATAAAACAATGGGCACATACACACTTCTAAAATAATATCAGTAAATTATTTTTTCTGTTTTGTTTATAATTTATTATTAACACTTTTACTGCTGTGTTGTACTGGCATTGTTGCCTGGCTGTGCTACCCCACTTTGGGAATGAAAAAAAGGAAATTGCTATTCACTGAAAATAAATGACTATAAAGACACTGATTACATTTGCATATTCACCTCCCAATGGAAACGTCATGTAATATCTAAACTTATTTATAAATGGAATTGTGTCTGTGTGTGTCCATTACCTATAGACTCCGAAACGGCTGAACCAATTTTCTTGAAAATTTACACAGTTGTACTATAAGCGTCTGCGAGTGTTCTTAGCTAGGTTTTGTGTCAAGATACCCCTGACAAATATCAAAAATCGATAATCGAAAAAATCGGGTTATGGAAGGAATGGTCCGATTTTAATCAAATTTGATAGACTCATACATAAAGACATAAGAAACGATATTCAGAAGTTTCAAGGTTGCAGTTCTTACAATAGTGCAGAAAATTTTATATCAATACCAGGAAACCAAAATTTGATTTACATCCATTCATTTTTCTTTCAGTCTACGGTTTCGCTTTAACTGGAAACAATTATTACTTTTTAGTCTTTGGTGCCAACATCCAAAGTGTTTGAGCTCCAGAACCATGGATTAGTTTTAAAGCTTTCATTACACCCGAGCAATGCCGGGCTATACTACTAGTTAGCTATAAAGAAAAGAATTACTATATGTTCTGTAATTAAATTTTCTACTGTGTATCACTTCAACACACATGGAAGCACAAACCATTCCATTTGATAAAACATCAATGATATTGATCATGTCAGAAGACTAACATTTCAAGACAGAACTAACAGGCAGGTGATGATGAAACAACAACAACAACAACAATAATAATATCATTATTAACACAAATAATAAAAGGGGAAATCTAAAATTATTATTTCTGCTTTTGGGTTTATCTAACAAAAATTAACCTTTTAAGTATCCAGGGTTGATTTGCACATGTAAGAGCCATACGAATGTCAAATTGTTCATAAATATCTGCAGTTTCAAGACGCTGATTAAGGAATTCACAATCTCTTCTGTTTCCTTCTCTGATTCCAGCACAAAGTACAGTAAATCGGTAATTTGTGTTGATGCTGCAAAAAAAGAAAAATATGTGTAGCTTATAGTAGAGGGAATTGATAGTAAAAATAAACAAATATATTGGGTTTGATTCAAAATTAAGCTTTAAAACAAAAAAAAACAAGGGTCTAATTTTTTTTCATGTTTTGTTTTTATAACAAAATATGACCATAGAGAAAAATGTAACAACATTCATGACTGCAATTTTATACAAACTGCATTTGAATTTAGAATATATATATATATATATATATATATATATATATATACCCACACCCACACCCACACCCTATATCCTTGGTTGGCATCTAGCATATTGTTGAAAAAAAAAAAAAAATGAGAGAAGCAACCTACTGCAGGAACATTTTCTGCCTAGTCAGTCATGAATTGAAAGAGACATGATCACCTAAGTGTGTATCACGTATGGTACTTGACCACTATCTACTCATATTCAGCTTTACAAAAGAATTCTTTGGCTTACATGGAATCAAGTAAAATATTTTTGATCAATGTTCAAAGTTTTGTTTGGTTTGTTTAAAAGCATACTAACACCATATGGGTCATTTAATGCTGAAATTTAATTTACTTGGGAACTTTAGTAATTTTGTTTTTTTACTATTAAAATCTGTTTATGAAAATATTTACTATAAAAATGTATTTTTATACTTTCATAGTGTTTTGATCCCAGTCTGTGGGTTCACTATTTGCCCATAGCTTGGACTCCAACAGGCACTACCACCCTGGGGCATGGTGGACCTGGAAACAACAGCAATGAAGAGGTGGCTTTATGCTTTGCAAAATCTCCTGATAAGGGGGATTGCTGCCAGATGCAGTTTATCGTCATACCCAGGACTGTGTTCAAACAATGATTTTTAAGTAAATTCTCAAAGCATATGATCATCTAAATGAAATAAGAAAATAAAAAGTCAACAGTAATAATCATTTCCTTTTATAAACTAAAAAGGAGAAGGTTTTAAAATGTTAATGCAAAGATTATTACAAATTATTAATTAGTCAAAACATTTTCATTTCTATCTCCAGCAATTAATTTTTTTCCATTTCAAGAATTGCAGAGTTATGCTCGCCTAATAAGGATATTTGGATTTCAAGGTCTTTGATTTGAGAAGCTATATTTCTCTTTCTGTGATTTTACATTTACTATTGTGTAGGATTGCCGAACGTCATCTAGCATAACACCTGCTAAGAATGAAGACAATTAGTAATTGAAATTTGCATCAATCTAGAATGAAATAAAAGGCAACAATGAAATCAAATCAATGAAATAATAGTAATAGCAAAAAGTTACTTGAAAAAACAGAAAAAACAAAAAAAACCTGTATCCGTCTGGGTCTTTCTTCCACCTGCGGTAGAATTGAACTGCTTTGGAAATGCAATGAGGATATTCCACATAACAGGCCAGAGTGATGATTACTCCTTGGAGAATTCTACAAATAAAATCATAATATAAACACGTCATCATCATTTATTATAACCACCACCACCATCTTCAAATCTCATTTTAATATCTTAATGGTGAAAATTTTCAAAAGAAAACATGGATGTCAAAGCTACTGTTCATTTTATACACAAAATACTAATGTATGCGAACTGTAAAATTTCTTTTATTAGCCACAAATGAGTGATTAAATCTCTACATAACAATTTATGCAGGAGAATCTGCATTCAGTTTCCATGTTTAAAGTTAAATTTCTCAAAATTTTCAGAAATCTGTTAAAGAAAAATCTAAAAATTTCATCTAGGTTAATTAAGAAACTTAGAAAAAGTCTTATTGCCAAAATTTTTTTTTTTTAATCATATCACCCCAAGCAAGGCGGTAACGCCACTGATGTGCAGGGGGCTACATAAGAGTGAGAAGATTAGAAAAGAGAAAACCGGAAACCACATCCTAAACAGGAAGCAAGGGATGAGCCTCTTCACCTGTTCAATAGACCTGGGTGGAGTGTGAACCGGGTGATAGTTTAGTCTATCTACTCCAATTGAAAAAAAAAAAAAACAGTGAGAAGATTAGGAAAGAGAAAAACCGGAAACCGCATTTCAAAAACACATTATTTGAATTAGCATTGACATCTACACGTCATAAAAACCTAAAACAAAACTGCAACTCTTTTAACCTCTCATTTTCTATATATGAGAATTTAACTTACTAGAAATGGTCTTGCAATCATTCTGTAGTGTTAAACCCTTAGGTATTAGTTGTATTTTGGCAGAAATAAATTTCACATGTCCTAATAGTTACGTTGTATTTGGTTTTTAACTATATATATATATATATATATTTTATAATCATATCACCCCAAGCAAGGCAGTTTACTACCACTGGTGTGCAGGGGGTTACATAGGATGAAAGTTATGAGAAAGAGTGATAGGTTATAGGGGGAATGAAGAAGTGGGTAAGAGAAAGATGAGAATACTGATGAGAGTGGAGTGGACAAAGAAACAAGTGTGAGAGAGAGGATGCAAATTAGTGAGATAGGAGATGACTATTGACTTTACATTTAAACTCTTGATGGCTGTAGCCATTGGGAAAGCATGTAAATAGAAGGGAATTCCACAGGGGGTAAGTGTGAGAAAAGAAGCTGATGGAGTAGAATTTTTGTTTATATTTTATTGGTTTCACAGTAAAAGGGTGGGACCTAATTGCTAATCTTGATAGTGATATGAATTAAAAGATATACATATGAAGGTGCACATATGTATAGTATTATTATTCAGGTGTTAATAAAACAGTGCTCAATGTATGAACAGAGCTGTGTTATATACATATAAATAAATATGTGTATTATACTACATCTTAGATATGCGATAACATGTACATTTATTAATATGAGAATTGGGTATAGATGGAATAAAATTCCATTTTCAAAAAACACTATTGTTAAAAAAGTGCTTAATACAAAGTAGAGTGAATAATATTTATTTAAAATTTAGCACATGAGTATGTTCAACTAAAGTGATGTTCATGTTGATGCAATTTTATTTGCATGAAGGAGAGGTGACACTCCACACACATGCACACACTAATACATAATAATGCAACAGTGTTGTTAATGATAGCATTGGCTTAAAAAGTAGTGATCAATGTCAGTAGAAACAAAATAGGAAAAGAAAGTTCATTTTCAGGTTATTATTTGCAGAAATTCAAGAACAGCTCGATACTGCAAGCTCTATCAATCAAAAGCTCCATGATTTCAGTGTCTGCACTCCATATCTTCAGATGCCTTCTCATAGTGCATGCTCTTTGCCCTTAAATATAGCAAATTTTAAACAGCTTATACACACACACACACACACACATTTTTTCTTATTTAAAATTTATAACATAAGTATATTATGTCATTACAAAAGTAACTATTTTATTTTGACACTTCATGTGTCTTATCAAGTGATGGGGGCTGATTTCAAGCTGAAGAGTTTTAAAAGGTTCAAAATTAGCCAAACCCTCTCGATCAGGGAGACATTTTTACATAGTCTGTGATGACCAATCAAAATGCATGTAATATCTAATTTGAAGAACATAACAACAGACCCTAAAAACAATTTATCGGGGCCTTAATGTTAATGTTTGATTGAAATAGAGATTACTAATCGACTATTAGTTTTACTTTACAATAAAAATTAAAATTTACTTTCAAATTATTATTAGAGACTACAAATTTTAAATTCTAAGTTTAATTAAGCATTAGGTTTAGATTATTATAGAGTTATTCAAATATGAAATGGGGAAGAGAGATAGATACACATATATACAACTATATAGATACCTACATATAAATAAACAAATATATACACATACATATGTATACGCACACAATTTATCCATTAGATTCAAAGCTAGGTTAAGGAACATCTGTAAATGCTACATATATTATATACATGTAAGTCTGGATTCAGATAATGAAGTAGGCAAGAGAAGTTTTAAGTAGGGTCAAGACAAACATCACTATATTCCAGGGGTTTAATTACTTTTGAACCTTTTAAAACTCTTTAACTCAAAATCAGAACCATCACTTGATAAGACACATGAAGTGTTGAAACAAAACAGCTACTTATGTAGTGATATAACATAGTAATGTTATAAATTTTAAATAAGTAAATAAATGAATATATATATATATATATATATATATATATATATATATAAATAAATACATAAATATGTGTGTGTGTGCTTTTTAAAATTTACTATATTTAAGGGCAAAGAGCATGCACTATGAGAAGGCATCTGAAGATATGGAGTGCAGACACTGAAATCATGGAGCTTTTGATTGATAGCGCTTGCAGTATCGAGTTGTTCTTGAATTTCTGTAAATAATAACCTAAAAAATGAACTTTCTTTTCCTATTTTGTTTCTACTGACATTGATCACTACTTTTTAAGCCAATGCTATCATTAACAACACTGTTGCATTATTATGTATTAGTGTGTGCATGTGTGTGGAGTCTCACCTCTCCTTCATGCAAATAAAATTGCATCAACGTGAACATCATTTTAGTCCAAAGAAATCCCAAAGACATATAACACTAAAAGTTTTTCTACGTTGTCATAAATTACCTCTTATATATGTGTGTATATTTAAAAGAGGTTTATGAAATCTGAACAAAAGTTTTTAAAAATTTGACAAAAGGGAAACGTTTCATTAAAACTAGATTTGATCACATGTTTGGCCTTTCTAGCCTTTATTAGATCTCAGATGAAAAAAAAGATGAAGCCTAAAAATGTGAAACATGTAATCAAATCTAGTTTTAATAAGATGTTTTCCATTTGTTAAATATATATACACATGTGTGTGTGTGTGTGTGTGTGTGTGTATATATATATATACACATACACTCAGATAAATGTATGTGTGTATGTATATATGCATATGTGTGTATATACGTATTTATGTGTATATATGGACAGGGTGCGATGTATAAATTGTCATCTAAACCATGCAAAAATGAAAGTAACACTGACATCTCATTTTAAAAGATATATTTATCAAAATTACACAAAAATATCTTCAAATACTAAAGAGTAAATTTATTCAATAAAATTGAAGTTGACTTCAACCAGATGATATTGGAAGCTTCTGCAACTATTCAGGATAGTGTCCATGTTTAGGTTGATGAATAATGACATAACCTTTGCCTTCAGTTCAGTTTTGGTGTTACAAGGTGTTTTGATGGTCTCTTGCTCAACTTAGCCTCACACATGACGGGGTTGACATCTGGAGAGTTTGGTGACCAGATGTAAGGGGTGATGTGGTCACAAGAATTGTCTGACAGCCATGAATGAGTTCTTTTGCTTGTGTGGCATTTTGTTTTTTTTTTAATCATATCACCCCGTACAAGGCAGTAACGCCACTATGTGCAGGGGGCTACGTAATAGTGAAAAGATTGGAAAAGAGAAAGCTGGAAACCACATCCTAAACAGGGAACAAGGGATGAGCCTCTTAACCTGTTCAATAGACGAGGGTGGAGTGTGAACCGGGCGATAGACAGATCTATCTACTCCAATTGATAAAAAAAAAAAAAAAAGTGAGAAGATTGGAAAAGAGAAAGCCGGAAACCACATCCTAAACAGCATGGTGTAGAGTCATGTTGCCAGATATAGGATCTTTCAGTAACTATCTTCTTGACCCAGGGCAGCACTACCTCCTCAAGGCATTTGATGTAGGCTTCTGTGTTGAGTCTGCATGCCTGTGGGAAGATCAATGGAGGCATAATGTCGCCATCACTACTGATCTCTCCAAACACCATGATGTTGATTGGATACTGTAGTGTGTTATGCAAATGAGATACATGCATAAATAGAGTGGAACTCAGGCACAAGGGAAGGAGAAATTATGTAGCTTCCTATGAGATTTACACATCACAACAAGGGCATATGTCTGAGCAAGCTCAACAATCTGGAGGATGTGGAGACATGAATTAGATGCTTTGCAGTGATGGCCAGGGTAAAGAAACTGAGAGGGAGACAAAACAAAGAAGAACAAAATAAGATATGTTCCTTGTAACAGCATGATGTGAAGCAGTAAAGAAAGCTTCAATGATTTGCAAAAACTTAAAAGATCTAGCCTTCAAAGAAATCATTGAAATAATAAAAAAGAATATTAGACCAAAGAGGAGGTTAGTCATTGCTGAAAGAACAAAGTTTCTTGTGACGAGACAACAACCAAATAAATCTATCATACAATTTTTACCCCAATTAAAAGAAAAAGCCAAGCACTGTTAATTCGAAAATCTTAGCAATGGGGAGACAACTGCAGAAGATGAGCTGATCCAAGCATAATACAAGGTATGCATGACTCCTCATTTAAGCATAAGACATTGGAAAGACTAGATGGTATTAATCTAAACTTAAAAACCAGTATAGAATTCGTGCAGCAGCTACAATTGATAAAGCAGTTTAACCAAGAGAAGGATGAGAGAAAGATGTATAGCACAAAGAAATACAATGTTCAATGCAAATACTGTGGCGAACAGCATATAAGAGAAAAAAATAAATGCCCAGCTTTTGGTAAAACATGTCTAATGTGCAAGAAAAAAGAAAAACAAAAGATCACTTTCAGAAGGTATGTAAATACAAAAAAATATTCAAGACATGCAAATTGCTGCAGAAAAGGCGAAAATATTTGCAGTAAATTCAATGAAATAAACCGGGAAAGAGTAAACGTAAATGGGAAATATTTTCACATATAGGTAAATGCAGGCAGTGATGTCACGCTAATTCCAATAAATTTTTGGCAGGACATGGGAAAGCCTAGGCTAAAAAAGTCTACCTTACAGAAATTAACACATTTAAACAAACCAAATTATATGCATGGTGTAAAGAGGGGGAGCCATGAACAAGGGTCCACATGGAACATGCCCACACAGCAGTTAATTGTTAATCTTAATAGACTCATTCTCGGACTGGCAGATGAGTAATAAAAGGTGAGGGATAGGAAAGCTGCCACCATGAAACAAATATTAAGAACAGCATTTGCAAGAAGAAGTGTATCTAAGACCATTGGTAAGAGAAGAAAGTCTGGTACAAAAAAAAAAAAAAGCCAGAAAGAGCAAGGTTTGTTTTATGAAAAAGACAGAATGTGGATGTACGAGAAAAAAAGGGGCAACCAATATTAGCTCATGCTGATCAATTTAGAACCAGGTTTGAGCCTGAAGATGTAGAAATGCAGTTTGAGGAACAAAAGGAGACAGAGGACAGAGAAACCAAAACAGAACAGAACATGGAGGAAGGCATAAAAGAGGAAGATGAATCTAGACCAAGATGTCCATTGAAGAGGACACAAGAAAAACAAACAGAAGATGCAGACAATCCAGATATTCAGAAAAAGCGATAGAGTAACTAAGGGCATCAAACCTCTCAGATTCAAGGTGGTGTAGTGTGGTATGTAAATGAGATACAAGCATAAATAGAGCAAATCTCAGACACCATGGAATGAGAAATCACATAGCTTCCTATGAGATTTCCACATCACAACAGATACATCATCCAATTCTTTCTGAATCCTCTGCACTCTCCTCAGATTGACACCCAAACACTGAAACTATTGGAACTTCTGGTGTGAATATTAAGAAGAACAGCATACCATTTCCAAATCTCTGGCAGAGTGAATTGCATCATGGTGCCCTTTTTCTAACAGACGGTGAGCCCTACTGATCCTACTATGCTGTGCATTTGACAAAATCAGAAACAAACAATGGTTGAAATTAAAAATATAAAATGGCAACAGTTTACTCATGAAACCCTGTGTGTGTGTGTGTGTGTGTGTGTGTATATGAGATAGAGAGGATGCATCAATTATTTTGAATTTTTATCATTTATTTGATAAATTATTTTCTCAAGCAATCAAACTTTGGGAAACCATTTTACACGATATCACTTATAATAATACCTACATATTTGGCTTTAGAAAATGTCAGGAAAATCTTCTCTACCACCATACTGACAACATTCAAATCTTAATTCTTTTAACAATCAAACATACTCAAAACAAAAAATGAAACATGGACAGTTTATCCACAATTTTGATTTAAAAACATTAAACAAATACAGTAAAATCATCAGATATGCACAGTGAGGCTCTAGATCAGAATTTTCTTGCAGTTATCAGGTACAAAGTGATGGTATAAGAAAAATAATAAACATCATAATCAATATGTATTTTTGTAACAATATTTAGCGGAACGGAAGTAATTAATTTTATTAATTATTTATTAATTATAATTGAAAAAATTTTTAAACAGAAGAAATTTCTATTATAGATCAAAAGGAAACATACTGAGAAGAATTTTTTAATTCTCTGAATATGAGCGAAGGTAAAAGAAACAAAAGGCAACAAGTTTTGTTTTCTTTTTTGTTATTCTAAACCTAGAAAGGAAAGAAAGAAAAGAGAAATAAATTCATTTTTATTTCCGAGGTTAGATAAAACACAGAACAATAGACATTAATAATTTGATTAAACGTAAAAACAATCCAGATGCCCTAGACAAAGGTTGAAGCTGGAAATTAAGAGAATCAGCCTACCCACCAAGGTGACAAGTGAAATGAAGGAATTGTCTAGCTAGCATGAATTAGAAAAAAGAAATTGATAACAAAAATAACTTTTTGTCATCAAGGAAAGCTCTAAAAATATCCGTGACCGCAATACAGATATTGGAAACACAGATGCAGGAATTCTTATCTAGGTGACAAAGTTTGTTTGTTTCAGGCAAAAAGAGAAAGGTTTGGTCATACAGGCTTTTATGACAAGTTCAAAGGTTAATAGTGATTGGTAAAAAAAAAAAAAAATTATTTTGTGAGAAAGGAAATTTGCTGGATAAGTCCAGCCCAGAAAAGGGGTATAAAAATATGATGTCATAAGACAGAGAGGTATCTTATTGGTTCCGTGAACCAGGGCCCCAAAAGGGGGAGACAACCAGCAATTGACATCATGGAAATAAGACTAATTCCATTGGGTAAACCAAAGGCAACAATGAGCAGCAGCTAATCTCAGCATTCTATTGGGTGCCAAAATGAGGGATTAGACACCCAGCGTCTGTCAGTCCCACACCATGGCATAGGCATAAATACAGAGCCCCGAGGGACCAAAGTCAGTTGGAGTTGGAGATCCTGGCCCAGAGACGTAATGACAGAGAGATAATTGCCACACAGTTGGGTGCCAACCATAGAAAAACGCCGCCTGACAAAGACAGTTCCCAGCTGAAGGAGTAAAGAGACAGATAAATGCCATGCCATTGGATGCCAACCATAGAGAAGCCTGTTACCAATCAACCAACCAGAGTTAAAGACAAACAAGAAGTGATTTTGCAGACAAGGTTTTAGAAATTGCCAATCGAACAGAATTAAAAAGCAGAGTGATCCAGCCCAGAACAAGAAATCCACCTCGATTCCGATGATGAACCATGCCAACCTACTCATAACCTAGCACTTCGGCAATTTCCACAACATTCTGGAGAAAAAGAACCAAAGTTGACTAGACTTGCTGCGAACTTAGAACTCAGTTCGGAGCAAAGCGCTGTGGCTAGCCAGATTTCTCGATTATTACTTAGGAGGATAAACATCTGAGCGTTATACTTTCATTTACTTAAGAGACTTCCATTCCACTACCAGCTTGATAGGAGCAGGGATTGGGAAATATCCGAATGATCATTTTACTAATGTGAATTATTTTCTGTATATAAAGACATTTTTTATAACACTTCAGACGTTGGTCCATTTATTTTTGGTGCCATATTTCTTTCTTTTATGATCCAATTGTGTGCACGCTTTCCGGTTTGGTTTCAAAACAGAAAGACAGCTAGTGGAAAACTCATGTGACTGCCTTGTGATCAATCAACACAACATAGGACAAGGGAGATCACTGTGAGTCAACCTACGACCAGCTATCTAGATCAAAGCCAACAGCGACCGACCCGGCTAAGTGTCATATTTTTAATACTGGTTGAAATAGTTGATATCATATTTTATTCACATGAAAGACAAGCAAGATGAATAAAATGTTAAAAGCGGGGTATGGTGGGGAGAAGAGCTGCCAGTCAGAGAAGTAGAATTAGTGAATTCTCACAGAGAAATCTTAAGTAAAAAGGCATTAAAAAGAGATCAAAAGGCTGTCTTTGTCCTTCAATTGTATCTTTTAAAATTTTTCTAATACTGAATAACCTGTTTTTGGTGATAGGATAAAAAGCTACTTGATATTATATAAAATGAATGTTTGAATTGTATAATTTTCTTGCACAGTAACAACTTTACATAACTCAAGCAAAAAGTAGAGCAGCGATTATTAATGTAAACACTATGAAGCTATTTTTTTCAGATCAGTGTACAATCTGGCCAGGTTTCTGAGGAGATAGTGAACATTGACAACTTTTTTTCCAAATAAAAAGTGAACCTTTTATATTACAGTGAATTAACATGAACATTTCTAAATTTTATAATTAAAAATAACACAGAAAAAAGGTAAAAGTAACCATTAAGTAGCTTAAAGTTATGCTAATGGAGTGACAGAACAAAAATAATTGACCTCAGGCAGAAATTTATTTTGCAGAAAAATTGGGGTTAACCAACTGATTTTGGTAAAGGTCTCAAAATATAATATGATAAATTAACTTCAGATGATATTTGGTTTTATTAGAGATATTAACAATAACTTATTTGGCGGTTTGAAATTTTATTGGCCAATTTGGTGATGGTTATTATATTGTGAGTGTGTTTGTGTGTGTGTATATATATATATATATATATATAGAGAGAGAGAGAGAGAGATGTGTATGAATATATATGCACACACACACACACATTTAACCATTTCTCTCCAAGCAAAGACAGGACTGTTACTAGTACGCAGGAAATTACAGCAAGAGAAAAGACTGGACACAGGGGATATTGTGAAAAGAATAAAAGATGAACAAAATTCAAGAAGATAGAAGATGGCAAATGATGTTGCATTTAAATTTTTGGAGACTGTAGCTATCAAGGAAGCATGTAAACAAATAGGAGTTTCACAGGTGAGATGCGTGAGAGAAGAAACTGTTGGAGTAGGAGTGGAGTTACATTAAAAGGGTGAAACCTGGATGGCAATCTAATAACACTGTTAAATTTATGTGGTCGGGGCATCACGTACAAAAGTTTGTCAGAGCAATTGCCAAGAAAATATTTGTAGAAAAGACAGAGGGAAGTCATGTCATATCTGTGAGAAAGTGACTGAAATCAAGATGCAAAGTCACAATTGATTACATTGCAGATCCATCTTTGGATTTTGTCAAGAACCTCAAGATGAATAGCAGGAGTACTCAAACAGATATGGCAATAGTATTCAATGTATGAATGAATGGTAGATCTATAAATGTACAAGATCAATTCTGATGAGAAAGACTTTCTGACACGATACAGTGACCCAACTTTCTGAACAGTAGATGAAGCTATTGATTCAATGTGGTCATTCCACTTGAATTCGGTTGAAAAAGTGAGGCCAAAGAGGCACTGAGTGTTGCCCTTGAGAAGAGTAGCATCAACCTTGCTGATGGCGGGCAGAGTGTGTCTTCTTCTTCTTCTTCTATGTGCCCTGTCCCTTCAGGACGTAGGCGATCATGGATCTCCACGTCTCCCTATCCCTTGTGGCTCTTAGTATGTTTGCTCCTGTTGCTCCTGGCAACCCCCGTTCCGTCATCCACCTGATCAGGCCCTGCAAATATGTTATCCGCTGCCTTCCTCTGTCTCTCCTTCCTTCTATCTGACCAGTCAGTATCAGGTTCTCCAGGCTTTCCTTCCTCATTGCATGTCCCAGGAACTTCAGTTGTCTCTTCCTGATGCTCAGCATCAATTTCCTTTTTGTTGCCATTCTTTCTAACACTTCGTCGTTGCTTGTATGCTCAGTCCACGATATCCGTAGCATCCTTCTGTAGAACCACATTTCGGCCGCTTCCAGTTTTGTCCTCATTTTCGATGATATTGTCCAGCATTCACAGCCGTACTGAAGAACTGACATCACGTAGCAGTCTAGCACTCTTTTCTTCGTTTCTATTGAGATCTTCCTGTGTGTTAGTATTTTGCTCATCTTCTGGAACGCGTCCTTTGCCATGCCAATTCGCCTTCGGATCTCCGTGTCGCACTTTCCATCTCCTGTTAGAACACTTCCTAGGTACTTAAATTCTTGGACAGAGTGTGTCTATGGTGATTAAAAAGAGCAGTTTTGTTTTGGAGGCATTAAAATTTACAAGCCACTTCCTGCTCCAGTTAACCATTGATTAGAGGTTTTTTCAAGAGCAGCTGCCATGTTTACTTTGACAGCCTTGGTGTATTTCCTATTGAGACAGAAGTAAATGGTAGTGTCATCTGAATAAATGTTAATTTAGGAAGAGATGTCATCAAGAAGATCATTGATGAAGATCAGAAACAGTGTAGGATCTAGGATAGAGGTTTGAGGAACACCAATGTTTGTGTGAAATGGTCTGAAAATATTCCCTGTTCAAAATGACCTTCATTGCACAATTTGATATGGACAACAGGATTAAATCAAACAATCAACCAATAATGCCATAGCCCTGGTGCTTTAGAAGACCAGCTTGCCAAACCCTGTTAAACACTTTTTGAGATATCTAGAGTCACAGCTCGATCATTGCCATTATTATCAAGAACTTGGTATAAATATTCACTGATGGCTGTTAGCATATCAGCAATAGACTTGGAGAAGCAGAAGCCTTATTGTTTATCAGAGAGTACGTCATGAGAGGTAAGATGTTTAACTAACTCAGCATTGGTAAGAGCCTCATAATATATTACACATATAAATCTGATGAAATTAATAAGTATATACTGAAAATTTTATCTGAGTATTAATACTAATTTCATAGTGAAAACATTCAATTGAATATTAAAATGACATAGTATTCACAATTATTACATAAACTAAAAAGATCATGATGACACCAGAACCTAATTTTTGATTTCGATGTTTTCAGATCATCAGCCTCTCTCTCTGGTCATTCTCTTTGTTCTGTATTTTCTTCAAAATTCAAGTGTTCACAAACACTAAGATTCTCAAGAAATTTTACTTTTCAAAAGAGCAATATTTTTAAAAATATGAACAAATTTAGATAGGTGTCACAGAAAACATTTAAAGAAAGATATAACCAGGAAATGTCTTTCGAAAGAAAAAATACATAAACAATACAACTCTATAAAAATACATATGAAGCAAAAAAACAAACAAAAAAAAAACAAAATAAAAAACAAACAATATCCCCAGAAAAATCAAATGGAAAATCATAAAAAGAGCAGCCCCATACAGTATTAACAGAAAAAATTGTAAATTATGCTTTGAGGAAAAATTAGCAATAATTAGTTTTAAAAACTAAAATAAACTCTTAAACAAGAAAACTGAAACAATGGGCAAACGTAGGCATATAAATAAAAAAAAATACTTACTTTAACATCTAAGCACTAATTAAAAATAAACAAATATAATATATACTTTAAATAAATTAAACATAATATAAACTTAAAAAATTAATCATGAATAAATAAATAAATGGATAAATATTAAATATACATACTGATCTGCATGTGTGTGCATATACATACACACACACACACACAAATGAATAAACTTAACCCCCATAATTAATACCTCAATATATAACACAAAGCAAGGCAAAAACAAATAAACTACTAACCATTAAATAAAATGAAACATTAGATAAATGATAACATACGATATAAGCAAATACTTACAATAAGACATATACACTATTTAGCAATTATATATATGTGTGTGTGTGGAAGCATATATATATATATATATATATATATGTGTGTGTGTGTGTGTGTATGCACATCATGTAGATGGAAACATGTGCAAACATATATACAGACATATGGACACATGTGGAAACATATCCAAACAATATAGAAAGATTTACACCAATAATAACTGTATCAAAAAGAAAAATATAAGCAGTAATTTGCTGATACCTTCTGGAAAATGGACAGACAGGTACACCCATGAGAATCTGGAGTCAAGATGCGTCAATCAGCTTAGTGGCAAACTTTTACCTAATTCTCTCTCTCTATATATATATATATATTTAGAATTTATAACATTAATGTTATAATATCACTACAAAAGTAGCTATTTTGTTTCAACACAACTTGCGTCTTATCAAGTAATGAGGTTTATTTCAAGTTGAAGAGTTTTAAAAGGTTCCAAAATAGCCAAACATTTATCCATGTCTTTTCCTCATTTAATATCTGAATAACTTTATAATAATCTAAATCTAATGCTTTTGTTAAACTTAGAATTTAAAATCCGCAATAAAAATAAAGTAAAGTGAATTTAATAGTCGAATAATAATGCCAATCTCTATTTTAATCGATTATTAATAATAATGACCCAATAAATTGTTTTTAGAGACTGTCCTCATATTCTTCAAATTAGAAATTACTTATTTTGATTGGTTCACACTGTCTATGTAACAATGCCTCTCTGATTAAGGGGGTTTGACTAATTTTGAAATTTTTGAAACACTTCAACTTGAAATAAACGTCATCACTTGATAAGACACAAGTAGTGTCGAAACAAAATGGCTATTGTTGTAGTGATACTATAAATTCTTAATAAATATTGCTCGCTCTACTTTGTATTGAGCACTTTTTTAAGAATAGTGTTTCTTTGGATAGGGAATTTTATTCCATCCATACCAACCCTATACATGTGTGTGTGTGTGTGTGTGTATATATATATATATATATAAAAATATATAAAATGGGGATCTTATAGTGGTTCCAATGAGAGAAAAGTATATTTTTAATAACAATAGAAACCACAAGTGTTCTTTTATAAAATATATTGTATTCTATTTTTTATATTCTGCTACATGTGTTTCTGGTCTCGAAACCTTTATCAGGCAGAGAGTGGTTGTCAGTCACCGTCTTGTTTGTGTGTGGTAGTAGTTCACATCTTGTACTTGCCAGGGAATCTCTTTCTGCTTTAAGAGGTTATAAAATAATTTATATCTTATATATATAATAATATCGGCAGAGGATGGTTTGGTTTTTATTTTTTTGTTATTTTTTTAAACTACTTAATTTTTTTAAACTTATATATACCACTCATTGCCAAATGAAGGTTGCAAGATCAGAAACATGTGTAGCAGAATATAAAAAATAAAATACAATATATTTTATAAAAGAACACTTGTTGTTTCTCTTTTTATTTAATATATATATATATATATATATATATATATATATATATATATAAAAGGCAATCTGTGAGTCTGTATGTGACGGTTCCCTATGCACGCTTACATTTTTTAAGCTACGCCATTCAAACTTTCTAAGGACATATATCTATAGGGAAGCCAGGTCAACACATACTTTTTAGCAATTTTCC
The DNA here is from genome assembly GCA_037127315.1 of Ascarosepion bandense. Classification (NCBI taxonomy): domain Eukaryota; kingdom Metazoa; phylum Mollusca; class Cephalopoda; order Sepiida; family Sepiidae; genus Ascarosepion; species Ascarosepion bandense. The sequence goes on along the minus strand of JBBBDQ010001752.1, from coordinate 282,029 downwards.
CTTTCACACTTTTTTGGCTAATGGACATGATTGTCTACATTTGCTCCTTAAAACATCTAAGATCTAAGATGGTTGCTGAATTACGTCACAGAAATCAAATCACAAGTGTCAAACGCCACTAAAATATTTTTTTATTTAAAAAAAAAAAAAAAAAGAGTGTTTTTATATTTAATTTTTATTCCGACATTTAATTTAAAAATTCATTTGGTCAACAAAAAAATGTGAATATTTTTCCCCGTAATTTTGAAAGAAAAGAAATATTTAAAAAAAAAAAAGTGTTTTTTTTCAAACAAAAACAAAATATGTAAAATAAAAAGTAGCATCTTCTACTACTAAAATGTTCCGAGTTGCACGGGCAACGCTGGATTATGATGCTAGTATATATATATATATATATATATATATATATATGAGACAGTTTATTACGAGATTAATTGAAATATCACAATTGATAGAATGCACAAGGACATCAGATTGAACATAAATGTAATGGTCAAGATTTATACTTTGTGACATAAGAAATGTAAGAACAAGACTACTCTCCATGGGCATGCAAAGGAATATAATATTAATCATAAGAATATGAGACAAGCGAATATTTAATATAAATATGTTTCTCAGCAGTGTAATAGACCTTCTAAAAGCCTTTCTGGTTGTAGGAACCCATGAACTTAAACATCATAATTGATATAATGTGCAAGGGTATTAGATTGAATATAAATGTTATGGTTAAGACTCGTACTTTGTGTCATAAGAACAAAACTACTCTTACTGGGCTTCCAAAGTAACATAATATTAATAATGAAAACATAGGACAAGCAAATATCCAAAAGAAATGTTTCAGGAGCATAAAAGTGTTTTTACAAAACTTATTGGTTTTAAAAGTCATAAAAGAGCCCATGAAAGTGCAATGTATAGCAATGGTACAGAGATGTTTATATTCATAATCCAATGGACAAGCACTATACCATTCATGTTCTATAAGTCAATTATATCTGGATTTCTTCACATCACTGCTTTATTTGAACTTTCTTCTGCTTGTAAGTAGCCTTTTTAAAAGAAAGATTAATCAGGGTAGTTTTAAGATTAAAATTCTTAAACAGATTTCTAAATCTATTTTGAGACATCGTTTAGCATTGTCAAAATTTGGATATGTTGTCAGAATGGTAAGTAGTGATTACTCTAGGACCAAATGGTAGGCATGCCATTCCATTCACATTAGCATCAGTATATCTATTAATATGTATTAGAGACTGACTTTCTTTGATGCAGTTCAGTTTCAATGTCAAAATATGTAAAATTTTCCATGATCATATTTAAAGGCACATTTTCTTTATTAATAAGGTCAGTAGAAGTCTATTACATTCAGAGCTGTTAATCCCTTTCTTTGGTTTTCCTGAAAACTTGTTCCTTTATTGTTCTATTTCCTCACTAAAACATTTTCCTTCTCTTTCCCCTGGTGTCTTAATGGCATTATCTCCTTGCTTGTGGTGAAATAATTGAAAAAACAAAAAAAACAAAGAAACAGACAAGGATGGAAAAAAAATGGAAAAAACAAAAAAAGAGAAAACCTATAATCACCAATTAAATACAATTTAAAAATAAGACTCATCTTAGGCTTCCAATGTTAATTATTGGAAAAACAAATTTTGAGTTGAAAATATGAAAAAGAAAAGAGTCAGCAAATGACTTGCCTTTCCTCAAATGTCATGGTGGTTTCACTTTCCCAGCCAATTCTTTGGTAAATTTTCTTGATTTTTTGTTGGAAATAATTCTGCAAAAAGAATTATGATATTTTCAAATCAATAATTTTGAGGGATTGTAACAAAATTGTAATTCTAACAAATTGACTTTAATAATTTTCATATTCAATGAACAGTTGTTTCCCAAATAACTGTTTGGAAAATAATTAGTCTTGCTATAATTAAAAATGTTTTTGATAAAAGAAAAGGTTCAAATAGAGGGAAAACACTTTTTTAAATGAGGAAATAAATGACACTTGATTAGAATATGAAACAACCATCAAAAAATGATTGGTTTCAAATTTATGTTGCTGACAGCTGCTATCAGAATCCAAATATAGCAACTCAATTCGGTCTGATATTTTCCTTGCATTGGCTCAACTTTAAAAGAAAAAGTGGATTTTAAAATAAATTATAGATTTTTGTTGTCTTCAATGAATATTCTTATTTCTGTTCATAATATTGCTCAATTTATTTATTCTTTTTTACAGCATAATGGTCCAGTATCTGATTTTAGATATGTTTGCCACTATAACACAGCAAAAACAGCACATTGCAAAATTTTTATTTGGGTAATAACATCATAATTGACATACAACAAAGTGTTTTTTGGGGAGGGTCAGAACGGGTAATGTACTTTCACAGGTGAGGGAAACTTTAGATGAAATATCAATGCATCTTAAAGTCTGAAACCCACCCAGAGATATTGTGGTAGGAGGAGGTCACCACTGTAGCAGAAGGGAGATGGTTAATTTTATTAAATCGGCCTTGTGTCAAACATAACCGAACCTCCTACAACTTACAGGTTTTATCCAGGGTTATCAGAAGGTGGATTTTGTGGAAAAATAGAAGTATACCTTCTGTATGTTTAAATAGAAATTTATTAATAGAAAAGAATAACATGAATTAATAGAAGTTAATGTTCAATGAGAAACAGTTAAGGAGTTAAGGGTATCAAGAGGTCGTAGTAGTAACTTGTGTGTAGGTATATATGAGCGTTATCTTTGGGTAGGAATGTCTTTAAAGTATTTGCTCAGTTTTAAAGGGTTCTGTATCAAGTATAAAAAGTGATGAACGGGAACAATGAAAAGGAAGGACGTAAGAGAGAGGTAATAATAGTGATTACTTAACATTTGTCAAGGGACGTGTTAATTACGCTCGTCTTCTTCTCTCTGACAACAGTTGAGCTTGTTCAGTCTTTTATTTCATTTGTGTAGCTCGAAAAGGTGATTTGGAAATTCACTCCTGGATGTGATTCTGGCCTTTTCATTGGAAAATGAACAAACTTCATGTTGGCTCGCGCAAAGGTTCCAAAAAAGAATTTGTTTCTGATTATTGAAGATTATTTGAATTTTGTTTTTAGATGTTTCTTAGTTTTCTTTTGATCAAAAACATTTCACGTCAAGACGTGAAATTTAATGGGTTTTGTTTTAGATTCGCTTTTGCATGTGTGCTAAACGAGGTTTTGTAAATTCAAGTAAATTTGTTTATTTCTAACAAAATCAATGAGTCATTGCTTAGCATTTGAATTTTTAAATCTAGAACTTGTTTTGTTCACTACAATATAACCAATCTTTAGATCTTTGAGGGAATCAACAGTTGCCCACTATGCAGCAGTATGAGTAATTCAAGAGAAAAGTTATTTGTAAGAACATGCATCCTCAGCAGTGCTCATAACATACCACCTGCCCTCAATTTACTCATTAAGTGATAGAAACATTGAAAAGAAGTGCATTATCAAGATATTTGCAAATTTAATAAAAAATAGAGAACTATGAAAATATTTACTAATTAACTAAAACAAATGTTCCAATAGCAGCAAAAACAGTACATCATAGCAAGGTTTTTGCTAGAGTAATATAATTAAAATGCTCTACGCTGAAGAATAAAGCAATTTCTTGTCCAATTTACAATTCAATAATGATAATAGTAGTAGTGTGACATTTGTATTTGTTTTTATGCTGATATTGGAAGCAGTTTCAGTAGGGAAAAAAGTTTCTTGAAGTTTGAAATTAGATGAAGACCAAAGAAAACGAGTTAAGGTTATCAGCATCCATTCCAAAATAAACAGTTCATCATATAATCAATAAAAGCAGCTTTACGAGTGAAGTTTCTGTTCATACAGAAATGTATTGTAGCAGAAATGCCATTACTAATAAAGAAATATTAAACAAGACAAAAAGAGTGGGCAATAATACATCTTTCATGTGATAAGGAAAAATAGACAAGTGATATTTAGCAATGGAAGCAAAATTAAACTATATTATTCTAATGCGAGAAACTATATTTGAAAAACATTTGCTTCAAAGATAGACCGTGCCTAGGTGTATGGGGACAATTGGTTTTTGGTTTTGTACGAAGCCTGGTCAGAAAATCATTTACATGTTCTTGAGGCTGCTAGTATCAAGTTACACAGAATGGACCTTTGCAGACAAAGAGAATTTTTTGTGTTCCCTTTCTTTGTGCAGTGGGCTGTGAGTAAAATTCTTTTTCCATTCCATACACTGCTGGAATCTTTTACCATTTTATTAATAAATTCTTTTACAAATAAATTATTTTTTTAACCATGTTTCAATCTTACTCCTCCTTTTCCAGTTTGTCTCCATAGTTCTTCTTCTATGTGCCCTGTCCCTTCAGGACGTAGGCGATCATGGTTCTCCACGTCTCCCTATTCCTTGTGGCTCTTAGTATGTTTGCTCCTGTTACTCCTGGCAACCTCTGTTCCATCATCCACCTGGTCAGGCCCTGCAAATATGTTATCTGCTGCCTTCGTCTGTCTCTCTTTTCTTCTATCTGGCCAGTCAGTATCAGGTTCTCCAAGCTCTCCTTCCTCACTGCGTGTCCCAGGAACTTCAGTTGTCTCTTCCTGATGCTCAGTATTATTTCCTTTTTGTTGCCATTCTTTCCAACACCTCATTGTTGCTTGCATGCTCAGTCCACAATATCCGCAGCATCCTTCTGTAGAAATGTGGTTCTACAGAGGGATGCTGAGAATGCCATACACTGAACATGTGAGCAATGATGAAGTTTCAGAGAAAATGGAAATAAAAAGTACATTTATGCTTAATCACAGTAAGAGATATTTGAAATTTATAGACAATGATTGAAAGAGGGCTTAGAAAATTTAACACTTACAGGACATACTGAAGACAAGAGGGACAGAAGAGAAGCAGCACATTATCTATCTAATGAGCTTATGTGGCCAGAACAGAAGTTAGGAGAGATAGCAAAAAGACAAACTTTATTAAGTGCTACAAAGGACAGGAAATTGAGAGATATGATCACCCACATTCTGAAGGAACATGATACATAAAAGTTGAAGTCAAAATAAAGAAACATTGTTTAGCTAGGTGGCTCATTTCTTTTGATTGCCAGTGCAAAAAGTACTCTTATTATTAATGAAACATGGAAACTATTACTATTAATATCCGGGCAAAAATAATACTTAACACTGAAGATAGATTAGAAGAGATTTATTATACAACAGTACAATAAACCAATAGACATACAAGAACAGTCAACGAATAGTAACAGGAATAACAATCGAGTAGAAAATGTCTCCGCCTATGACGTATGAGTCCGTCTAGTGATGTAGGCCCCTAGTCACAGTCTTTTATAGACTAGAGCATATACATTACGGGGTAGGATAGGCTGTTCCTCTACAACACTTTGAAAAAAAGATCATGTTTTATAAAGAAAGGTAGTGGACTCCAGAAATGATTTAGAAAGTAGATTCTCCCCCAAAACCTGAAAAACAATTGGGCAGATTATTATGTGAAAAAAAAAAAAAGGATACTTACTAAATAAATAGGTATTTCTTCAGATTCTTGTGACAACTGATAAAACTCATCAAATATCTTTGAAAATGCTATCCATGGCAGGTATGAATTTTCTTTATCCATGTAATCAATCAAACCGAGAAATATTTCTGATTTTATAAATTTGGCTCTAAAAATAAAAAAATAGGAAGTGTACATATTATAAAGAAAACATGGTTAAACTTGTTATTAATAAAGATATGCATGACAGATTAAAACAGCAAAATGTAAACAAAATGGCATTAAAATAGTTTTTGAACTTTCTGACTTTACCTTGTCATTCTGTCAAATTCTAATCCATATTTGATGTGTAATTTCATCCAAACTCATCTTGTCTGAACATGGAAACTAATTCAAAAAGACAACATTTTATCCATCTATGCAAAAAAACTATTATCAGGTTCTTCTTCTTCTTCATGTGCCATGTTCCTTCAGGACATAGGCGATCATGGATTTCCACTTGGTTCTATATCTTGTCGCTCTCAATATTTGTTCTCTTGGTATCTCTTCTAAGCCCTACACTGCGATCCATTTGCTCAGACCTAACAAGTATGTCTTGTGCTGCTTTCCACTGTCTCTTCTTTCCTTTATCCAACATGTGAGTATTGTTCTCCAGGCCCTCCTTCCGCATTACGTGTCCCAGGAACCTCATTTGTCTCTTCCTGATATTAAGTATGAGTTTTCTTCTCGTTTGCATACTTTCCAACACCTTATCATTACACACGTGCTCCATCTATGGTATCCTCAGCATCCTTCTGTAAAACCACATTTCTGCTGCCTCAAGCCTCTACTTCATCCTTGATGAGATCGTCCAGCATTCACTTTCATACAGAAGGACAGATATCACATAGCAATTCAGCACTCTTTTCTTTGTTTCTAATGAAATTTTTCTGTCTTTCAGTACTCTTATTATTTTTTCAATTTTCTCAACTGAACAGCCAGTGTAGTGGCTGAAAGTGCTTGGAAAAATAATAATTACGGAACATTTTTACATTCATTATCTCCAGTAAAAAAGAAACATGTAATAATACTGGAAAAATTAAATAAAAAATTAATAAAATACATGTTTAAAAGAATGGCTGCTGCCCAAATATACATAATATATTTATGCATCATTCATTCAGTAATGAATTTAAACACTCTTGACTACTGGTGTGTGCTTACATTGTGTATATAATATGCTAAAGTCTGCCTCCCTCAACCAAGCACCCATAGCCTAGAAGTAGAATTGCTGACTGATGTCAATTTGATCAGGTTGCAATCCTTACTAGAAGCAATCTGATTTATAACTGCACTGATTAGCTATGATACAGCAAAACAGCACTGTCTGCGGACAAATATATATATCAAAATGAATAAGGAACGAAGAAAATATTAACAACGTTGAAAACATTAATTTAAAACAGTGCTCAATATAGAAATGGAGCTATGAATATTTATTATAAATTATAGTTTAGAACATGTCCAAATTACAATCTACTACAAAGTGTACATTTTGTTTCGACATTGAAAAGACAATGTCTCATCAGGTATTAAACGCAATTTTTTGAAGGGAGATGAAAAATTTGCTTCCTTATATTGGTAAATATTTTTGTGTGAAGCAAAGGGGGTAGGGAAAATGGGAAACCAGAATAGGAGATTGTAAAAGAAACATTGAGGAAATAAAGAACAAAAAGAGGAAAACGGGAGTGAAAGAAAAAACTAAAAGAGACATGGTGAAAGATTCAAAGACAGGCACCAAGTTCAGAAGTAGGAAGTAAAGTATAGTCATATACAGCCTTTGGTGATCCAGCATTTGGGCTTAAAAAAGAGGAAGAAGTAATAATGCAGAGAGGGGAGGAAGGAAGTGAGAGAAGATGGATGAATAAGAGAGATGTGTGAGAGGCAGCATAACAGGCCAAGTGGTGGGTTTTTTTCCCCTAGGGCCTAGAATTAGTAGTGGATAAAAATATCTGTATTTTTGAATATAAGGCTACAAACTTTTGGCATTCTTTGAAAAGATGGTGAAATCATGTACATAAAAAAAAATGTTATTAAAAAAAAGGGTTTTGTTTTGTTTTCGTTTTTTAAAACTTAATTTAAAATTAAAGGAAAAATATTTTTTTGTTAAAGTAGAATTTGAACCTAAATTTTTAGAAAAACCTTAGTTAGGTCACAATTGTATGAAATAAAGATAAAATTAGAGATAAAAATATATGGAGAGGGATCATACAGTTAAACGTGAATATCGTGGTACTTTTTTGAGCTGCTAAACTTTTCCACAAAGCTGATCTCAGAAGATTGATAACTGCTGTCTTTGAGAATTTTATCATAAATTGTTTTATGCTCATCAAATATTTCTTTATTAAAGGAGTGTATGTTTATGCGGCATTCAACTGATGATGGAATATGTTTGATGATGGATGATTAACGTTATGTCTAAGAAGTCAACTAGTTTTATATTAGGGTTAATTACTACACTAAAACCAAAAGAATTAAAAACTTTATGAATTAATTTTCTAAGTTTATCAAACTTACCTCCAGTGGATTTACTTACTATCATGAGTCTGTCATCTCTATAAAGTCTTACCTTTTTTATAATCGATTTATTTCTTAGAAATTATGTTAGACATAGTTTCTAATATCTTTCAGCTTTACAGGAACAATAACGTGAACCCAATTTGTGTAAACCCTAGAGATAATCATCCATCATCTGTCATCGAACCTATTTCCTCATCAGTTGAACACCACATAGACATACACTCCTCTAATAAAGAATTATTCGATGAGCATAAAACAAATTATGATAAAATTCTTAAAGCCAGCAATTATCAATCTTCTGAGATCAACTTTGTGCAAAAATTTAGTAGCTTGAAAAAGAAAAACAGAAACAGGAAAATCATATGGTATAATCCTCCATTTAATACAGTTAATTTAAACAGAGACATAAATTTCTTAAGTTAATAGATAAACATTTTCCCCAAAAAAACCCTTTGAACAAAATTTTCAATAGGAATACAATAAAACTCAGTTATAGTTGCCTCAAAAACTTAGAAAAAAATAATTAAATTAAATAACAATAAAATATTGAAATCATACAATAAAAACAACTTTAACACTGATGTCAGTTTGCCCCATAATAATAACTTTTGTAATTGAAGAAACCCAAACCAATGGCCTCTACCTAATAAATGTTTAACAAAATCCCTGGTCTATATGTGTTCAATTTCATCCATGGAGAATCCTAAGGATGCTAAAATTTATATCAGACATACAATAAACTATTTGAAAAAGCACTTTTACAATCATCTCTCATCCTTCAATAACAAAGACAAACAAAATATGATATCACTTTCTAAATATTTTTTGAAGTTAAAAAATGAAAATAAAACAGCTAAAGTTAAATGGAAAATCCTCAAACAGGCTAGAACATCTAGATTGGTAAAAGAACCATGTTTGCTTTGCCTACAAGAAAAAATGGAAATCATTAAATACATAAGGAGTGACATATTACAAAATAATAGGCATGAAACTACAGTAAATTGCAAACACATTAAAGAACTAAGCTTACAATCATGCTAAAATTACAAAATTTAAAGTTTGGATCTTTAGAAACAATAGACGTTTTATAGTATTAATCTTAGTGCCACAATATTCACGTTTGACTGTATGATCTCTCTACATATATTTTTATCTCTAATGTTATCTTTATTTCATACTACAAATTGTGACCTAACTAAGGTTTTTCTAAAAATTTTGGTTGAAATTCTACTTTAACAAACAAAATGTTTACCTTTTATTTTAAATTAAGTTTTAAAAAATAAAAACAAAAGAAAACCCTTCTTTTAATAATTTCTACACCTATGTACAGGATTTCCCCATCTTTTCAAAGAACACCAAAAGTTTGTAGCCTTATACTTCACAAATACAGATATTTTATACACTACTAATTCTAGGCTAGATGAGAAAAAAAAAAAACTTCCCCACTTGGCCTGTTATGCTCCCTCTCACACCTCTCTCTTCTTCACCCATCTTCTCTCACTTCCTCCAATCCCCCATATCCATTTTCTGACTTCTTTCTCTTTTTTAAGCCCAAATGCTGGGTCATCAAAATGCTGTATATGACTATACTTTACTTCCTACTTCTAAACTTAGTGCCTGTCTTTGAATCTTTCACCATGTCGATTTTAGTTCTCTCTTTTTCTCCTGTTTTTCTCTTTTTGTTCTTTATTTCCTCAATGTCTCTTTTACAATCCCACAGTCTGGGTTTTCAGTTTCCTTACCCACTTTACCGTGCACAAAAATATTTACCAATATAAGGAAGCAAATTTTCCATTTCCCTTTAAAAAATAGCGTTTACTACCTGATGAGACATTGTCCTTTCAATGTCAAAACAAAATGTACACGTAGTAGATTGTAATTTGTACATGTTCAAAATTATAATTTATAATAAATATTCATAGCTCTGCTTCTATACTGAACACTTTTAAAACGTTCATTATTCATTTGGATAATCTGATCCTATATAAAGTTGAGCACTTTTGCCTTGAATATTAATTTGAACATGGATAAAGTGAATTTCGACATTTTGCTGAAAAATATTTGTATCCCAAACAAACAGGAGTACTTTTAAAAGTTGGTCCTAAAGACTGAAAATCTTATACGAAGGACGAGATGGAAAGTGCTTTTTTTCATTAGGGGTCATGGTGTTTCCAATACTAAAGATACATATGAATTTAAAAATCTCAAGACTGCACCTCTTATTGACAAACTATTTGAGAACGATTTAGTCGATATTAGAAACAAAATCACCTTCCACAAACATAAAAACAAGTTTCTAAAACACCTAGATACATTAGTTGGGAGCATAAAGGAATTGAACAAAATCTTTGTACAATCAGATAAAATCTCAAATTTTTATAAGATGGATCCCAAGGAGTACAAAGCCCTAATAAAGAAAAATTTTATAAAAAAGTAAAAAAAAAAAAATCAACATGGAGCACTCAAAACACATTGATAAAATTAACAATTTGGACAAACAAATCACTGACAAACTAAAAATCAGTGACAGAGTCCCTAAAATTACTATGAAGATGGCGTATATACTTTTAAAAGACCACAAACCAGAATTCCACTGAAAGCTACCCAACTAGGATTATCAACACCCAAAAATCAGAGATCAGTAGTAATACTAGAAAAAGTAAACCAACAAATAAAAAACCAACTCAAACTCATACAATGGAGTGGTACTTTGGAGGCAACTGACTGCTTCAAAAACTTTGAAGATAAAAATAGCTCTACTTTTCTCCAATTCGACATCATAGACTTTTACCAATCTGTATCTAAAAACCTCTTCCATCTTGACCTTGAATTCGCAGAATTTTATTTGGACATTTTAAAAGAGGAAATCAACATAATGTTGAACTGCAGGAAATCAGTTCTTATCCATGACAACGAACAATGGACTAAAATACTCAACGGATACTTTTGATTTATCTATGGGAGCTCTGAATTTTGCAGTCTTCGGAATTAGTTGGATTATTTCTCCTGTACAAGTGCATAAAGAAATTGATATAAAAAATATAGGACTTTATAGAGATGACGGACTCATGATAGTAAATAAATCTACTGGAGGTAAGTTTGATAGACTTAGAAAATTTATTCATAGAGCTTTTAAATTTTTTGGTCTTAGCATAGTAATTAACCCTAATATAAAACAAGTTAACTACCTAGATATAATGTTAGACTTATTTACTAATACCTTTCAACCTTACATGAAAAATAATGCTAACCCAATTTATATAAACCCCAGCTCTAATCATCCATCATCTGAGCTATGAATATTTATTATAAATTATAATTTCAAACATGTACAAATTAAAATCTACTACAAAGCTGATCTCAGAAGATTGATAACTGCTGTTCCTAAGAATCTTATCATAAATTGTTTTATGCTCATCAAATATTTCTTTATTAAAGGAGTGTTTGAAACTAATTTAATTCTTAGACATAAAGTTAGACTTAGTTTCTAATACCTTTCAACCTTACATGAAAAATAATGCTAACCTAATTTATATAAACCTTAGCTCTAATCATCCATCATCAAACATATTCTATCAGAAAAAAAATTCTTAGAAACAGTGGTTATGAATCTTCTGAAATCAGCTTTATGCAAAAATTTAGTAGCTTGAAAAAGAAAAACAGAAACAGGAAAATCATATGGTATAACCCTCCATTTAATACAGTTAATTTTAAACTGGGACATAAATTTCTTAAGTTAATAGATAAACATTTTCCCCCAAAAAACCCTTTGAACAAAATTTTCAATAGGAATACAATAAAACTCAGTTATAGTTGCCTCAAAAACTTAGAAAAAAATAATTAAATTAAATAACAATAAAATATTGAAATCATACAATAAAAACAACTTTAACACTGATGTCAGTTTGCCCCATAATAATAACTTTTGTAATTGAAGAAACCCAAACCAATGGCCTCTACCTAATAAATGTTTAACAAAATCCCTGGTCTATATGTGTTCAATTTCATCCATGGAGAATCCTAAGGATGCTAAAATTTATATCAGACATACAATAAACTATTTTAAAAAGCACTTTTACAATCATCTCTCATCCTTCAATAACAAAGACAAACAAAATATGATATCACTTTCTAAATATTTTTTGAAGTTAAAAAATGAAAATAAAACAGCTAAAGTTAAATGGAAAATCCTCAAACAGGCTAGAACATCTAGATTGGTAAAAGAACCATGTTTGCTTTGCCTACAAGAAAAAATGGAAATCATTAAATACATAAGGAGTGACATATTACAAAATAATAGGCATGAAACTACAGTAAATTGCAAACACATTAAAGAACTAAGCTTACAATCATGCTAAAATTACAAAATTTAAAGTTTGGATCTTTAGAAACAATAGACGTTTTATAGTATTAATCTTAGTGCCACAATATTCACGTTTGACTGTATGATCTCTCTACATATATTTTTATCTCTAAACATATAACATAACATATCTTTATTTCATACTACAAATTGTGACCTAACTAAGGTTTTTCTAAAAATTTTGGTTGAAATTCTACTTTAACAAACAAAATGTTTACCTTTTATTTTAAATTAAGTTTAAAAAAATAAAAACAAAAGAAAACCTTTTTTTTAATAAGTTCTATGCCCATGTACTGGATTTCCCCATCTTTTCAAAGAACACCAAAAGTTTGTAGCCTTATACTTCACAAATACAGATATTTTTATACACTACTAATTCTAGGCTAAATGAGAAAAAAAAAACTTCTCCACTTGGCCTGTTATGCTCCCTCTCACACCTCTCTCTTCCTCACCCATCTTCTCTCACTTCCTCCAATCCTCCATATCCATTTTCTGACTTCTTTCTCTTTTTTAAGCCCAAATGCTGGTTCATCAAAGGCTGTATATGACTATACTTTACTTCCTACTTCTAAACTTAGTGCCTGTCTTTGAATCTTTCACCATGTCGATTTTAGTTCTCTCTTTTTTTCCTATTTTCCTCTTTTTGTTCTTTATTTCCTCAACGTCCCTTTTACAACAATACTCTAAAGAAGAGGAAGCATTTATAAAGAAGGAAATAAAAAGCCTGTTCAATTCAGATATCATTGAGCCAATTAGATCTCCATAGAAAGCATATGTAGTGGTAACTGAGGACGAGAAACAAAAATAAAATTTAGTCATAGATTATTCACAAATGATAAATCATTTTACTTTAAAAAGATTCCTATCTTCTACCTAAGATTACCACAATGGTTTTGGAAATAATAAAGTACAGTCTGTACTCTAAAATAGACCTAAAAAGTGCATATCATGAAGGTACCTACGTAAAGCAAACTGCTCTTACATGGTTTCTGAAGCCAGTGGGAAATTGCATAATTTCAAAAGTATGCAATTTGGGAAAACTTTGGCTGGGTTTCAAATAATTTTGGAAAAAATAATCAAAAAGGAAGGCCTAAAGGGAACATTCATGTATATAGATGACCATTTGTGGTATTAATGAAAGAGAACATAGCACTAACTTGGCAAGATACAAAGAACTGATTGAAAAGTACAATCTCACCTTGAATGAGAATAAAAGTGTCTACAGAGTAAAAAAAAATAAAACTTCTGCGCTATGAAGTAAATGTACCATTAGACAAGACCCTGAAAGGATGAAACCTCTGAAAGAACTCCTTCCTCCAGGGAATATGAATGCTCAGAAAGAGTCATCAGAATGTTTGTTGGATCCTTCCTCCAGGGAATATGAATGCTCAGAAAGAGTCATCAGAATGTTTGTTGGATCCTAAACTATTTGCTAAAAATTCAAATATAGTCTCAAATAGCCTTATACTGGATGGAAACAAGATACCAAAGTCAGAAGATACTGAATGACAACTAGTGTCTAGTGATTCAACTGAAGAAGCTAAACCAGGAACCTGTAACTTTCCTAGCCCAAACACTTAGGAAAATGTCCTCTACAAATTCAGTAAGGCCTTCTGAGCATATCACCAAAACCTAAGCAACTTGGGGGTAAATGTTATATTCATATGCAAATCTCCACCATATAAATAGAAGTTGATACAACTGAAGGCTAAACCAGTCCTGACCTTGAAGACTGAATGAATAGAGAAATAGTAGTGAATAATTCTAGCTAATTATTACTTATGACAATAAGATGTCATTTTCTTGTCAGTCAATATCAATAAAATGTTTGAACGAATATTTGCTGCCTAAATATATATATTTTTTATTGCTATAAATTAACAACTGGCCTAGACTGAGATGAGTTACTATAGAAAAACTGTGCCTACTGATGGAAATCAACCTAGGAAGCACTATTTTATTTTTAGCAGGACCCTCCAAGCTAGGCTGGTTCTTATTAATTACACTGTTTGCGAAAAAAAAAAAAAAACATGGATAGTAACTCAAACATCTACCCCCTAAAAATAACATTTATAGCAATGAGAAATAATGCTGGATAAAAAGGTTCTAAAATTTTTATATATCAAGAAAAATGAGGGAAATCTATGTCAAAATGAAAAAAGATTTTTTGTGCTTTAAGACTTCAACAAATTAAATTTATTTATGTTGATGTGACTATGCATGTTCACAAAAAAGAGAAGGCACTGAAAATTAATTTTTTTTTATAAAATATATTTTTGGGGTATATAGTATAACTGATTTAATTTAGTTTCTTTTTCTTTATGGTTTATCACTTTTGTTATTAAATATTTCACATTATGACAATAGAAGATCTGCAATAAAAATGAAATGTTAAAAGAGCCTAAACAAAGTGTTTCTTCAGGTATTTCTAAAACAGATTAATGAAACTTACTACTAATAATAATAATTTAAGCCTTTAGTTAAACAATCAAATTTTTAAAAAATACTCAATAAAAATATTCCACAAAGAAAAAAAAAATATTTAATAACCTGATAGTTTACAATAGATTTATTGAATCATCTATTAATAATTTGTAGCATAATAATTATGACTAATTACAGTATGTAGGTGTTTAGATTAGTCCCCTACGAATTTCTTGTACATTTCTTGGCTAAAATTATTCCATTCTTCACGACAAAATTCCTTTAGTTCATGCAGGTTTTGTAGGTTCCTTCTTTGAATTCTCAGTTTCTGCTCTTTTCATAAATTTTCAATCAGATTGAGATCTGGAGATTGACCATTTTAGAACGTCTATTCTATTTGAACTAAACCATGACTTTGTAAGCTTTGCAGTATATTTAGGATCATTGCTTTGTTAAAGACCCAACTTGTTTTCAAGCCTAGTAAATGTGCACACTGGCATAAACTTTTCTCCAAAATATCCCTGTAATATGCTCAGTTCATCATCCCTTCTATTATTTCAATGTTATAATGTATTTCCATGGGTCTTTATCCAGTATAATGCCAACTTATTTTCATTATTTTTACCTCCTGCATATATAATTTTGTGGTCCTCAGTGATGAAGTTTCCATTGTTTGGTTATCTCATTTCACATGTGCCTAAAATATTTATGTTTAATCTAGTCATCTCTTGCTTCACATTTTCCAGCTGTCCACAACTTGTTACAAAATAAAATCCTTAGGTTTTTTACTTGATAAAGTTCTTCAGAGGACAAAATGTGTTACATAAATTTTCCTTTTGTTTTTATTCATATACACACATCATATTATTCTAGACATGGGTTTAACAGTCATATCATGTTGAAACACTGGTTCACGTACAATCAAGGTCAGTACTTAGATGTGCGTGTGGTGTAATGAATAAAGGCACAGAATTGAAAATTGGAGAGCCAAATTCCAATTTCAGTCTAGTTTATTATATTCACTTAACATGCAAATATTCTTGGGAAAGGTATCAATCCACCTCTTCTGCCACCAAATATGGGTTAATTAATAATACTTGTTTCAGTAAATCATTATCATCTTCAAAAGAATTCTCATGAAAAATATATTCTGGCTTTAAATAGCCTGCAAAATGTTGGTAAGCTGTAAGAATCAAATCAACCAATCTCTAAATCTACGGTCTTCTGACTTCTGTTGGAGGAAGCTTTCAGTGGTTGATCATATCTTCAGGGGTATAGCTGTACTCACCACACATGGATGGCAGCTGACTCTGAAGATTTAATTCACCCTTTAACTGCTCATTTTTTTGTGCTACTGGGATTCCACTTACCCTCCTCACAAGACAATGGTCAAACAGAAAAGCCAGTTTAGTCACTGACTACATGGGTTTTGAATTCAGAGTTGTGCTTCTCTTAGACTGATTGCCATCCAAGACTATAGGGCTCAGTCTCTCCTGCTATTTACTTATAGCTGTAGGGAGAAGAGATGGATTCCTACTTTTCTCAAGCACATACTTTTTTTAGCACATAAATGAATATAATGAACTCTACTCCCCAATTTTTCAATCCGAAGCAAGATCCATTACTCCACAATCAATCTAAACATTATAATTTAAAGAATTCACCTGTTTGAGTAGATATAATTTTTTTTTTCTTTTTTTAAATAGGCTAAATTACATATACCTGCCTGCACATTCAGAGAATAAATTACTAAGCTTCTTAAATGCTGGTAGATGTAATTTCAGTTAGTTACGTGCCATGCATGATACATGGTTGGGTGATCATATCTCTTTCAATCCATGACTGACTGAAGATTTTCCCATAGGAGGTTGTCATTTGTTTCTGCAGTAGACTGGTTGCCAAGTTGTTTCTGCAGTAGACTGGTTGCCAAGCAAGACTTATGAGTTCATGCTTGCACAACCATTGATGGCTTCCAAACAGTTTCTATAGTAAATCTAATCTGTCTTGCTATTCAACCTATAGCTGAAACAACTCATACCTTTCCCAAGATTAAATTGCGCATAAGTGAATGCAATAAATTAAACTTGACTCTTGGTTTCCCATTCCAAGCCAATATCCATTACACCATCTACACAACCAGATGTAATTTAAACAGCTAAAAAAAAGAAACTGGGCATTTAGTCAAACGTGTAACCATTAAAATATAAAAAAGTAATAGTAAATAATGTTGAATTAAAAATAACGTCTATTATTTTCTGTGTGTGTAAGAGAGAGAGAGTGTTGAGCTATCATTTATTTTCATACCTTGTTAATGCCCAAGCATCAGCTATAAGAGTAGCCCGGTCAACAGCTGATATAACCTGTACAAGTAATGTAACAACAAAGATTGAATTAAACCAAAATAAACAATTTGTAAATGCATAGAAGAACATATAAAATTAATGACATAATTATAATCATTAACATTCATTCATTAAATTTCATGATCTTGGACTCAGGAACACGTCTTGAGTCTTCTGTTGTCCTGAAAACAAGGATGAAGCACTTAAGAAAAGCATGATCTTAAAAGTTCCACTTCTGCAAATAAGAATACATGAAAAAGTTGTTTTTTTTATCAGGACTAGAATAGTGGCAATTCCTCAGAGACTAACTAGCATTATTGGGAAGTAAGTATTAGCCACAATAGTGTGAAGAGGACAAAATGAAAACAGAACATGAATTTCACAAAAGAAAACATTATGTAATTTGAAGACTATTAAGACACAAGACTAAATCTCTCATGCATAAAATTATTGTTTATTCACAATTAATATTGACATAAGAGTGTATGGTCTTAGTCTATCTTCAAATGTAAATCTTCTAGAGAGGGTGCAAGTGACACCGTTTTTTTCTCCTCCCCTCCCTCATGCAAAGCACTTATACATCTTTCTGTTATCTGGTGGTTTCTATATAGGTTCCTAACCCCAATGAATCAACCACCTTTTGGGAGCATGTGATTTGGCATGATTATTGAATGATCAAGGCCAGTATGTTCAAACTCTCAGTCATGATGACTTATAAGTTTATGCTAGCACAACCATTGATGGCTTCCAAACAGTTTCTGTAGTAAAAAAAAAAAAAAAAAGAAAAAGATGAATGATGATGAGAGGGGGGGAACAAAAGGTGCAGTGGTGCTGGATGCTCACTCCTGGCAGGCCAGTTGTTTTTCTTTTTTTCTTTTGTTTGTCACCTCAAGGAAATGGATTTCAGGTTTCCTTTTCTTGGGGCCCATTACACAGGGCAGTTATGAAACAGACACCAGCTAAGCCACTTCTCCTTTCTCTTCGTCAATCTGACTGTCAATCCGCAACTTCAACACACACAATCCATAGAGAAAATTTGCACTGACAGCAGCACTGGCACCTACTCTTTATGCCATTCCAAGACGGCCAAAAATTTGCATATGTGCAAATATCATCTCATTTTGGACAAGATAGGCACACATAAATTGTGTCTTCAATAGCAGCCATCTTTTTTTTTTTGTTATTATCTTACAGGCTAAATATATTCCGAGGTAAGTCATGTATTTTGTTACAGTTTCAGCTAACCAATTTCACTCACATGGCTTAGGTTAATCTATGGTATTTTTTTTCAGGCACTTCTAAATGATGTTGCATGCTGGAATCGTCTCCACATACCAATATGTTCAAGTAGCTACCATCTTGACAAATTGACCATAGTGAGTTCGAACCCAGGTCTCATGGCCACAATGCTAACATTCTAACCATTCATCCACATGCCCATGTAATTACATTTAAGTCTTAACAATAACTGACAGAACTCAATGTAAACATTATGGATTGAAAACTTTGTTCAGCTAATCTTCTAACCATCATTTATCTAGATACATATACACCCCCTCCTCGACTTCATTTTCTTTTTCTAATTCTTGTTCTCTGTCAACTTGCAAAATCTGCTTAGTCCTTTATCTTTTGCCTTTACTTACTGGCCTTTTTGTCATATTTATTGAAAATGATGTTAGTAAAACCACCACACTACTCTCTTTAAGGAGACAAATAGAAAAAATAAGGTACAATGGTATTCTGAAAACTGCTGATTCCTTATGTGTTATTCTAGCTTTTAAGGTTTTTAATATTGTTTTATTACTGTGACAAAATCTTTTAGTTGTGTTGAACACATTTTCAAAAAGTTTTGTAATCTACATAATTAATACTTGCATGTTTAACATGTAGTGATTTTATAAAAAACAAAATAAAAAATGTAAACAAAAACAAAAAAAAACAACTTACTTTATGATCTGTTTTGAGTTGGTTAATTAGATTCTGCCAATTCTGAGTGTCATAATTGACTCTGTAAAATCCAGAACTGTTTATATTGACCAAGAACCACTCAGACAGGATACTTGAAATCTTGGCTTCTAAAATATATAAGAGTAATTTTTTTTTAAAAGTTTAAATTGTTCCAAATAAAAGAAGTTATTGCTACAAATCTTGAAGTTTAATCAGTGTTCAAAAACATCAGCAATTCTTAGTTCCACCAGTTCTAACCACCATGACTAAAACCCACCTTGCCATGCACATAGTAACAAACCATCTACATTCCCTTCATATTCCACTAGTGACACGTAAGTTCCACTAAAGCAGTTTCTTCTTATAAACTGCAGTTTTGAGAAACCAACTCCCAAGTGAATGCTTCATTGATCACTACAAACTTAACCTGTTCTAAGTCTAAGATCAATCAGTATCTTCCCCACATAATTTCCATAAACTATGCTGCTTACTCTGTAACCCACTATTTTGAGTGGTTCTTAGGCCTTGCACACAGTGAAGATTATTGTTTTAAGTGTTCCTTCAAAACATAATAATTACAAGTATATTATAATTTTCTCCTGTGCACCAGTAGCAGTTCTACCTTGCTTGGGGTGAAATGATTATAAAAAGAAAAACATTTTATGCTCACACCATTATCCTCATTTTTGTTTTGGTTATCGCAACGTTTTGGCCGTTGTACCTTCCAGGCCTTCCTCAGGTTTTTATCGATCTAGGTAACTTAGAGGAAATTCTGAACTGAACTCTTTATTTAATTCCCAGTCTCCAAGGGACATTGTCTAGTTTTTATTCTATTTTCACCTGTTTCCACTATTTACAAATACGTACTGCCTGACACAGGCACTGAACTCACAAACAATAAACACTTTTACTAACTAGGCCATTTGTTGTCATAAACTTAACCTAACTGCTGATTAGGTTGCATCTTCTGTTGTTTCTAGTTGTCATGTTTTGACTGCTACCTTCAGACAAAAATTATATTGTTAATAACAGGTGCTGTCACTGATTTATCTGGGCACAGTGGATACTTTTCCTAAGGAACACCCCTTCAATTCTCTTAAAAATTAGCAGTTAAATCATTCCTTGATGTCTGTAGTTAAAACCAATATACCATAGGCATGCTTTAGTAATAATTACAAAAAATGGATGTGTAGATAGTGTAATGGTTATTGACATTATTTACATTCATATTATTGTCTTCATTTTTGTTGTTATTATCACAATATTCTGGTCGTTGAGTGCTCCAGCCTTCATCAAGTGATAGTCATTCTGAGTAACCTTCAGACAATTTTGAACTGAACTCTTTATTTAATTTGTGGGGGTAGATTGTTTTCATTCTTCTGACCATGTTTAGGAATATCTCACCTTATTTAATACAGCTCAATTATTGATCACTATTTTGACTGAGTTTAAGTTCACACTGTCCACCCCAGCAATTGAACTCACAATTACTATGTCATCAAATTCATGAACCAATGCTTTAATCCACTGTTATGGTAATCAGTGTAAAATGTGAAGTTGGTGAGCCAAGTTAAAATTCTGACTGAGTGTTTCATTCCCTTAACAGTACATGCAGTTTGCCAAAGACCCTAATAAATTATGAAACTCCTGATCAAAAAGACCTTTATTTAATGGGAAAAAGGAAAAATAAGCTATACAAACATGAAAAAAAAAAACAACATATTTTGAGGTATTACAGTATATAATCTTGTAAAAGCTGACTTCATGAATAGTATGGCACCTAAATTTTTTAGCATGAATTATAAACCCCACAGAAAAAAAATTAACTGTCAAAAAGTCAGCATAAACTATTTTATTGTATTATAACATATAATAAAATAATAACAAAATATTTTAGGCTTAAATCCTCATTTATATTTTCATTGTTTCTGTTAAAACAGTATCTTGCTCAATTAACAGGGCAACAGCATTTCACCAAACAGAAAAATGTAATATTTATTGTACAAGTGTACAAATGTGACAAATGACCAAAAATGGGAATGGGGAAGGCTGGTCTTTATCTGTCTTAAACTTAGCCATAGTATACCACAGAAATCTTTGCACTAAACAAGACATTCTTGTTTACCATTCTTACCACATCCACCATAATACCTCAGAGACTATGAAGTTCTAACTAGTTCTCATATGTACAATTTTTTCATGTACAGTATAGAATAAAATAACATTTCAAAATGTTAAAACCCCAATGAATATTAACAATGAAACACAAGAATTATTTACAAGAAAACAAAACAAAACTCTTAGTAAAAAAAAAACATCCATACTCCTTAAAATGTGGCCAAAACATCAGTTAACACAAAAATAATAGCAAAAAAAAAAAAACACACTTGAAAAATGACAGGCATCCCACATCCACCAGAGAACTGATATTTCTGATCACCTAAAAGAGAGAGAAGGGGAAATTAAACTAAAGAAAGAGGAGGCAAAAACAGTAGGAGTCAATGAGCATTCAACCCTTAGCTAAGTTAAATTTGGCAGAAAAAACTAAACAGCAAAACAAGCCTAAATTATCCTATTTTAGGCAGGATTGCTAATGTTCATTGCCAAATTCTGAGTTGTTCCTTTCCATCCTAATCTTTCTTGACTTTAAGCTGATGCCTAAAGAACAAAATTTGCTGGGAAGAGGTAAGCTTCTCATCCCTGTAGAATTCCTTCTGTCATGTCATCCAAATTGTGCCTAATAAGCAAAAGAGCACATAGTGCTCAGCCTTAGTCAATGGCAGTACAACATTGCTACAAACAGAATTAGCCTCAAGGACAAAGAACTTTCTATGCAGCATGCAAACCATGATCTCCTCAACAAACTTGCAAAACAGGCCTACAGCACTGCAGTAGAAGAAGGCATGATTGTGGGTCTCTACCAATTGATTGCAGTGAACACATCCCCACAACAAGGAGAACAAGTTTTATGAAGTCCAACAAAGTGACAAACAGAAGTGGAAGTACAGAGAGCTGGTAAAGAAGAATCTTGTAGATGTGCAAATTACACATCTCTGTCTTTCCCTTTAAGAAATTCCTTCAGGACAACAGATAAACTGTGGCCTTGGCCTTCTCATGCACCTTTAACCAATTCATTTCCAGAAAAAGATCAGGACTGAACCAGATGCTGAGTATCTTGACCATCCCATCTGTTCAGAGGAAAGGTCTGGAAAGAAAAAACTCCCTCCATGTATCCAATAGATGTATCACGGTTGATCTTTGTTTTTATCACCATCTCATACCCTCTGGTTTCTTTGCAAACTTCGTCAATCTCAGCCCTGCTTGACACAGGAACTGAAATGTTGTCAGTATAGCTGGAGTACCTGATTGAGGTAGTAGCATCAGGTAAGAAAATTTCACTTAGGACCAGGTTTATCTTTAACTTGCAAAGGAAAGGCTCCAATGCAAGAATATAAAGCAAAGATGAAAATAGAAAACCTTGATGAAAGTTTCAATCTTACTTCATTCACTTTCACTAAGGCACCGGGTGGCACATACAGAAGTTGAACTCAGGTGTGAAACTATGGAAAGAACAGCTTCCAGAAATTGATGGTCAACCCTATCGAATACCTTTGACTGATCTAAATTGATCAGTATGGTGTTACTGTCAAGTTTCTCGACAATCAAGTGTACCAAATAAAGGTTATCCTGAATAGTCCTGCCCTTCACAGCACAAACCTGCTCCAAGTTAATCAGACTAGAGAGGAGAGCCTGCAAACGGTCAGCTATGATCTTGGCTAAAATCTTCAACTCTTTCACATTGTCAAAGGCCTATAATTACCTATTCCATTGCCACTGTTCTTTTTGCAAAGCAACTTGATCACACTCCTAGTGAACCATTGAGGTATAGTCCTGTTTCATCCAGTTGTTGTAAATCAGTGCTAGCAAAGGGACAAAATCAGGCGACTGCTTCAAGTACACTTTGTAGAGCAGACCATCTAATCCCAGAGTTTTGTCCTGGCCAAACAGTTTCAGCACATCCCAGATCTCAGACTCTGTGATGGGATCCTTGCACCCAGCTACCTCAAACAAACTATGTCGACCAAACAGGCACTGAACTGAGCAGGGCTCAGACCAAGCTCTCTGGTAAACAGATCCTGTTAGTAGTTTTGAAAAAGCTCACATATGCCCACATTTGTAGTCATGGTCCACTTGTCCAGCTCGTAATGTGTCAATTGGATGCATTTTGAGTTTCCTCTGCACACAATTCAGCAGCCATGTTCATTGCCTTGAAAGACACTCCTTTTAGCTAAGCCCTAAGTATCAGAGCTTTATCTTTCTTGATAAGCAAAGAAGCCAGATCGGCCCTAGCTAAAGCTAAGTCCCCACTGTTATAGAATTTAATCACATGTTCAACTTAAGTTAGATTGAGTTGATGACTATAATCAGCAGCAAATAACCTAAGTTTAGATTTTAAAGAATCTCACCATTTATTCCCAACCACAGCCCCTGTCAATTTCTACTGTGTAGCAAATGGTTCTGGAAATCTCACTTTAGGCTTATCTAAGTTTTAAGTTTACATGAACCCTTATCTAAGTTTTAAGTTTACTATGATCCATATAAACTATCAAATGAAAATTTGGGTCACCAAGAAGCAGTACGTCAACTCTCTTACCTAGGAACCAGTCTATGTAGCTAGAATGCACCACCAAAGCTGAGCTTTCCCTATTAGTTCAAGTCAACACTACCTCCTAAAGGGGCTCATTTTTATATTTATCGACAAGATCAAAATTGTTGAAATAATCCCCAAATCCCTGGATGCTGGCATGCCCATTACAGGTGATACAGAATTTACACACATGGTCAGAGGGGGAGTTTAGTTGATAGGGGCCCAACTTCAGAAAACTTCTTCTTTGGGCAAGAAGAGAAGAGGTGAAGTTCTTGGGGTTCCTCCAAAAGCCCACTTTTTCAAAAGAGGTGCATAACTTTTGAAATGCTCCAAAAAAAATCTGTAATCTTAATAGCACATTTAGGAGGGGACTTTCAGCAAGAGGGCAGTTCCCCAGTCTCAACAATGTCATTATTCATTTGATGGTCTTAGGACTTTTGACTATTTTTGGCCTTCATGTTTTTTTGAATTTTCATTTTGCTGGATAATAATATTTTGGCCATTTTGACCTTTATATTTCCTTCTATATTGTTATTTTGGCCATTTCTAGCCTCATTGGTCATCAGTTTTTTCAGTGTGTATTGCTTTATCAGGTAGGTCCACCTTAGAGGTGGTACCAAATAGATCTTTTTTGATTGACTGACTTTTGTCAGCCATCTTTTTTTCTTTTCTTTAAAATTATCTACTAATCTAAGCGGGTTTATTGTTAAATGCTGTGATGGGATGAATCGGAACAAGGAAAAGGAGGGGAAAAATGCCAAAAGGCAAGAACTAAAAAAAAACTTTAAAAAAAGCTAAAAGAATCAATTAATAACAGAGGTGGGAAGAAGAAAAATTTGAAATAACTACTGAGAAAGAATAATGAACTAATTAAACTTGAGAAAAGAAAAAAGGTTCAATAAGAGAAAAATAAAATTAAAACAATGTAAAATGAAGTCCGTTGGGGATGAAAATAAAGACTGCTCACTGCTGAGAAAAGAATAAAGAGTTTAAAATAAGGGCAATAAAATATAAAGCTACCTTAGAAATAAAACAAAACATAAAAGTCTAGGTAAACTTAACATTAATCTAAAGCAAAATTAAATTGTTGAACAAAAAAAAAAACAAGAAAGAGAAACTAAAAAAAAGCAAACAAAAAACAAATGGCAGGAAAAGAAAATAAACTGTTCAAAAGTAAAAAAACTAAATGCATTTTCATACTAGAAACATTCA
This sequence comes from Ascarosepion bandense, assembly GCA_037127315.1. Taxonomy (NCBI): domain Eukaryota; kingdom Metazoa; phylum Mollusca; class Cephalopoda; order Sepiida; family Sepiidae; genus Ascarosepion; species Ascarosepion bandense. Next base: position 257,013 of record JBBBDQ010001752.1, on the reverse strand, counting down.
AAACTTGCTCAAAATAAAGTAGAAAACAAAATAAAAATGTAAACTATAAATTAAAATACAAATAAAACAAAAAAGTGGTAAGACTTATGTTACAAGAAAAATTAAAGATGGTGGCTTTAACTGCCAAAAAAAAAAAACAAAAATAAAAATTTGAATGTCAGTCAAACAAAATGAAAAAAGAGAAAATAAGTAAAAAAATCACTTAACAAAATTATTTTAGACTTGAAAAGACCTTGGTAGATATTGTCCAAACATTTTTAGCTTAAAACAAATTGCAGGCTATTCCACAAGTTTGATAATGGTCAAAATCACGTCAGAACGAGACTTCAACAGTTGAAAAATGTTCTGAGCAGAAATTTAAAACAACTAAAATACTACCTAATGGTTAAATCTACTTTGGCAGGAAAGAAAATAAGCTACTGCTTAAAACACATCAGTTAAGCTGAGGAGTAGGAATCTAATTTGTTAACCAGGGAAGGTGAGTCCAATCTCTGGTAGAATCACAAGAGTCAGCATAATTAATGGCTTCTTTTCATCTTTTTCCAAAATTAACAAACATTAAAATATTTGTGTTTGTTTATGCATGACTATTTCATAATTTGTCTTGCTTTCTCATGTGTTTATTTAACTAACATTTTATATGTTTAAAAACTGTTATTTTTTGGAAGCTTCTAAAATATGTAATGTGTATAATGTTTTTCTACATACATTATATATTCCAAAGGCAGTCATAGCTGAGGTGATTGCGGAGAAAAAATCCCACTCTCTATAAAATGCTTCCATGACATGTGTCTCAAATAGCTTCTGATGACTAAGTCCAGTTTCAAGCCATACAATGAGCAAAGGTGGACAACTGCTACCTCATAACTAGCTACTTCAAGTAGATGTAGTTTAACAGCCTAGGAAGGCAGTCCATCTAGAGGAAGGGAAACCTAGATTTTAAACTTCTGTTGTCTTCTGGTCATATCCAAATACAAAATAGGCTATGGAAGTAAATCTAGACAGAAAATTCTGAGTGGTGCACCATCGACAGTTGACTGTTAACACCGACAACTCCTGCAGCCAAGTCACCCCCAAATATAACGCCCTGTAATTCTTAAAATCTTGTCAGTATGACAGAGTGGACTGGGGGGTGTGCATATTGTCTGGGCAGTGTTTTTCACTAATGTACACAGAACAGAAATCTAAGTATTTGCTAGAAACTAAATAACATTGCTGGAAGGCAAGTATTTATCATATTAGTGTGCAAAGAACGAAATTAAGTCATGGTGCAAATTTTAAAAAAGAGAGGTCAAATAATTTTATGTTTAACAGGTAAAATAGTAAAAGTATGATTTACTAATGCCTTTTAGTGTTGAATATTTTAACTTTATTAACAAGGAAAGAAATTACATCCAAACAGTAAAAGTCTTTTTTTATGATTAGTATATAGACTTATTAATTTATCTATGTTTCTGTTTGTATAGATAGCAATTTTAATATTCAGGTATTCTTAAATTACCCACAGTTGTGAATCCTTGAAAATGAAAATATTCTGTTGTTCCATCAATAATACCAAATCAGTTTTCTTGCCTCCATAAAATTGAAACAGGTGAGAAATAACTGAGCAGTGTTAAAAATAAGAACTAGATGAGATATCTTTAGAAATAGTCAGTGGAACAAGAGCAGTCTGCTCCCCTAGATTAAATAAAGGGTTCTGTTCAGAATTCTCTGTAGGTTACCCAGATCAATATACACGTAATGAAGGCCGGAGAGCACAATGGCTGAAACATTGTGATGACAATGATGAAATTGAAGACAGTAAACCATGTGTAAATTGTGAGAACTCGTCATCCCAGAAATTCAGACAGAAATTTTACTTACCTTGTTCCTTTAAGTAGTGAAGTGGAGATGATTTTGGACGAGATTTCGAATATTCCATAAATGTATAAGGAATCTGCCAACTTTTTCTACAAAGAAAGAAGAAAATCTAATCAATTTTGAAATTTAACTATTTTTATTGATACAGAGATATTGTGGGTATAAATATGCATTCTTAGGTACATTTTGAGTGTAATGAAATGAAGAAATTTTCCTATGATTTGGTTGATTTTCTCTTCTCTCCACTAATAATACTTTTATATCAGACATATCCTTAAAGAGAGGGTTCTGCCATCTATTCACAGAAATGCATCAGATAGGTTATTTATTTCCCTGTGGCACTTCTGCCTTCAGTATGTTTTTATTAGTGCTAAATTCTCTAAGCCTTCTCTCCTCATTATGTATTCCAGAAATTGCAACTGTCTTTCTGATTTTAAGCATGTATCCTTCTTGTTCCAATTTTCTTTAAAATGTCTTCCTTACTTACACTTGAGTGTGTGTATAATAAAAAAAAGACCCGATTTAAAATCTGACAATATCAAATGATTCTAATACAGATATAGATAAAACAAGCATACAGATAGACAGACACTCTCCAAGTTTGGACATAAGGAACTGATAATCTAGAGTAATTAATTTGATTTATGATGTCCACTTATCCTCAAAGACCACAAAGTAACCCCCCCCCCCCAACATAGTTTTGTCATTCTTTCATTTGAAATTGAAGAAACCCATTTCTAATACAATTTTCCACTTTGTCTCCTTGTCATTATTCTGTAAAAAGGTTGTCCAGCATTCACTGCCATATAGAAGAACAGATATAACATAGCAACTTAACACGCTTTTTGTTTCTCATTAAAGTTTTCCTATCTTTTAATATTCCCAATGTGCCTTTGAATATCTGTGTCCTATTTTCTGTCATCTACTATTACACTGCTCTGATAGTTCAACTTCTGTACCTGCTTAATCCTGATGTCTCTAGTTTGTAGCTCACACCTTCGGCTATTTCTCTTTTGCTGATGGCCAGACATTCTGTCTTCTTACAATAATTAGTCCTTTCTTCTTGCTTTATGTTTATTAATTGCAGCCTTTACAAAAGATTTGACAAGATGATGCCATAGTTTATGTTATAAGTTAATACTTGATGGCTTCATTAGTAACAATATAAATATAAAAGTTTTTCTAGTATTTTTTATTAATAAATCACAAACAAAAAAAAACAATGCCACACTTTGAGAAATTTGTCAAGCAAATTTGGTGCTCGAGACACTGTCTATTAAGTCTTTAATCAAAAGAAATGGTTGCTTGGTTTTAATGTAATCTTTCTGTGATGTATACTGTTGATTCTCTGGTAAATATTTTTTTCCATTATTTTTAGTCATTGTACACATGTTAACATTTTGTTTTCGATTGAGCTCTGAAAAGCGAGGAATGATAACTAGTTAGCTTTTTTGTTTCTTTTTTTAATAATTTTTTTCTTTGCTCTTTCTTCCCCTTTTGTTTTATATCAGTCAGTCAGTTAAATGCCATATGTGATACATGCTTGGGCGCTCATGTCTCAAAAGAGACATGACTGACTGGGCAGAAGATTATCCCGCAGTAGGTTGCCATTACTTTCTGTGGTAGACTGGTTGCCAACCAAGGCTATAGAGCCCAATCTGTTCACTTATTTAACCCATAACTGGAGAGAAGAGATGGATTAATACCTTTCCCAAGGGTATTTGCACATAAGTGAATGCAACGAATTCAACTGGAATTTGAACTCGTCTTCCCGAAAAGCTGATATCCACTGCACCACAACGCATATATGCAAATATATATTCTTTTTAAATGTTCATTTTTAAAGCCATAACAAAATTTGTACCTCATACAGATTATACACACACACACACATTTTTATCTTATTTTTCCAAATTTAAAATCAGATGCTGAATAATGTGTTTGAAGTTGTGGAAAATCTGTCTGAAAGTCATGCTTTGTTTATTCACAACTTTAAGTGCAAAACTCAAAACTTATTTGAAAATTTAAAAATATAATAAAAAATGAAAGACTTTGTTCTTGAAAATCTTGTTTGGGTAAATACTTGTTGCTTAAATAAATGTATATATTATCCTATGTCAGTGACACAATTCTGAGTTTCATGCATTATGTCATGTTTACACTTCACTGAGCAATGTTTATTAACACCTGAATAATATTTTTATGTGTGTCTATTCTCGTATGTATATTTATTAATTCACGTAACTATATGAGTTGAATATATGGATCAAAATCTGACAAGATGAATAGAATAAGTAAAGAACAAGTAGAAAAAAGTGTCTTTAATCGAACGTTTCACTTTAACAAGATTCTTCTGAGATTTTTTAAAGGCAAATGATTTAAAAACCTTTTTAAAAATTAAAAAAATCTTTTTTAAAATTCCACAGAAACAGTAAATTGATTGTGGTATGATTTCATTGGTAAAATATATGTCATAAAGCAATGAATGAATATTTTAAATATAGAGGAAAAACTTATGTATGTTAACGTATGTTTAAGTGTGCACCACATGTAATAAAAAACATGAGATGTTTATTATGAATGTAAGTATATATATATTTTTTTTAATCATTTCACCCCAAGCAAGGCATTCCACTGCCACTATTGCTCTTGGGGCTACATAGGGGAAGGTAAATAGAAAGAGTGGTTAGATATAGGAAATGTCAGAAGGGGGGTGATAGATAGTTGGGTGGGTGGGAAGAGTGTTTGAAAGAATGGAAGAGAGTTAGTTTGTTAAGAGGTGTCTATTGACTTTACATTTAAACTCCTGGAGATTGTAGCCGTCGGGGAAGCAGTCATGTGGAAGGGAATTCCACAGTCGGGAAATGGAGAAAAGAAACTGTTGGAGTAGAAGTTGCGGTTGCATTTTATCAATTTCACTGTAAAAGGGTGGGATCTAGTTGCTAATCTAGTATCTCGTGCAAATTCGAACCTAGGGGGCACCAGTGATCTAAGTTCATCGGAGCAGAAGCTGTGAAAGTATTTATAGAAGAGACACAGGGAAGCCACGTCGCGCCAGTGAGAGAGAGACTGCAGGCAGCCTGCTAAGTTGTTATCGATCACATTACAGACCCTCCGCTGTACCTTGTCGAGAAGCCCAAGGAGAATAGCAGGGGCACCCGACCAGATATGGCAACAGTAGATTTATAAATGTGCAGGATAGATTCAGACGGAAAAAATCTCCGGGCCCTGCACAGAGAACCGACTTTCATAGCAGTGGATTTAGCAATGGATTCGATATAGTCATTCCACTTGAGTTTCGCTGAAAGTGTGAGACCAAGGAGGCGTAGTGTTTTACTCTCTGGGAGGCAAGCCTGGTCCATGCTAATAGGAGGTATGTGCGATTGTCTATGATGATTGATTGATAGTAGCTTCATTTTAGAAGCATTAAAATTTACGAGCCATTTCTTACCCCAGTCCACTACGGATTGGAGGTCCTTTCCAAGCTCGGCTGCAAGGTTAGCTTTGTCGCCTGCACCAGATTTTTGATCGAAGCGAGAATAAACTGTGGTGTCATCGGCGTACATACCTACTTGGGATCTTATGGTATCAGGGAGATCATTAATGTAGATCAGAAAGACCGTAGGACCTAGGATAGAGCCTTGAGGGACACCCGCGTTTGTATGGTAGTTCTGGGAGGCATGTCTGTTTAATACCACTTTCAATGTGCGGTTAAATAGGAATGACTGGATTAGTTCAAACAATTGTCCAGCTATACCATAGCTCCGCAGTTTGCACAGAAGGCCAGCATGCCAGACTCTGTCGAACGCTTTAGAGATATCCAAGGCAACAGTTCAGGCTTCACCATTTCTGTCGAGTGCCTGATATATGTACTCAGTGATGGTTGTTAGCATATCAGCAGTAGACCTGGTGAAGTGGAAACCATACTGCTTGTCCGAGAGGAGCCTGTGTGCTGTGAGATGCTGAACCACCTTGGCGTTGATAATGGCTTCGAACACTTTGTCAAAGATCAGAAGAAGGCTGATAGGTCAGTAATTTGCGGGGGCCGAGGATTCTCCAGTGTTTTTAAATATAGGAACTACAGAAGATTTCCAACAGGCAGGAAAGCAGGAAGCAGATAGGCAGAAGTTGTAGAGCTTAGAAAGTACAGAGGAAAGTTCAGGGGCACATTTCTTTAAGACTATGATTGGGATGCAAGCAAAAATAATGTGTGTCAAGCGTATTTAAACAATAGATGAATTAAGTGTGTGTATATGTCAGTAATGTTAGTGTGTGTGAATGAAAGCAATGAAATACATTTCCATTCAAAATTGTAGCAAATATTGTATACACGTGTCAAGTGATGGAACGATTTTCTTTTTTTTAAATAAAATGAGAGAATCATGTATGAATATATGCATGTGTGAGAGAAATCATGTGTGAATCTATGCGTTTATAGGTCGGTAAATGTAGTATGTGAAATAAGGTATACATGTATACAAGGTGTCAAGCAATGGAATGTTTTCTCTCTAAATAAAGTGACAAACGAAATGTATGGGTTTATCATCATAAAACGAAATATTTTTCCAAAATTCTAGCAAAAATAATGTATAATGTAATGTATTAAGTGAACTTTTTATAAATAAATAAATTTTGAAAAATAAAATGTTAGCAGTTGTAGTTTTCCTGGTAATTTAAATTTTTTTTTTGTTAAGACAATTCTTGAAAGAGCAGAATGTGTTATAATCCAAATAATGTGGCTGAGTGGAAAATGTTCAGGCAATCTTTAATAATTTCTGCCTGGTTATCCAAGAAATATATAGTTACTATTATTAAGAAAGAAAATTAAACCCTTTCTCTAAAATTCTGGATGTCTTTAGTCAATTTCTGCTTTCACATGGTCTATATTAGGAGAAGTACTTGCTTGAATTTCATTAGAAGAAATGAAAGTGTGCTGAAATGTTGTGCCATATCAATTCTCTTATATGACAGAGAATGTTGAACAATTTCTTCACAGATGAAAAAGAGACTTAAGGCCACAGAGGATGTTGAGAATACCATAGGCAGAATATGTAAGCAATGAGGAAGCTTTAAGGAAAATAGGAAACAAAAGGACACTTATATTTAGAATCAGAAAGAGGCAGTTGGATTTTCTGGGATATATAAAAAAGGAGAGTGGGCTTTGAGTATTTGACACTCCCAGGACATATTGAAGACAAGAGAAGTAGAAGGAAACAGTGAGTAACGTACCTCACAAGCTTGTATAAATGGCTGGAAAAACAGGGACTAGGAGAGATAATAATGGGACAGACATTGAATAGAGTTACAAAGGGTAGGAAGTTGTGGAGAGTATGAAGGGACAAGTGTGATCATAGAAGACTTACTTCTTTTTTGCAAGGCGGTAAGGCCACTGATGTGCAGGGGGCTACGTAATAGTGAAAAGATTGGAAAAGATAAAGCCGGAAACCACATCCTAAACAGGGAACAAGGGATGAGCCTCTTAACCTGTTCAATAGACATGAGTGGAATGTGAACCGAGTGATAGATCTATCTACTTGCCCAGAAAAAGATAATACATGAGTAGTCTCAGTTACCTAATATACATGATCTCACTCTGAATAAAAACTGGCCTTTGCTTTGATTAATAGTGGTTTATTTTACTGTTGTTCATAAATATCTACTTTTCTGTATCCATCCTAATACATGAAAATATGGTCTAGTAGTTTTTTAAAATTATTTTCAATGTTAGATTTGGATATTTTAGTATGTCAACTATTGCTTCTGTTGTTCATCAGTGATTATTCTTACTGCTAGGAAAGTTGCTTCACTGTGTTGCACTAAACAATTTTTTTCTTGTCTGAATCTATCTTGTAATGTAAGGCTACCATTTAGCTGTGTATTGAATATTGATACCACATCTGGTCTAGTGATTTTATCCATGTAGAAATTCCTGACAAAAAAGCAAGAATAATCTGCAATGTCACTAGCTCTGACCTGATATCTTTGTTTCATTCAGTTTCCAACTACTGTAACATACCTTCTCTGTGCCTTTTCTATAAATCTTTTCATGGAAATTGTTCTGATGAGCTTTTCTCTTTGGCACATCATCTTCACAAATCTATGTACTACATTGGCAACTATGTCTTACCCTTTTACTGGTGAAATTGACATAAGTTCTATTCTATTACTTTTCTCTCTTACAATTTTTACCTGTGGAACTTTCTTTTGACTTCTTGCTTTCAACTATGATCTTCAAAAATACTAAAGCAAAATAATATTTTTGGTTGATCACTATGAACCCCAATTTGTCTACCTGACTGCAAAAAAATTGTTCAGTGAAAAAATCTTTAACTCAGAACTTCCCAAACCACTTTTCAAAGATGTGATCATTTCTGCTATCTTTTTTATAAAGTGCACAAATCTATTTTGTGTTTAAGTCACATTTTTAATTTTCTTAAAAATGGCATAAGCTATAAATATTTTCTTCCAAAAATGTGCCATTTTTATCAGTTGTTACAATATAATCAAAACAATAATTTAGAAACAAGTTAGTTAAAACTAAATACTGATAATGCCACTAACAAAAACAGGATAGGTATCTTGGACAACGCACACACACACACACACACACACACACACACACACACACACAAAAACAATATGGAAATTTGAAAAATAAAAAATTGGATATGCAGAACTTGTCTATTTTATTCAACTAGACTGTATAAATGCCGTCATCTTAAGTGACTTGAAATTGGTTCCAGCAAACATAGGAACACTGCAATTAACCAAAAACAGTTACATAAACAAACAGAAAATACAATCCTTAAAAAAAATGTAACAATATTAGAACATACTTGGGGAAAATATATATATATAAACTACCACTTATATTATGGTGCATTATTGAGAAAGATAAATTTAAAAAAGAAAGAAAAAACACTTACTCTTTCTTTTCAGTTAACTTTTTTAAAACTGAGAAAATAAGGAATGGTTCTTGTTTAATGGTTAAATCCATACTGGAGTTATTTTTGGTAGCTGTCAGTAAAGGATAGTATTTCTGCATCACCCAGGGCTTCATAAACTCCGGAACACTTATATTTGAAGACTATAAACATTCAATTGAAAAATAAACAAAAGAATATATAAACAAACAGTTAAATTACTTACCAGTTTGTTTACAAGAATACTATTTACAATAAACTTAAAAAATATTCTTACTAAAAATCACTTTTTTATTTTAGATTTTGTAAAAAAAAATTTCTTGAATGACTCAGAGATACTGTACATGGATGATAATGTTGATTAATATATATATATATATATATATTACAATTCTTAAGTTGTTTTTACATTTATTCCATAACTTAAATAACATGGTAATAAACTACAGGGTGAGGCAAAAATACCTCCCATATAATGGCATAACATTAGCTAGATAAAGAAACCATTACCATTAATCTCTTACCATTATGTAGGAGGTATTTCTGCTGCACACTGTACAGGGTGTCCCTAAAGTCTGAACACATAGGCAATCTCATTAACTATATTTATTTTTACTTCTACAGATTAAACATGGTTTTTGTCAAAAGGAAAAAAAAAAAACTTAACTTCTTTTCCTGGGGTTATGCTAAAGAAGGTGTACGCAATAAAATCACAGATGCAACACACTTGATTGCACCCATAAAGAGTGAATGTGCTAATGTAGAGTTATTGTATAGAATTTACATGAATCTTGCAAAGCACATCACAAATGGTGGAAATCATATTGAAGATGTTATCTATTAATATTCCAATTCAATAATATGTTGTTGACAATTTCTTCAAAATATACATTTTTGCCTGTGTCCAGACTTTAGGAACAGCCTGTATAAGACTATCTAGAAATTATTAATAACAATATAATAATAATGACAATGCTTCATCTAAGAAATTCAGAAAATTTAAGTATAAAAAGAGAATTCAACTCATAAGATCATTTTCTATTCCACACAGATGGTACTACACATGTAATATAAGACCATCAAAATTTAGGAAATTTTTAAGAATTTAAGTACATTCTTTAAACATTACTATATCTGCCAGCATTCTGGACACATGGGCAAGATAGAAATTACATTATTTCAGTAGAAAATAGTTAGAAAATACTGGAAGTCTATATGAGGAGATATTAAATATTAGCTTGAGGAAGGGTTTCAATCTTTTCATATGTTACGGTGCTTTAATAAGTCTATATGCTATATCTGAACATAATTTTAATCTGAAATTTTCACTGTATAAACTTCAATTCTAGGGATGCAGGTGGTTTAATCATTAATGATATTAAAAGTAAAATCAACAAACAAAAAAAAGTGAAAGGTGAGAACTATTATAAAAAATTCAATTGCTACTGAAACAAAGAGTTTGCAGTAGTAAACAGCATTCAATCAATGTGATTCATGGATAGAGATTATGTTGAAAAACTGAGTAACCTATACAGTCAAGAAAATTAGTTTTTTTGTGAAAAAGGGTGGTTTTTTTAATAGGTTCAGCCACAATTGGGGAAGAATCCTTTTTACATGTCAAAATGAATGAAATACGAAATTATCAAAATAAGTCATATAAATAAAAGAAAAAAACTTGTAAATGTTTCATATAATTAATTCTGTAGTAAATTTAATGAAATTTTCAGATCAAAATTTTGGTAAGTTTTTTATGCAATACATCATATTTGAATAAATCTTTTGATTGCTTTTTCCAAACAAAATTTTTCTTTTTTAATAAGAAAAGTTAAGAAAACTGTACATGTTTTATCTGTTAAAAGCTTGAAAAAGTACATTCATAAGACAAATTAAAAAAAAATTATGGAATCAACTGAAGAAAAGGGATTCTCTTTTATAAAGAATAGTAGCATCAATAAAGAATGTTTGAATGAAAATTGATGTTTGAATTCTATGGAAAAGATTTTTGATTACTTACCTCTGACATGCAGTTCCAAAGCTCATCTTCATTGAAACTACTTTTCTTATACTTCATCAAAAATAACTGAAATATACAGAATATTAAAAGCATATTATTTGCTAAATATTAAAATGTTCTATGTAAATTCAATATCTTTTATATATATATATATATATATATATATATATATATTTAGGCAGCAAGGAATTTTCTAAATATATGCTGTTAAATATAAGAGACGTATTTGCAAAAATATGACGTTTAGAACGGCTCATGATTAAACATAATAGACATTCATTGTCTTTTATATTTAACAGCATATGTTTAGAAAAAAAAAAATATATATATATATATATATATATATATATAGATGTCCAGTCCGTAAACGGCGAGGATAATCCAACAAGATCAACTTAATATAAAATATTAAGTGTTATATTTATATAGAGAGCTGAATGGATGTTATCCAGAGCAATATGTACAAAATTTACGGCAAAATTTTTTGTACCAAACGGAAGGAATATTGTGTGGTCTGATGAAATGAGCTAATTAAGCTCATTGAAATGAATTATAATTTATAACCAATTTAAATGACGTGTTGAGTTTTCCTTTATATATATATATATATATATATATTTAAAATTAAAATAAATATAAAATTTGTCACTTAGCTGGTTGGTGTTATCTTCGGCATCTTAACTCCAAAAATTATGAAGACAAACCCTCCAGTAATCAATTTGGCCACTTGGATATCAGCAATTGACTGCTTATTTTCTTGTTTTTCTTTTATATATGCACTTTGCATTGGTACAAAGTTGATTTTTAAAATTTTTAGTTATGTATATAAATGCAGAATGTCATGGTTATATATATATATATATATATATATATATATATATATAGTAGGCATCTGTCAAATTGTGAAAACGGAGTTTTTTAGGATAGCCAGAAACTGATTGTCTGAATCCTGATAACTAGAACGAGAAGTAGAATCAGGCCAGAGATAGGACAAGAACAATGCGGGTTTGTCAATGACACTGGAACAAGGAATGCCATATTCATGATTAGGATGCTCTCCAAAAAGGCAATATAAATGAAGAAAGACATGTACCTATGTTTTATTGATTATGCAAAGGTGTTCCACAAAATACACCACAGCCTCGACATATCTGAGAAAGACATAAGAATAATGTGTGTGTGTGTATATATATATATATATATATATACACACACACACACATATACACACACATTTTGTTGAACCAGATTGACAAGGTACTTTTGTTTAGTTATAAAAATATAACAAAAGTGATCCTTAAAAATGGCTAACAGTTTACCCAAATGTGGTCCATTCAAAGCCAACAAATGTTTGCATAATTTTTACATTCATTATGTCCAGAAAAAAAAAAAAAAACACTTGTATGTATACAAGAAAAACTCAACAAAAGTACCTTGCCAGTCTTGTTCAATAAAACATGTGCTAAAGAGGGATTGTTGCCCAAATATACAACCATACATATATTTATATGTACAGAGAGATTTTAGTAATATTTTCATATCAAATTATGTATGTACACTTGTAAAATCTGCAAATTGAAATTCAACTGAAGTAATGTTCACTTAATAAGGGTAAGAGATGTGAACTGATTAAATGATGTTGTCATTAAATAAAATACTTACCTTAATAGCAGCATTAAAACCTGCTTCACCTAGCATTGACTCCAACATCATAAACATCGCAGCACCCTGAAAACAACATAAATGGGTCATAATAAATGTGCATCATATCAATGTTGTCATTGTAAAATTTACTGCCATTTTCAGTCTTGCAGCTAATTAGAATTCTTAGGTCTACCTTTTTTTGTTAATATTTAAAACTTTAAGATGAGTACTAAAATTTTAATGAAAAAAAAAAAAATTATATTTATCCATGCCCTCAAAAAGTGATGTCATTTTTCTTTCTTTTTCTGTACAAGGCCAGAGGTCAACATGAGGTAGAAGACTACGTTAGGAGACAGTTTGTGCAAATAGGAGGAGAAAGATAATGGTTAACCCTAGATTTGAACAAGTTAAGATTGTAGTGAACAGGGAAACATCCACTTAGGAGTCAGTCCCACATAGCAATGGTTTGTGGGAAGAAGCTGTCTGAATGGAACTTTTCACTGATGGAATATGGAGGGAATGTTTGTTGTTTGTTACAATGTAAGTCACATGGCAGGTCCTTGCCATGAAGGTTAGAACTGGCAGAACCAATGAATGTAGTTTGTCCAAGTGCTTTCTATGGAAGTAGGATAGAGCAACAAGAAACTTGCCACATCCCACCTGTGAGAGAGGTTAGAGGATGGAAAATAATTCGCTACATACAAGGACTTGGAGTCACTTTTTATAGAGGTTGGAGAGTCTGGTCTAGGTAGTTCCTGTCTAAACAAGACAACTGTACTCCATTTTTGGCCTGATCGGATTCTAGTAAAGAATCATCTTGCACGAGGGTTCAGATTCTTACTAGAATGGTACAGGGAGTTGACCATTTTACCTGCATCTTTAGCAACAGCAAGTATGTATGAGTTCTCCTTTAGCTCAGGCATGAGTTTAAGACCCAATAGTCTCTCAAGGCATGGTCCTTTCCAAGATGCTATCTGCGATATTCAAAATAACTCTTTATGTTGTCTTGCATTTTCTTGTATATGTACAATATTTCCTAAGTATTAAATCTAAGAAAAAGAAAATAAACATGATAACTGCAACACAGCTTTGTCCATTTACTATAATTAAAAACAATTATGATTCTTAGGAGCTACTAATAACAAAATAAAAAAAAATAAATAAAAAAAAAAATCAACAAGAGCTTGCCTTCATCACAAGCAGTAGCCATAATGAAAGAGAAGCTTCAGTGAGGGAAATCAAGCATGATAAGTAGAAGCAGTACTCATAAGCAGGCAGGTTATGTTTAAGGCTTCAAATTCACATAATTGTCTCAAAGGACAATAACCTATTTGATTAAAGTATTGGTTTGTGAATTTGGTGACAAATAGCTGAGTAGTGCTAATGATGGTTCCAATCCAATAGGAAATGACAGCAAAATACTTATCAATCGCCAATTCATAGGCAAAACCATGCAAATGCCTGCTGGGATTTCTTCCTAGCTAATAAGATAGGCCTCTTCTTGGTTTCATCTGACTTGGTCCCTGTCCATCTGGTTTTGAAGCCAGAATGCTGCTTGTGTAATATATGTCATAAATACATTGGACACTATTGTGAGATGGGAATATTGCTGTCTAGCAGTTACACACTAGCAGTGGTTATCTACATGTCACTACCAAGTATTGTATTCTGTTTATGTTGTAAATATTACTATTTCATTTTGCAACCTCTGTTTTGGTTATTTCCCATTCAGTAACCTTTTTAGGTTATAACAGTTTATTAATCCAAATCAGCTAGTGTTAACACCATTCTTAGTTTATGGACTTTTTACTTTACTACAGTTGTTTTGACTAACATAAATTGTTTATTTGCTTAATATTATTTTTACCCTGTTCTTTTCTTTTTATTGTAAAATTTGTCAATTCTGTTTGTTGGCAGTTTTGCCATTCATATTTAACCACTTACTCTACAGCTAACATAAGAACTAGATGAACTATTCCTAGACATGAACAGTAGATCAAGAACAATCTAACTCTGAAGATTAAATAAAATGTTTGTATCAACCTGATGAAGACCATAAAGCACAATAGCCAAAACACTGATAACAAAAACAAAGATTAGGACAATAGTCCACATGGAAGATAATGTAAATAATAGTATATTGCTTTAAAAGTGTATTTACCTTCAGAGCCAATCAGTTTAAGAGTTCCTTTAACCCAATATTTTTATTACAAACATATGGCATTTCTGATATTTCACCAGATGAATCCAATCCAAAGATGCAGTAGAAAAAGGCCACACACACACACAAGAATATACATAAATACACATTGCACCTTGTACATATGATAAATAACAATTTTTCAAAATGGCATTTTTAGATTGGACAGAAATTATAAATCAACCTATCAAGATTGGAATATGATATGCTTTTGCAAGTGCTAGCAAAGAGTTCACAAGACCTTTTTTGTTGTTGTTCTTGTTGCATATGAAAAAAAACAGGTTTTGAATAATGATTGTCTAGGTAAGCAAACCTTCCCCCATTTGAAAACTAGTACAACATCAGCGTCTTAATTTCTATTTCTCCAAATTCTTAGTTATATTAAGCTTAGTAAATACCTAGGATTTTTGTCTCTTGTACTAAAAAGAATGTCCCATCAATTCTTGAAAAGCAGTGGAAACTTTAATAGAATACAGCACATTTTCTAAACCAGTGATATTGGCTTTTTGTTTTAAGAATACCATGTCTCGTTAGGTTTTAGACAGTTGTGGCTCACTAAAGATACCTTTTTTATTAACTGAATTACCATGACTTCTCCATGGTTTTAAATTTAGAGTAGTTCTTCTAAACTAACTGCTATCCAAGGCTAGAGAACTCAGTCTATTCCATTATTTAATTTGTAATTGCTGGGCAGAAAAGAGATAGATTTATACCTAAGGGCATTAGGGCAAAAAATGAATAAAACAGACAGGTTAGAATTTGAATTTGGATCACCAATTTCACTTTCTGTCCTAATAACCCTTATACTAACTACCCATCCCATTGATGATACAACTATTTGTTTTAATCATTTCACTGAAAGCAAGGCAATAAAACCACTAAAATACAAGGAGGTTATTGAGTAGGGTAGGTTGATTTTGAAACCACAACTAACTCTACCCAGAGAAAGTTGCTAATTAACATAAAGAATAAGTGCACAAAATATTTTTCTCTAAAAATTTACCAATTTTTGCGCAAATGCATTTAAATAGTAACATAATCGAATATTCTGAATTTCTCCCGGTGTTAATCGAATAGATAGGTATGTCAAATTAACACCAGGTTTGGGAAAAAAATATAGATAATATTAGCCTTAATAAAATGTTTTATTTTATTCCTAATCATGCAGTTTTGAGTAACATGAAGTAAATTGAAAAGCAAACACTACAAAAATATTTCATTTAAAATTCTATAAACTATAAACAAGTTTGAGCTTTTTTTAGGCGATTATTTTTTCAGTCTGCATCGGAAATATCCACGTTTTTTTGCTTACAAGTTTTGTTTCAAGTTTATTTAGCTGATTTAAAACACAAAAATAATTAAGCCTATTACTTTTTTTTATTTTAATAAACTTAATTATTAGAAAAGAAGAAAGAAATAGTTTTATATTCACTGTGATATTTTATTTTTTTCTATTTTTGAAGACATTATTTTTAATACGCGAGTTTTTTTTTTTGCATGCTACTATATTGCATAAGAAGCAATTTGCATTTATTTCATCCATTATATTTCCCTTTTTTAAATTTCTCTTTGGAATTTATAATTCAATTTGTTTAATTTCTTATAATAACAGAATAAAATTTGTTTTCAGATATTTTTATAAAAATGGTTGGAAAACGAGCTGTACTTTCTACTTGCAGCATTACTGCTACAAAATTTGGAGGACCAACTTGTCCATTAGATAAAACAGAGTTGCCTACTTTTCAATAAATCATCCAGTATAGTTATTTTCTGAAAAACACTTGCTCAAACTTAAACTTTGCTATTTCAAAATTAATGGCAAAGAATATAAATGATATTTGCCTCTGTTAACCGAAAAGTATATTGTAAATAAAATTTTAAAAGTCTGCTTCGAGAAAGCGCATCATATAGAAGATGTCTCTCTTCAGTGCAAAAGAAAATTATGACAAAAAAGCTGGGTGCATTGTTTGACATTTCTCCTTGTTCCTGTCAATTGCCAATTTTAAGTTGTGAAGACAAAAATATGAAGTGCAAAAAAAAAATTGTCAGACAAGTCACATTGTCTGTACTTGTCCTCTCAAAGATAAGGTAAAGTTATTTTTATATATTTTCCCTTTTTTAAATGAATTTAAATTCCAATATCATAAATATTTTCATTTAAATGGATTTCTATAATTATATTTTATGTAAACAAGTTAGAAAAGCAACTTGTACTATTTTTCATTCTATGTGAATAATATTATTATAATATTTTGAGATATCTGTTGGTTAGATGTATTCTCTCAACATAAATTTAATATTTCAGGTACCAGTGGAAGATCACATTACCTTGTGGTATTGGATAGCTTTACTAAGTGACCTGAAATTTGTAAGTGCAAAAAAAAAACAAAAAAACAACAACTTCTATGGTTACAGTCAACTTTTGACACAAACTATTTTCAAGATATGGCATTCCAAATACCACAATCTTGGATAATGTTACACAATTAACTGTTCATGAATTCTAAGATTTTTGTAAAATGTTCTCCGTTGAACAAATTACTACCCCAACTTATCATCCAAGAGCAAACAGACAAGCTAAACAGCATATATGTTTCAGTCATATATATTTTTCCAGTTCTTTTATGAATTCTTGGATTTAGGTTTTGGGCATTTGGTCCTCTATGTCCATTTGTCCTATGCTTTCTGCTCTATTTGCTTGTATTCTAGATTGTGAACCTGTTTCGATAATCATTTGTATGTTCTTGTTTATTAGAGCTTTTCTCAGGTTGTTCTTTCTTCTGGTAATCTTTATATTCATGGATCTCCTGTTCGTTTGTTTTTAATTGTGATTTTTCTGTGCTTAGAATTTTGTATTGGAGTTTGGTTGGTTATTGATCCATTGGTTTCTTGTTTGTCAAGGTTTTTATTTAGGAAGTTTTTAGTAGTTTGGAGTTTGTATTGCTAATCATCCTTGTGCTGCACTTTCAATACTGGAGAAGGATTTAGATGATAAAGAGGCCCTGTAGAGAGGGTAGGAGGAGGATATAGAAGATAAAGTTGCACATGTTTTTTCTTCTTTTTTTACTGGTAAAAACAGACATTGACCTAATAACTACAGAAGCAATAGTCAGTGTTTTCTTCTACTTTTTTTTCTTATTCAAATCACATTTATATCGATGTGTAAGGAGAAGAAAAAACTATCTGACCACCATATGTGATTTTATTGGCTATTTACTTTTTGGCATTTGATTAGAAATTGTTCAAACACTCATTCCACAATTACTTTGCTGCACAATCAGGAAACATTTATTTCTAGCTGATTAAGAAGCAAATACTGATTTTTTTAAGAAAAAAGGATATGAAACAATTTTACAGTTAAAAATCAATAAAAGAACTTACTTCATCATAGGCCAGCCTTGAAAAAGATGATGAACTTAGTGAATGTGACAAGGAACTTTGTTTGATGTCCAAGGCTTTAAGCCTCACTTGGTACAACTGGTTTTTATCCTAGATTTAAAAAAAAGGAAAAGAAAAAATGCTGAGTTTTATTGATTAATAGTATCTAATTAGAATCTTGAAAACTTGTTTCACTTACTTGCATTGGTTATGCTAATTATATAAATATAACAGTGAAAGCAATTATACTTTTTATTGCATTTTACAATAGAATTTTACTCAATGTCTTGTATTGTCTAAAGTGATTCAGTAAAATTTTTAAAAAGAAAACATTTAGAAGTTTCTCTGATTATATATTTATGGGTCTAAAAAATCAAACATAACAAAATTGAAGTAAAAAAACACAAAAGTACACATACAGTTATACATATTGATAAAACTGGTTTATAAAAACACCAATTCAAGTTACATCCTATTTCTTAATTAAACAAATATTGTTTTTAAAGTTTATATAATTTTTTTTATTCAAACTGTAATGAAGGGAAGCTGATAATGTTTTCCATAAAACAGAGCTTTTCATCTTCAATTCTAAAAAAAAATCATGAATAGATAATTTTTGTTTAACTTATACCATTCTGAGCAAAGCTTTGTAAATAACAAGAAAAATTTTTTTAAAAATATGACAAAAAGGTCTTATTCTTTCACTTAACAAGAACTGACTACAATAGTAGCCATCATATTTTTATTTACATTTTCTCTCTTATTTAAAGAAAAGAGGCAGTTTGACCATTCTAATATGAAATTTAAATATTAGACAATACATCTTCTAATGGTGGGAAGATACACAAAGGAAGACAATTATTATAATTATAGATCAATTAGTTGTTTAAAAAAAAATCAGTCAATCTCAGACACTGAATTAAAAATAAGCTTTAAAAAATAATTATTTCAGTTCAATAAATTTTGAATTATTTTTTTTATATAAAGTTGTTTATAACAATCAATTTCATAACAATGATAAATGTAAACTGAGCACTAGTCAAGTTTTTTGGAACAATTTTTGCTTATGTCATTAATAACTGTATGCTCATTAGTAGAATTCACTTACCAATGATGCCAACAGAATTCCAAAATTGTAATTAAGAACAAAGTACAGATTAAAAAGTCAGGTATTAATATGACACTGTATTTATATTATGAATAGAACAAATCTTCTACCAGGTAAGAAATTCAATATATTTAAATTTTGACAAATGTCATGACATACAGAAAATCTAAAGAATACTAATCTACAAAAATAATTTTCTGTCAGAAGTTCTAAGATGAGGAATTATCATTATTTACATCTGGACTATTGTCACCATCTTTGTTGTTATCACATTTCAGCCATTCGGCTCTCTTTCATTGACTTTTCCCCCTGAATTTCTAGGATGAGAAGTTATCTACACTATTTATATTTGGAGTATTGTCCTCATCTTCACTGATGCTATCACAAAACTTTCCCCTAAATTTATCCCTACATTTTTTATGAGCATACAAATCAATTTTTATTATCCTGTTTTTCCAAATTAAATTGTTGCAACTTTACCTGTCAGTTGACGTTGCCGCCAATTGGCCAGTCAGTTGACGTTGCCTCCAATTGGCCAGTCAGTTGACGTTGCCGCCAATTGGCCTCTCAGTTGACGTTGCCGCCAATTGGCCTCTCAGTTGACGTTGCCCCCTACTTTGCCTCTCAGTTGACGTTGCCCCCTACTTTGCCTCTCAGTTGACGTTGCCCCCTACTTTACCTGTCAACTACAAAGTAATGCTAATTACACAATTTGCACCTTGTCTTTGTTTTCTGTTTCACATAATCAATATCTACATTTTAGTGTCTGTGAAAATCTCATTGTTCTAGTCATGTTATTACAGCAGTCAGTAAAAAGAGTGTGTGCACTGAAGGTGTTAACAGTTGCAGAAAAACCCAAGCAATATAATAAAAAGCAAGAGTAAAATAAAAGATAAACTAGTCAAAATGAATAAGATATTCAAGTATGGAACTAAATAAAAAGTAGACCATGTAATAAAGATACTTACTCCGTTGAAACCCATGTAATAAAGATACTTACTCCGTTGAAAGAAGAATAAATTTTTCTAATTTCTCGAAGACTCAAGTACTCTGTTAATCCTTCAGTTATCCAAATGTATTTCCAGTCATCCACTGTCACAAGATTACCAATCCACTGAAATTAAATGAAAAAGAAGTCAAAAATCAATGATTTGATCTAGCCTGTATTAATCATCACTTTAGACAGGATCACTTGAAGTTCATCTCAAAATGTAAACGTAAATTCTACTCCAACAGCTTCTTTTTTCGCACTTCCTGCCTGTGGAATTCTCTTGTTTACTTGCTTCCTCAACAGTTACAATCTCCAGGAATTTAAATGTAAAATCAATAGTCATCTCCTATCTCACTAACTTACATCCTCTCTCTCTCATCCTCCTTTCTCCATCCACTCCACTCTCATCAGTATTCTCATCCTTCTCTTACCCACTTCCTGACACCCCCTATAACCTGTCACTCTTTCTCATAACTTTTCTTCTATGTAACCCCATGTACACCAGTGGTAGTAAACTGCCTTGCTTGGGGTGATATGATTATAAAAAAACCCAAAAAACTATGGATCCTCAGCTCATTTTCATAACTGAAGTTTTGAAACAAAGTTCAAAATGTATGCTCGAGAAAAATATCGCAGTTCGCATACATGAGAGAATCACCAGCACCAGGAAATAATAAATTCATCTTTTCAGCATTAATACAGAATCTCTAATTTGTACAGTTATTTATACAATTATTTTTCTTGTTAATCAATTTGTCCCAAGCAACGCAATGATGCCTCCAAGGTGCAAGGGGGCTACTAGGAGTGAAAGAGAATGAGAAGACATTAGAAGGAACCAAAAACCCAATCCTACATGATGTAATGGTCAGCAAGCTTGTCTCATTAAAACCATTAGAATTGAGTAGTGAGTTTGATTCTCACTGGGTGCCCCATACTTGTGATGTATCTAAGCTGTGCTTAGAAAATCACCCTAAACAGGAAACAAGGGATAAACCTCTAGCATTCTTCAAAAGACTGGGTAGGTGTGAATTGGACGATAGGTTTGCCTGTCTACTACTAGTGAGGAAAAGAAGTAAATTGTGAATAAAATTTCAGTGTTTAGGCAGAGCTGTTAGAAATATGAAGTAGAGTTTAGAAGAAACCCCAGATCCAATCCTAAACAGGAAACAAGGTTTAAATTAAAAAGCAAATAAAGAGTGGCTCAAAAGTATCCAAATTGATACTATTATATATATATATATTGATACTATTATATATATAATTATATATTATAATTATATATAATAGTATCAATTATATATATATATATATAATTATATATATATAATTATATATATAATAGTATCAATATATATATATATAATTATATATATAATAGTATCAATATATATATATATATATATATAGTATCAATATATATATATATATATATAATAGTATCAATATATATATATATATATATAATATACAATATATATATATATAATAGTAATATATATATATATATATATATAATAGTATCAATATATATATATATATATATAGTATAATATATATATATATAATAGTATCAATATATATATATATATAGTATATATATATATATATATATATATATATATATATATATATATATATATATATATATATATCAATATATATATATATATATATATATATATATATATATATATATATATATATATATATATATATAGTATCAATATATATATATATAATAGTATCAATATATATATATATATATATATATATATATCACAGTTCTTTTCTCAATGAATACAGAAAATTTTAAATATATATCTCAATCATAAAATGGACTTATTAGAAATAACACAAAGTAACACATATTCTGAAATATTCAATAGATTTAAATTTTAATGAAGACTTTGTTTAAAATACCAAATCATACCACATACAGAAGGATGAATCATCTTCATTCATTTCATATTCCATTACTACAAAGTCAGTTCCACTTAAACAGCTAATTCCCAAGAACTACTGCTTGTGAAACAGACACCGGGCAGAATTTTTTCCTGATCACTAAAATCATGACCTTTTCATGTCTAGGGTTAAGCATTATCTTTCATGCAAAACCTCATGAACAACACTTTTTACCTTTTCTCATGATTATACAAAACTACACAGTAATCCACTACCTTGAGTGGCTCTTGGGCAAACATTAGTATTAAAAAAAAATCAGAATTATTAGAATATAGGATGGTAGTAAAATTTAAACAGCATTACTTTTTGAACTTAAATGACTTGAACATCTTTTATAATGTTAGTTTTGTAATGTTATTTTGAAGGGAACTTTTCGTAACTAACTATTAACGAATTATAATATTTCGATAGCTTCACATAAAGTCACTGTACTAAACGAATCCATTGAATAATACATAATAATGCTCTCGAAATAATTTTCTCACTCAGAAAACACAGAATACACTCAGACTTCTGTCTGAATGCTTTATATACTAAACATTTATGTTTGCATGATCCCAGTAGCACAATTCATTCAGCAATTACGTTTGTTGCCTGGAGATCTGTGTTCGACCACACATGTTGGTATCAACACTTTCTTCCTACATAACCTCCCCTTTTGAGCTGACCCCCTCTGCAGTCTATCTTTCGGAGTCTGTATTTTTTTAGTGTTGGTTCCACACTTAAAAATTCTGTCGTAGTTCTTTTTCTTTTGCCGTACCACTGTGGTTCAATAATTCCTAGCAGTGTAGATATGTCAAATGTATCGTAGAATACTTCCATAGGAACTTCTTGCCTGAGACTTTCTAAAACAGTGTATCTATGTCTTAAGTGGCTCAGGTGACGTTTATACTCCCACCTTGGTCCCTGTACCATTAAGTTATTTGACCAATGCTTTTTTTTTTAACCAAACCATCCTTCCAAAGTTCTTTTTCCTTTAGTACATCTTTAAAAATACCTTTTCTCCCGAGTTAAAGTAATTATTTACAGGGATATTCTTTGATGTTTTTGCCTTTCATTCAGGTAGTATTTTGTTGAACACAGACTTAATTTTTCTGGTGAATATCAATTTTGCCGATGACATTTCAGATCTAGTGATAGGATTTGGTGTAATTCTGAAAAAGCTCAAAAATTGCTGAAGCATTTTCTCATCTGACTCCTCCCCATTCAATTTTTTAAGAGACCTTTTAAATGTGTCAACCAAGACTGAACAAACAAGTGGAACACTTTGACACATTTAAAAAGTCTCTTAAAAATGGTGGCAGTTTGCAAAGCCTAAAAATGCTTGCAATTTTGCTAAATTGGTAAGAGCAGACATGTCTTTAAGGGGGCTTGATCGGGCAAGATCTCGTTGTCAACCCTTTTTGTCGATAATTTGTTCCAGATATTTTATTCTAGACATAAATAGCTCACATTTTGTTTTGCTAATTTTGAACTCGTGATACTTGGGTGATCATGTCTCGAAAGAGACATGACTGACTTGGCAGAAGATTATCCCACAGTAGGTTGCCATTGCTTTCTGCAGTAGACTGGTTGCCAGCCAAGGCAATAGAACCCAGTCTGTCCTGTTATTTAACCCATAACTGGAGGGAATAGATGGATTAATACCTTTCCCAAGGGTATTTGCGCGTAGGTGAATGCAACGAATTCAACTGGAATTCGAACTCGGCCCCCCAAGTTATCGTTCCGAGTGGATATCCACTGCATCACAATGCACATCCATTTCTAAATATCCACTTCCACACCACCTAGATTCATTTGCTACCTGGCTGCTACTGCTATCATGGTCCTTTCTGGATCAGGTGACCCTGTGGTTTGGTAGCTGACCAACTGGCTATTTCTACTGACCCCTACAAACTCACTCCATACATGTGGGCTGGTTGACCAAATAACTTTTTCATTCTTCTCATCTGAATAATTTTGCAAACACCAAAACAGCCTATCAGGGAATGAAATAACCAAAAGATATCCTGTTCACCTTCCACCAAACATTCAATGAGAGGTTTTAATTCTTTAATGTTTAATTTATATGGGTAATAATTTAAAAAGATTTAATTTAATTTTTTTTTTAATAAATCAAAGAAACTTTATTTTTGCATTAAAATCTGATGCTGATATTTGTTGAAACAAACTAAGACCAACCACATAATTACCTGATGGACAATTTCATGTACAACTGCACTCAAGTATTGGACTTCTTTTGTAGCTGATACCTTGCTTGGATTGAACAGCAAGTATCTGGATGACATCAGTATCAATCCCCAATTTTCCATTCCAGCATAAGGAAATTTATCAACAGGAAACAGATCTGGAAAATTGTCAGAAAAATATTTCTGAAGAAAAAGTAATTTAAGGAATACAAAAAAAATATTTATTAGATTTCTCTTTTCCAATCTTCTCACTCTTTTCTTTTAATTTTTTTTTCAATTGGAGTAGATAGACTAAACTATCGCCCGGTTCCCACTCCACCCATGTCTATTGAACAGGTGAAGAGGTTCATCCCTTGTTCCCTGTTTTTACTTTTCTTTTAAAAAATTTTCAGAAAGAAAACTGTTTACAGGTATTCAATTTTAAATTAAAAAAGAATTAAACTTGTTTATTAGATTTAATGAAAAGCCAGTTTTGTAAAAGGACAAATAGGTAAAAAAAGGCATAAGGTTTCAACAAGCCATGAGGTTTGCATCAGTCAACCAACCTACCCAAGAAAAGATTACAACTCACTTGTGGCACAAAGTCTACTTGACTTGTGAAAAGGATGTGAAAATTCGTACAGCTAAAGCCTGGGCTGCCTTGGATATAATCTGGAAATCTGATATACCAGACAATCACAAACAGAGCTTCTTTTTTAATACTGTAGAGTCAGTTTTAATGTATGGTGCCACTGTTTGGACATTAACTAAAGCCCTTGAGTCTAAGTTTGATGGAACCTACAGTCAGATGCTGAAAGCTATACTTGACATCTCTTGGAGATAAAATCCAACTAAATCACAGCGCTATGAACCCATCCTTGATATTTTTACAATCTTACATGAATGTAGAATGTGTGTTAAATGACACTGATGGAGAGCAAAACAAGAACTACTCTGGACACCTAGCCAAGGCGCAACATGGGCTCATTTCCCAAGCAACCAACTACATTGACTAACAATGTAAAAAACAAAAGATACCACCCTAATGACCTAACCTTGATGCAGGACTAAGATGGTTGGTGTGATATACCCAAGCCAGCTGAAAAAAAGAAAAGAAAAAACAAACTTAATTTGACTCATAACGCTTATGATTGACTAAGAGTGAAGCAAATCTGCATGTTCACTGAACTACAGTAATGGCTTCATTCAATAGAGAAGACCCTTGTTTTTCAACGCAAAAAAACATTTTTACACTGTTTAGACTATTGTCCTCATCATGTTTATGATGTTTTGGCTGTTGTATGTTCTAGCCTTCTTCAGGTAAAATTAATTGAAGTTTCGAACCAAAACCTTTAATTGGTCCACGTGTGTAGATTGTTCTAATTTCACATGCCATGCCTTTAGATATCTCAGTTTCAGTTAACACCCCTTGGTAACTCAACTCTCTTCTTTTTTATTCCCTCTGCTGTGGCAGAGGGAAAAAAAAAACTCATAACTCTTTGAGTCAAATCACTTTTTGGATTACTTAAACTAACGCTTTTATCCTTGGGGACATCAGTGAGTGCCTTTTTATATACCTAAAGTCTCAGTACTCATTTTTTACCAGTGCTCATATTACAATTTTTTGTTATTGTTTTTCTCGAGCTATCCATATTATGGGTTCCTATAGTGTCTTCATGTCTATGCTTGGCCAGCTTAGGAGATCTTCGTAGCATATCATATGCATTGATTCCTTAAGTTTTAAGCATGCAACACAGGAACATTTTAACCTATGAGGTAAACCACTATTTTCTTCTGTACATGTTTTAATGCTTAGGCTATAAAACTATCTCTTCATAAGTAACAATAATAAAAAATATGATTTAACCTTCATTTATACTTATAGAAAAATAGTATTTCTCAACATCAAAATTTATTTATCTGTTTCTCAGGTAAGACTTTTCTATTGCATTTAAGAAGCATTAGATTTTGCTTGTAGGGAGACAATAGTTGTCTTTCCTTAAGGGGAACAACAGTTGTCTACCCTTTTGAGGAACTCTTTTTTATCTGGGGCCAGTTCCCTTCCTGGCTTTGGTGTGTATAGCCACGAGGAGCACTGCAGGCATAACAGTATGTAATTTCTTTGCTTTTCTTGATAAAACGTTCTTGTCCATTTGGAAAGCATGAACATTCCTTTTGTTTTAGGACGTACTTAAATAGTCTGAATGTATTATACTTGTTTTTGTTATATTAAAGACCTATTTGTTATTGCCATGTAACTTGTCCTTTTTACTGCACATGCTACGGCAGCATATTATATATACACTAATGTTTATATTGTTTATATTAGTATCACGTAACTGGAAATATTGCCGGTTCGCAACCAAACAATACTAATATGCTCTACTAACTGCAATAAAAACTGGGGAATTAGGAATTTAGAGACAAAACATCTGGCAAAAGTGCATGATGCCTTATATTAATGAGTTTGTGTCAGATTTTACTCTCATCAGGAAGGCAGATAAATACAATATCCCGGTTACCTTTCATCTGTGTTACAAGGATCCAATATCCTGTTTTCTGATGCTTGACTATTTCTTCGCAGATAAAGAGGAGATTTGAGGTAAAAGATATGTGGTTCATTAAAAAGCATGCTGAGAATACTATGGACAGAACAAAGATATTTTATAAAAAATGGGGAAAGAAAGGAATCAGAAAAAAAGCCAAAATTTCAAGGGCACATAATCAGAAAAAAGGGCTTGGAGAATTTGACACTCACAAAACATATTGAAGGCAAGAAAGACAGAGGGAAATATTGAGTAATCTGCCTACCAAGCTTGCATAAATGGATGCCAAAACAGTGATTTGGGAGGGATAGTAGTGGGAACAAAAATTGTACAGAGCTACAAAGGGTAAAAAGTTGTGAAGAGCCATGATTGCCTATGTCCTGAAGGGTTGCAACTCATAAAGCTAGTAGTAGTAGGAGTAGCCTGTGTTAGAGAGAACTTAAAGCAAATAAAGTATCCTAACAGAAGTCAAAGAATCTTTAGTGACAGTGGGTTACATCAATAAACCTGCTTATCTTTCTAGCTCTTTAAATGTATAGTCTTTCTTGCATTTAACATCATTTTATCAGGGATATTTTTTTTACCTTTCCTGGTTAGATGTTGCATCTATTTTATTACTGTTGGTTCCAAAACTAATTAGGAATGATTGCAAAATACTTTCCCCTCCCAAACAGAATTGACAAAGTTTGTAATAGAAAATAACAAAAAAAGAACAGGCAAAATAAAATAGTATTGATCAAGCAAATAATGTATGTAAAACAAAGTAATAGTAATAAGGCAAGATTCTCATGCAACTAGATTGGCAGCTAGGTCCCACCCTTTTACCATCAAAATAAGCAAATGTAACCACCAATTCTACTCTAGCAGTTTTTTTCCTTGCACTTCCCACCTGTGGAACTCCCTTCCACTTCCCACCTGTGGAACTCCCTTCCACATGCTTGATTCCCTGATACCTACACTCTCAAAAAGTGTAACATCAATTGCCATCTATCTCCATGACTCCCATCTCTCTCTTAAACCTTTCTACAACATTGCCTGTACCATTTTTTTCCGTTTTCCCTCTCCTCTCATTGTAACTTCCTGTGCACCAGTGGTAGTACTGCTTTGCTTGGGGGGAAACAATTACAAAAAAAAATTTACAAACTAAAAGCTGGTGTTGACACACAATTGCGAATTCAAACAAATGAACATATCATTCTGCCTTCCAAACAAGACAGACCTGAACGGAGTTAGATGAAACCAATAAATGATCTAATTTATTGGCTAGGAAAAAATTCCAGCATGGATTTTGTGTGGTTCAGCCAATTAAGGAGAGGAAAGCATTCTGCAATCATTCTTAATTAGGATTAAAATCAACACCCTTGTCCATTTAATGGATGACTGCACTCATTTTCCTCCCCTATTTCTATGGGGCCAATAATGGCAAACAAGATATCTATAAACATTTAAAATTAATTTGCATATATTTTATTTTCTCTTCTTTTCTTGTTCATTACAAACTTTATCAACTCTGTTTGTTGGGTAATTCTGCCATTTACATTTAACCATGACCACTTACTCTACAATTACAGATTTTTAATTTGATTTCTTTCTTTATTTTAACTTAGTAAAGTATATTTGAATGCCATATTCCTTCAGGACATGGGCAATCATATCTATCCCCAGATTCTTTCCCTTACTATCTGTGAATTGCTATGACTGCTTGAAAAACAATATTGGAGTGGTTCCCTACTGCTTTCTTCATGGCTTATACAGGATAATCATAGAATTAATACCATTCAAAATTACAGAACAATCTATTTAGCCTATAGTTGGAGGAAGAAGAGAGATAATTCATGCCTTTCCCAAGGCCATTTGTGCAAAAGTGAATACTGCAGACTAGACCAGAGATTGTCCTACCCCACAGTTTCAGCCCCCACTTTAAGATAATGACATTTCATTGTTTATGTTAACAGACTCCTTTTAAGATCAGTAATGCATTTATTTTTATTTATTTTGTTTTGTGTTCTTTCTTTGAATATTTTGCTTTTTAATGAGTTAGAAAGCAGAATTCTTTCAGATTATAAAATAATACGTGACAATAGAATTAAATGTATCAAGTACACAGATCCTACACTTTTCTGTATGTTTCTTTGTTGGTAACTTGTCATGCTAATGCAAAGATGAACAAGTGAATTCTGCCCTGATTCAAATGACTATCTTGAAGGTAAGCATTTTACAAAATTTTGAAGCTTGGACATCATTACCTTTCAGATACTAAATACAAATACTTTGCTGATCTTAGGTAGAAGATCATGGAGCAATACAGTAAGCCTATTCAAAGTGTATGGATAATATGATGATCATAGGCAGAATGCCAGGGATTCAGACTTTGGCCTTAATTAAATGTACAAATACTCTGATCCTGGACAGAAATGCCAAGCCATATGTTAACAATTCATTATTTTTAAGAGTCTATACTGATATTAATCTAATGCACCATATTCAAGGGTCAGTGTATATTTACATTATACAACAGAGTGTGCAAAAGTTCTTAGTCTAGCCAATAAAAGATTAAATAATTTTAATCTTTGATCAGTTAGGACAAAATTTTCCAGCATCAGCTCCTGTTATATATTTAGAGATTATTGATAAAATACAAAGAAGAATCTGCAATGTTATTTGTCCTGACCTGACATCTCAGCTGCAGTCACTTTCTTACTGTCATGATGTAACTTGC